>CAXHUL010000331.1:0-79546 GCA_964019695.1 Loripinus fragilis | reverse complement strand
TTTATACGAGGGCTGTTCAAATATGAATGCAAGTAGCTTCATAACTTTCTTCACATATATGCTACGACAAAATGTCATACTTTTCTGGAAAGAACTTTTTGTCGCCTTTAAAATAGCGCCAAACATAAAGAAACCCTAACCATATTTCTCGAGTTACAGCCCCTTATATAAAGGTCATTCCTGTATACTGGAGCTTTTCTGAAGCAAATTGCAATGCACGTTTTGGTACATGTGCGGATATAGTGTCATATCGTTGTAAGTTTTAGACAAAATGGCACCAAATTTTAGATGCAAGTTCAAGTAACAAATTCCAAAAGTTGCTTGCAGGAAAAAGTTTATATAAACCCGTTTCAATCTCGAGTAAACAGGCACGTTTGTGACGTCATTAATTTTATGATAAACGTCATTTTGAGTTATCTACTGGTGATGTAATAATGAACATCGCTGAGTCGTTTTCTTTGCGTTTTGCTGAAAACATGCTAAACATGTCATAAGGGAGTTTTCAAAATGCGCCATCCTCTGTTTACAGAGTAATCACATTTTATATCATTTTTCAAACATTTTTCTGCTTCTTAATGACTTGTTTAAATCAATTAATATATGTTCAATCTGTCTAGTTCTCAAGACCAGGTGAGTAATTTTATTGTAAATAATGCCTATAGTGGTCAAACTGAAAGTTTATGTTCAAATTTAGAATTAAGCCGAAATGGTTTGAGAAAAAAATTGAGTATAAATTCTATAACCCCTTCACTTAAGTCATTTTTGACTTAATAAAAATGCTTTTCAACGTTTAAAAATTACCCACTATCTATCAATAATTTGTAGCATCAAATCAGTATGAGCGAGCAACATATTGTCTTCGAGTTAAAACTAGTTTAAATGTTGCTTCGTGCATTTTGTTTAAGATAAGTTGAACTTAAAACTGAAAGGTGGAGTTTTGTTTACCATTTATTTGCAAACATAAGGAGACTTTTGTGAAAACGATTCGTGATAATTTAACAAAAGCATGTCAGATTTTCGCAACTTTCACAGAATCATTAAATAAGAATATGGCGATACTTCCTTAAAATTTTCAAGAAATTTCACCTGTTGATCGAAGAATTATATGTCGTCTATATCACTGGTATATGCTCGAAGCATTGAGTTTGTTAGTATACTTACGTGACCCTCATTCGAAGGGTTATAGCTCGATAAGTATACTGTATTTTTCTTTTGGTCTGGTGCCAGTTTAATGGTGACATATAGTCCTTTATAGAAACGTTTACTATTTTTTCGTAGCATATATGTGAAGAAAGTTACGAAGCTACGTGCATTCATATTTGAACAGCCCTCGTACCATAAGGGGTAGCAGTTTTACAGGTAGAAATGTTTTACAATTATCACTGGAAAATGTTAACCGCATATTGTTTATTTGACAAATATAAGTGAAAGTATATACCATAAGGGGTGGCAGTTCAGCTGCCACCATTTTACAGGTAGAAATGTTAAGGACTTATCATTGAACTATATTTCACCGCAGATTGTTTATTGTACAAAAATAAAATGCAAGTTTATACCATAAGGGGTGGCAGTTCAGCTGCCACCTAATTACAGGTAGAAATGTTAAGGACTTATAACTGGGAAATGTTTTACGGCATATTATTTATTGCACAAAAAAGGTGTAAGTTTATACCATAAGGGGTGGCAGTTCTGCTGCCTTATTTGGTTTAAAGCTTACACATTTGTTTTACAAAACACACATAAATTAAGATTACTGTTATGCAGTTCGCATGATTTAACTTTTTTTCTTCAAATGAACCATTATTTAGCCACCTATCGTCTGCTTCCCTAGTCTGATGATGTTCTTATGTAGCTTATATTGCAGACAACATGGACCAAGATCAGACTGCCCCCCCCTGTAATATTGTCTTCCATATGAGAAAATCTAGTCTGAAGTGCATTTGAATGTATGCAGCACACTAGAAATGCAGACAGCATTTTAAGAAAAAAGTTATATCTGGCTAAACATTTATCAAACTTTCTGGTGTAGATTTATAAAAATGCTTGTGCAGATTGTTATATAAACAATAACTATTTCAATTACCTTATAGCAATAAAAACAGTCTAAACAATCGATGAATGCTGATAACAAATTGCTAGAAACAGTGTTTGTGATTGCCATTTGTTGCCTATCGGACTACAAACAACAATCCAAAATTCTGTTATTTACAATATTTAACTACGTTCGTCGATAGCATTAACGTTTTTGATTGCCGCCTATCTAGTGTGTTTTTGATATACTGAAGACGTAGCCAAAACAATCTGATACAAGGGCTAGGAGTTATTTCATGTTTCTGTTGAAAAAATTATTTTGTTTCGTTGCATGTTTCATGATGATAAAATGGACATTTCTGCATACATTTTAATAAAATTAATTGGAACTGCATGTGCCTGAAAGGAAGATATATGACAATATAACATTCTTTTCTGTATATTAACGGTTGGCAAGCATGGTACAGATGCGCGGATCCAGGAATTTTCATCAAGGGGGGGGGGTCCAGGTCAGTCTGACAAAAAAGCTCTGACAGCGATTTTTTTTAGTCTTCAGCATATTTTACAGAAGGCAAATGGTCAATTTCAAAGAAATCTATCGTTTTTCAAGGCTCCAGATGGGGTCCAATTTCTCCCAGGGGGTCCAACTTTTTCCAGGGGGTGTCCAATTGCTTATTCCCTATAGAAACCCATTTAATTTGTGATTTTCCAGAGGGGGTCCGGACCCCCTGCCCCCCCTCTGGATCCGCACTTGGTGCAGCCCTCACAGATTCATGGTTAAGGCAAACGTTAATAGACAGAAGAATGTATCATCCTTTTATTGTTATATACTTTACTATAGAAACTTGAGGTGTTTCAATCGCTGACAATTGTACATTTTATTTAATAATGTGTCATATTTTGGTTGATCGTTGACCAATCTCTGACCGCGGGCTTTATTTCCGATAAAACATGACTGCAGAGGGCTTAATTGCCATTTCAACCTGCTCACGGATATCCTCTGCGAGTTAAGATACCGTCGCTTATGCTTTATTGAGAAATGACCAAAATATTCAATTATCATAAGATACGCTACTTTATTATACTTCCACAGAACGCTTTGAGGCGTGACTCTAACGGTAAATGCATTGAATTAATCGAGGGTCATTACTTAGAGGTTGTGGTAGAAGTATACATCGGATAGGCGACAATCGAGAAGGCTCTGAACAATCGATGAACGTGGATCGCAAATCGCTAGAATTTTCCATTTGTCGCCAGTCAGGCAGACAAACTGCAATCCAAAAAGTCTGTTTCTGACGGTATTTGATCTACGTTCGTCGATAGCATCAACGTTTTCGATTGCCACCTATCCAGTATGTGTATTGATACAACGAATACGTAACCAAAACAATCTGAAACAAGAGCTAGGAGTTATCTACTTTTTTCAGTCATGTTTCTGTTGAAAAAAAAGTTTGTTTCCACACCGGATAGTGAGCAATCGAAAACACTCTTAACCATTGACAAACGCGGATCAAAACTCGCTGGAAACAGTGTTTTGATTGCAAAGTGTCGCCTGTTCGATGAGTGATGGTAATAAAAAAAACTATGATTCTAACTATTTTTGGTCTATAATCGTCGATAGTATTGATGTTTTCGACTGCGCCTATAAGGTGTGGTTTTGTTGTAGGCTTCACGATGTTACAGTGGACATTTGTTTTGGAAATGCTTTAGTATTCTAGAACTTTTTGGATACTGTAAAGGCGGCACCTCATGACTGCCTTATTAGTCTACTTTAGACATAGGTAAAATCTGAAAATGAGGCGTTATAACTACATTCGAAAGTGTTTGTTTATTGTTTAACATTAGTATAGAGGCAAACAGTGTGGACCCAGATCAGACTGCTCTAGGTGAGCAGTCTGCTCTAGATCTACACTGTTTGTTTAAGAGGCTTCATAATATTTCAATAGACGATAAAAACATACGATTGTGTTGTAATATACGCTTTAAGGGTTAATAAATGTGGGTTCAGTGAATTAACGGACAGGACTTCCATGAAATGCACGCAGACCTGCGCGGCTCAAGCAACTTTTAAACGCTTAACCGATTTCCATTCTTGAGCAGTTGAAATAACCGTACCACGCCCAGATATGAAAATTAAAGTTGCCACCTTTACAGTACCCAATAAGTCCTATAATATATTACAATGACAATATAACATTCCTTTCTGTATATTAACGTTTGTCAAGCCCTTTTGCGATAATGTGTTGCAGGCCTCACCGCTGTGTGGTTCTGGTTGCAACACATCACATTCAGGCTTGCCAAACATTAATACAAGGAAAAGAATGTTTTATCCTCTTATTGCATATTTGTAAGTTTATTCTTTAAATGACATTTAGATCTATGCATCAGGAATAAAGCTATAATTTTTAGCTTTTATCTACATAAATCCTACGTGTAAGAAAGCATCAAAGTATCAAGACATGCTATAGCCATGCTTTAATGAGAATCATAATGTAATGTGCTGGGTCACATATGCTAGGTCAAAATCTTTTTTGTCATTTTCTACGCCCATTTGTCAGTGCTTAATCAATAATAGCTATGTCTCCGCCCAGTGATATACATAGGGCGTAGACAAACAAAAAAATGGTTGAAAGGGGAGACAACACTTATGATAGTCTTTATTTTTTTCAGGATTTTTCAGAAAAGTCACCAAAACAAAAAAACGAGCACGGTGACACATATTTTTTATTCAATCATTAGATTCTTCATGAAAATATCTTTGTAAAAATATGTTTTTTGTTGTTCCAGTTACATTCTCTGATATGTTTATTTTGAATATTAATGTTTTTTTTGGCATTTATTCGTTTGACTTAATTAGGATTTTGCTTAATAAATTGTGTAAATACATGTTATTTCACTATTTTTTGTTTTTATTTATATCTCTGGTGTGAGTAGTATTTGTTCTGAAAAAAAACTGTATTGCGTTTCTTGTTAATTTGTTAACAAAATCTGTGTTTGTTTATTTCAAAAACCTGCGAATCTGCAGTTTTTGATATCAAATAACTTTTTAAAAAGAACGGTGGGGTATTGTTTTTTGTCTTAGATTATAAGTATAAGTCTATATTATTGAGTGTGTTAGGCTTTTAAAATTGCCATTTACAGTAATTCATTGACAAACATAAACAATTATAAAAGTCGTGCTACAAAATGAACCAGCGCCTACCTCAGAACCCATTTTGAGACATAACATTGGAGAGATAGCAGTCTTCACAAGCAGTAAACAAAAAGGCACGGATGAGACTGCACAGAGGCACATACATATTGATTCTACATACAACTAGTAGATACATTTTCTTACGACGAGAATAATATTTCATTGGCAAACTCCGATTCAGGTATACATACATGCATATTTCCAAATGTGAAAATCGACATGTTATGATGATGATTTCACTCTTAAATTCATCTCCCATTTTACTTGTTAAATCGACTGTTTTGTGAAAACCAGAAGTCGATTACAAACTATTAAGAGGTAAAACCGTCTGAAATGTGTGGTCACGAGTTGAGGTTTGGAAAGGAATTAAAACGATTAATGTAACAATTTAAGTTTCTGCTGAAACTTGTTAAAAATAAAATCTTAGTGGGTGCTTCCCTTTAACAAAGGTAGCTTAATCAAATTTAAATGTAAATGCATTTGATTAAGCTTGAAACGCACATATCGCCCTAATGTCATCAGCAGGCAGATAAATGAAAACACACAGCATATAAAATACCATTAACACAACATTAAACTTTTATTCTATTTTTAGAAATTATAAAGCTCCACGTCTGGAGCAAGCTGGGTTATGCGTATTCAAATAACAAAGGCACTGACCAGCCTGATCATCGAGGTAGTCTAATAAGCGCCTTTTATATTTGCTATCAAAGTACTAAAGTGTGTATACAAATTTTCAGGGTCCCAGTTCTCTCTTAATCTTTAAAGGCTGTTTAGTCATATCTTGCACCAGCTTTCTCGCATCGTAGTTGAATTAGTATTTAAGTTCTTTGATGATGAAGTATGAACATTGAGACCACCAGTAACTTTAAGTAACACAATTTTGGCCTCGTCACAAGAAATATTGCATTCAGGGCGTCAGATCATATTTGACTAAACACATTCTGCGCAGCAATATACACTGGTTAGAGGTGTCATATTTGGATATTGAAGTAAGAGATATCAGCATGCAAAGTTTTATGGTCCCCATGGTCCCTTTTTCTTTATATACAGACGTAGATATTGGGGTTGCAATATTTGCCATTGAATACACAGAAACAAAGGAACAACGGCATATTTAAAAACAAATATAAGTACTACCTTCTTTGTATTAACTGACGAATATTAACGTCAAAAAACAACGCTAAACACACATTCTGTTGCCGACACCAATCTAGCAACCCCATATAAAATCGCCTTAACTAATTCTGGCTAAACAAGACAGTATGATACAGCCATGGAGACTGTTTGTAGTATAGTCTTTATCAAACAACCGTCTATATTCGGAGTAATTGTGTATTTTTTTTTATTTTGCTATACAAGGTTCAGGTCTATGAGTTATTGCCCGGGCAATAGTTTTGAATGTGACTGGGACTATACCATGGCCTGGGTTCCTGTTTGCTGCTCACAACACGAAGGCATTCATCGACATGAGCGGCGAAGATGCGTATATTTCGTTCACGCCAAGAGACGTTACTCACATAATTTCGTGGTTAATCGTTAGAAACACAATTAGAACGTAGAAACACAATTAGAACGCTTAGTTAATCAGCGGAACACTTTGTGTCTAAAATTGAGCAGATAGAGGAAATATTCAGTTTTACAACGAATACGCATCACCTTCACGTTCTTCATTTACTAGACGCAGCAATTTAAAACGTCGCCAATTGGGTTGGGTAATTTAAAAGTTATTTCATTCCTGTTTGTAGCATAGTTAATTTATTACCCTGATGAACTAAATTGCATGATGCTGAAGTGCGTCAGATCGACAACAACATTTTGGGGCAGTTATTTTGACTGTACTGAAAACAGACATTTAATTGCTGTGTCATATTACAAGCAGGCAAGAAATAACTGAATAATATTACCCCGAGGTGTTGGAAACAACCAGATGCATTGTTGCACGATGCTGAAGTGCAATAGTTCAGCAGGTCGTTTATAAAAACAGTTATTCTACAAAGAGGCATAAAATAACAGTTTCATTACACATTGCTTTTGATGTCAACATTTCAGCATTACTCAAATGGAGATGCTTACTTGATGCGGTTTTGTTGCAAAACAGGAAAAATCAGATAATCTGCTACATTTTTGTCTCAATGTGCTCCGCTCAGTCTTACACTACGCTCCTGGTGTTTTATACAGAGGCAAACCCATACCTGGCACCAGTCATTGTTACATATCATCCAGAACCTTGCGCGCATCGCAGTCACACTTTCGTAACGGGACAACCAGGCGATGGCGTTTACTTTGACCCCGTACATGTATATAGAGGGTTTGGCAATAACATAAATCACTGTATAGGATATACCAATTCACTTTCGTAATTATTCACTATTGTACTCAACAAAAAAAAAATAACCCCAAGAGTAAGATTTTCGCCTGAAGTTCTTCTTGTATTGCTGTTTCTGACCCGATTTGCAAAATATATGAAAGGCAGCAGCCAATAACAAGCATTTCAATAGATGTAAATGATTTTTTCTCACCACTAAGTATTTTGATCTTCTGTATTTGACGAATTTGTAATGTTGCGTTACTTTTTTTTCTGTCGGGTAGCATATTTTAACTTTTATACATCTAAACTTAGAGCATACAACACTATGTATTATTCCAAGAACTGAAGACGAAAACCAAAATCTCCACAAAACTGGGATGATAATGAGAAATTAAAGTCATATATACTGACTGACAAAAGAAACGCTACATCTAAATTCAAAGACATGTTGTATAAATGTCTATACAGTAGGTAATAACGGTAAATGAGCCACGACATGTGATTTCCAACAATGTGGCATTTTGACAAGTGTAGACTCAGACGAGCCTGTGCAGCCTCCTTTAAGCCTTAGAAACTCCAAATGGTGTTCAGGCAGTAGCTTAACAGTCATAGGATATCCAAGCGACAAGCAAAGACTCTGTTCAGACTGCCCGTATGCGCAAGCTGATATGAGGCTTTGCTGGTTGCACATATCACATTGTTGGAAATCTCATGTCGCGGCTCCAATATGGATTATTTTTTCTTTTAATGGCATGTTTTTGTTGTACCTGAAAATCTTCTATCGCAGAAACTTCAATGGTAGAAATTAAAACTTTAAAAATTGACGTCGTTTTTCTTAGTTTTTTGTTAAGAATTCAAAAAGACAAACACTATATATGGTATTCTGGAAGAGAACAATACTAATGTCAAAGGAAGATGATCATGAATCCTGAGTTTTGATACAAATTTGCATCTCCTACATGTTGATTTCGACAAAAATCTGTTATTGAAAGTTTGACTTTAACGTCTTAAATAACATTAAAACGAATGCCGCCATTTCACAGTTTAAGACGGATATTGCTTACACACGTTGCAAACAATTAACATGTAGAGTATTATCCAGCTACCCTTCGCCGTTTTGAGATATACTTGAAAAAAAGACACGTCAGTTTCGGTAAGGTTTGAAATTGTCGTAGAAATGAGTTGGCAGAATTCCATGTAATGATACGGTGTTTTTCTTAAACTTTGTGCCAATCACTAAGCCTTCACTAATGGTTTACCATCGTAATGGTTAACTGTTAGGTGGGGTGGCTGTAAAACCACTATTTAGCAAATGACATCATTGCGTCAAACGTCAGGCATAAACTGCAATAATAACAACGCTAAACGTTACCTGAACTCTAGACTACAAACTTCACTTATACATATAGCGTGTATCTATATTTTCATAAGTTCTACAAAATCAGGAAGTATGTAGCGTTTCTTTTGGCAGTCAGTATACATAGTTTGCAGACTTATTGGCCATACACTGAGGTCCATTTATCATAAAATACAGGTCATTTATTTTCGCTCATACATTTGTAACCACTGTACTCAAACAGCGTAGTCATCACGGGTTGGTTGTAGTCGACGAGGGCAAAAAATACACTTTTTTGGGGTACTGTGATCCATTCTATGAGCAAGTTCTTTACAACTTATAATTTCCACGATGATTATTTGGAATTATCAGTCTAGTAATCAGGGGCATTGAACCAGTCGTCGAGGGTCTAAATAAATTCAATATGTTGCAGTCTACGATCCGATCATTGGTCTACATTTTTGTAGAACACCCAATATGTACAGTATGAAAAGTTTGAAAAACATTCCAAGTGCTCAGCCACATGGTGTGAAATTTTTTCACATTAATGTATCGATATTTTTTTTATCTCAAGAAAGCATAAATTCTATAGCTCAGGGTCCGGAATTACAATGCCTCCTTAAAGTTAAGGAAGACTTAAGTTAAGTATTGCTATTTCAACATGCTATATTAAATGCTAAATAAATAGCCTGGATCTATGTGGTACTTGATTGTGAACTTCAGAAAAAAATTAAACTATTTTGATTTTAATCAGTTTTAACGTTATTTTTCGCATCCTGAAAAATCAATACTTAGCTTAAGTCTTCCTTAACTTTAAGGAGGCATTGTAATTCCGGGCCCAGGTGTTGTATCGACTATCGCTCAACTCACATACGTACATATCGTTAAGCAGATATAAAGAGGGATATATAAGTGACAATAATGAGCGAAGAATGTAAATGCATATTAACAAAAACTATTACCCTTTCAAAGAGCCAGGTACACTGTATAGTGCCCTCGACGAATGCAAGCACCCGCGATGACTGCGCTGTTCGAGTACGGTGGTTCTCTAGTTTATCAGAGTGTGTCTATGGACAGGCCTGTAGTTTATTGACAGTAAGCCTTGTGTCTGGCCAATGATGTGGCGTGTTTGTAGCTTCTGCCACACTGACAGGAATGCCTGATACCATCATGTTCTGCTCTTTTATGGGCATTTAAGGCAGCTCTATAACTGAATATTTGGTTGCAGATTGGACATTTAAAGCTGACTTCGTTTAAGCAGCTTTTGTAGTGTTCACCTAAATAAGCACTTGAATAAAAGGACTTTGAACAGCTTTTGCAGACATGGGCCTTAACGCCAATGTGCTTATTGATATGGTCTTGGTAACGCCTTTCTTTGGCAAAGGTTTTGGTGTAGTTATCAAATGGGCACGCCTTTGTCGGCAAGCTCCCAGTGCCATGCATAGAAGCTAAATGGTAGTTCAAATCACTTTTCCTTTTGCATGAAACTCCGCAATCACTACAAAGAAAGGTGTGGCTGTGTTTCGTTTCGTTGTGCTTTAACAGCTCCTCATCTGTTTTAAAATATTGATGGCACGCAGAACATTTGGGCCTATCCATATGCTGCATAAGATGCCTCTTCAGGCTCCATTTATGTGAGTATTCTTTATTACACACGTCACATTTGAATTTCTTTGACGGCTGTGTAACTTCTTTGCCTTGTGAGTTCTTAATGGGCGTGCTTGTCACCTCAACCTGCGACTCAACTACTAAGAATGAGCCGTCTAATGGCTCATTCTCCTCATTCACTTCGTCATCACTATTCTCTACTTGATGTGATACCATTGCTGAAGAAGACAATGAAGAATTAAAGCTTTAGCCAAATGCGCAAAACGGCATGATCCATTTTTGCTAAAATAATTCTTCAAGTCTTCTTATTAATACGTGTTCAATGTTTATTTCAGAGGTAAAAACTGTTTGTGTTTGTTTGTTTGATTTGATTCTTTACGTCCCATCAATAATCTTTCATTTAAACAGGGGCGGGTCTTCCGGGGTTGAACCAGTACTAAGCTAGAAAAAATGTGTCTTGGTCAAGAACCACAACGCAGTGATTCCGGTGAGGCTCGAACCTGCGGCCTCTCTGTCTCGAGTCAAGCACTCTACCACTGAGCCACTGCGCTCCCGAGGTAATATTGTACATTCCGAAATTTTCTCGATGGTTTTATTGTCGTGAAACTTCGCGTATGCGAAATTTCGCGAAAATGAATTCCTCGCGAAATCGTGAAATCACTGTCCTTTGCGATTTTTAACATCGCAAATATGTCTTTTAACGCTAAAATAAAAGTCTCGAGAACATTTCCGAATTACTGTAACATCATGATGGAATAAACTCAAAATAATTTGGCGTTTCCTTCAAGTACATATAATATCCAGATAAGATGTCGCATTATGAGGCCTGGCATCCAAATCTCCACAGCTATAATACTGATTTGGCTAAAGCTTTAAGTCCCAGTCAACAATAATTCAGTTATGTCGGCCGCCTCCCTGAGAAAGCGAAAGAGAGCAAAGAGGATGAGATAGACTTAAAGGCCTAGCCCAAATTTGTCCCAAGTGAAGCAAAATTAACCCTGTCAATCAACAAAATATAACAGGGTTATTTGTCTGAAAGTTGCTGAAAAGAGTGCTTCACCATATCGCCAATAAAGCTTTCAGTCACTTAATTTTATCATATGGTTTGCCACAATGCGTGAAAACCTTTTTTTGCAAAATAAGACAAAATAATCTGAAAAAAAAACGGATCCATCAGAAATAGAGAGTACCTACAATATAAGAAAACAGCAGACTCGGTTTTATCGATCATGTTATTAGACATTTTTCAGTTACCAGCGGACCTTAGGATTTGTCCGTCGAGCATACCTTAGATTTACTTTACTTATGAGGGGCGATGTCAGCAGTATATCTCACAAACTTTCAACCACTTCATTAGTTGTCACTTGCGACTCGGTTAATTCCTTGTTAGGAAATCATATGAAGAGTCTTAATAAAGTTATCTTCTGCAAACTAATATTTTTTCGTTAAAGTGCTGATGTAATGCAGTCGTGAAAAATGGTGCATGCTTTTTATGTCTGCCGATTATATTGAAATGTACTCCGGACTATTTTTATGATGGAAGTAAACATAATGAATCCAGATCAGACTGCATCTCATGCCACATACACAAATTTCTGTTCAGGGTAGCATATTTTCCCGTACGTTTTGAACGTACATTACTTGTCAAAACGACGTCTATTGTTCACGTTTAAAGGCTGTATGTGATACATAAGGCTTTAAAATCAAACTGGTGAGTGAATGACGTGATGCAATTCCGTAGCCAGTCCGTGCAGTGATTTATCAAATCATTGAATTGACTAAACTGTACAGTATTAGAATACGTTCTAAGACTCTGGTTCTGTTGTTGATGATTCAATGTGTTATACGCTTGGTCTTTGTTTTATTGTGTAGTATGCCATTCCTAGTCTTGCAGTCATCTGACTGGGAATGAGAGAGCTGGTTTATGTTCTGCGTCTCTTGCATGGTTGCTCTGCAAAAGCTGTGTTTCGCCATTGATGTTCCTTACTACCTTTAATCACTTTACGTGATGGGTATGACATTCAGAGCAGACGCAAAAGCATGAACAAAAATTGCAAGTTGAACAGATACAAATCATTTCTTTACATGTTGAGTAATTTTCCACAACTTTTTTTTCGTCATCTGTTGACTTTTTTAAAAGGAACTCTTTCAAAACATCTTACAGGAACACTGTATAGATGTTCTGTTGGGCCTGTTCTGGGTCCAAACTGTTTGAATCGATCAGCAGCAGATGACTTAATTTGCCAATATTTTTTGTCCTGAAAAGATGTCTCTTATTATATCACATGCATTCAAGTGCACTTCAGTCTAGTCTAGATCTTATGGAAGCAAAAGATTTGACCCATGACCAGAATGATCTAGAATACCTATATAGGTTACCTAAGCACATAAGCAGATGAGAGAGAGCAGATGACAAAAGTCGTGATGGGCGGCATTTTCAGTGCATTGTAAGTGGGTAGCATTTAAATTGCGCTCAAAACATATATCAACGCATAGGACGCACTATGGAGCCCATGTTGTGTAGTGGATAAGCCACTTGCCTTGTATACCAGGTTCGATCCCCGGATTCACCAGTTTTATTGGATGAGACTTAAAGCTGTGGCACCATCTCCATATGACCTTGACCGTTGGTGAGACATTAAACACTAAAACACAAGACACTTTAATGGGTTATCCAATTAATTCGCTTTCATATTGAAAAACGTTGACTTTTAACTCTGAAAGGTAGTTTTAAGTCTGTAAAATTGCTATATAATCGGTTCTTTAACGAGATATTCAGTCTTACCTCAGTGTCTTATTTTGCATATTTTAAATAAAGGCCTATATAACTCCTATAATGTTAACGCGATGATACGCGTTGATTCACATTGAAAAAAACAGCTACATCGATTGTTACAATTATAGACTGGAAATGCGTTACAGGCAGTTCACTGAGCTTGGATTGGCCATTTAGAATTCCAGTTGAAAAATGTATGTGCATATTATTCGTGTTTTCAACGCGATGGGACTAGTACAAATACGTAGTGGGGTGTATTTGTAGACCCATTAACCATTTCCTTCACGAATATTCATGCTAAGCTCCAGCCCCTATGAATAATTATATATACTCAACAACATAAGAAACCTATCAGTCACTTCTCAGGGCAATTATGGATAACAGAATAACAAAAATGAAAGTATATTTATGGCATATTCTTTAACAATCAGTTCTGCATCAATTCATTGAATAATGTAATAGTTTTACTTAAATCCATTCATGCTGTTCGCCAGTGCTTAGACAAGGGGTCATTTTCAAAAATGGCGAGTTTTCACTAAACTAACGGGGTTTGTTTGGAGTATACACACACATGATGGTATACACACACATGATGTCTTCGTCAGAGAGGGACATACTGTTCCATTATTGGACAAAGTGAACTGATTTAGACGAGAACTCAAGTGAAAACCAATTGTCTGAAAACTTGTCATTTTAAGAAATGACCCCTTGTCTATACACTGGCGTACAGCACGAAGGGGTTTAAGTAAAATTTGTTACCTTATTCAATTATCTGATGCATAATTGATTGCTAAACAATATGGTATAAAATATGTTTTCATCCATAATTGCCCCAAAAATGACTGATGGGTTTCTTTTGTAGTTGAGTATATATGGGTCATTTTAAAAACAATGAGGAATCTGTGTCCTTGATGATTTTCTCATATGCCTGACTTCCACCCTGTTGTCTTTCTGTCTGTAACACTTTATGACGCCATGTGCCACAAGAACAAAATACTTTGTCAGGTTCCCGACAATGTTGTTTGAAAAGTATAGCTGACACAATTACATGTATATAAACTTTCATATTTGTACATTACTTGCCACGTCGCTTATGTAGTTACAGATATATCATATTTCCTTTTAAGCAAACAGAGTAGACCCTCATCAGACAGCTCTTACAAGAGAAGCCTGATCTGGGTCAACTCTGTTTGCAAAAGCGTTAAAAGGTGTCTCTGTGAGGTTAATGATGACACCAATTGTATAGTGTAACACCAGTCAAGGCGACGAAACGAAAACTGTCAGTATAGACGTCTCTTCATTACAGCGCCGTGTGTGACTGCATTGGCGGAAGCTTTTTGCATACTCATGGGCGTATAACTTGCGATGCAAGTATAGGGTTCTAGCTTTCAATTTGATTTTTGGAAGAAAAATGCAGTTTATTGTGTTAATGTTGCGTGTCTTCAGAGCTCATTTTAGCGCTGGGAAATGCTATTAAACCATTTCCTGCGAAAGGGCCAAAATCCTGGCTATAGTCCGACCAGTTAAGAGAGACTGGGCGGTTCTTAGCAAAGACACACCCTTGGCCATTTCCATATAAAAATCGGTATGACAGAGTGCATTTATTCACCTATGAAACGCTTTACAGCTGTATACCTGTATATACATGTTGTAGTTTTGACCCCATTGTGAGAAAAAGGCATCTCGAATTAATTTGGATAACAAGGAGACTGGCTAATCTAGATATATGTGCTCTGACAACGTTTCGAAATTTTAACCATTCAAATTATAATACTGAATAAGAAAATGAAATAATGGTCCGCAATGAAAAATTATTACTATAAATTGGTCAGCACACGAGATGATGGTTCTTATTACATCGGTGTGTGGCGAAGGCTCCAACGAGCCTGCATTTACGCATGACCTCTCCAGGGTTTTCTCTTCTCGCATAAATAAAGTATGCAAGTTGAAGAAGACCCAGGACAACTTTTAGACACCTAGTCTCTCTGGGCACGCCAGAATGAGCGATTATAAGAGGCTTTTTTGGATATGCGATAAGATCAAAGCTCATGTTTGTATGCCCTTTTCTCGTGATACAGATACTTAACCCTTGTCCCGCTGAATTCTAATTGGTGATTTATTTTTATTGTATCAGGCTTAAAAATCAAACCAGTTTTGCCATACAGACATAATTTGAAGAAAATGCAAACCTATCCTCCCCCAAAACTTTCACAACATATCCATCCCGGAAAATGAAATGCAGCAGATCCCCAGCAGCATACTAAAGATAAACGTTTACCAGGCATGCTAACGTATAAAGTTGGTCACCCTTGTCGTTTGCGCTTCAGTTGGTTGCACGAGTAAAGCGTACATAGGCAATTACACCCGATTTACTGTAGACTAGTCTTATTTGACAGTGTATGACAGCGCTCTGTCTGACACGCCCAGTATCTATTAACTGGACGCACTATACATATAGGGTTACTATCTGCCGACCCCTTCCAGAGTGCGAACTCTATACAATGCTCCAGGAACGCGCCCGATACCTACTCGCAAGTTACAACCAGTGAATTCATATGGAACAAGACATATCTTTAATAAAGATAATCGGCTGCATTTTAATTGTGAAATGTATTTTTCGGTACATGTTTTTTACCCTTGTAAACTGGTGAAATACCATCATGCGGCATTTCATCAGGGTATGCACGGTTTGTTAAAATAAAAATAGATCTCAGGACAAAAAATACAATATTAAGTAGCAGACGAAAAAGATAGATTCCAGTTACTGCTGACATCGCCCCTCTTAAATAAAGTCCACAGTAGGTCTCCGTTGACTTACAAATCGTAATGTAAGGTGTAACTGAAAAATGTCTAATAGGAACTATTGGAAACAGTAAAGCAACTTTGTCAGATATCTCTTAATTCTCAATATTTTGGTGTGCTCCAACATGATAAAGTCTTTGGCTACGCTTCTGTATCAGCATTACAAATACAATCGTAAGTATTCCGGTACTATATGTTGAATAACTATGCAATATGAAGAATTCTTCCGACTTCAAAACGGCAATTTTAGATGAAAATAGGTGAACTTGACTACCGCTCAATATGGCTAAAATTGCACCAGTCATCAGGCATGTCTGCCTACAATACAACTATAAAAAGAGGATCTATATATGCTGTGCTACTACTTGTTCATCAAGTATATATGAGCGGCGACATGTGATTTCCATCCATGTGGTATGTGCGACCAGTAAAGCCTCAGATCAGCCTGCGCTTACGCGCAGTCTGATCAGAGCCATTGCTAGTCGCTTGAACATTCTATGACTGTTAACCAACTGACCGAACAACATTTGGAGTTTCTAAGCTTAATAGAAGCCTGCACAGGCTCGTCTGAGTCTACACTTGTCAAAATACCACATTGATGGAAACCACATGAACTTTGCTGGGCTTATGCCCTAATGCTGAGTAGTCATTTTAGCATTACTGGGGAGTTAGATACATGTGTAGACAATGTATTCCGTCGCGAAATATAGAGGACCTTTTACCAACAGTTTTTTTTTCTTTCTGGAGCTAGCTCTACATTCATATTTACACTAGATCTACTACTTTCGCGTCTGTTTGTATATATGTACCTATAAGCAAGTAAAGTAATTGCAGCCGTCTGATTGTATTTCGAACAGGGGAAAACTCCCCTTTTTTTCAGGGGAACAAGAAAACAGATATCCCTAGCCTGCTCTGGGAGGGCCTCTGCTAAACGCATCGAGTCATAAAAATTATAATAGGTATTTGTTTCAAGATCTAAATGTTATTGATTTTTTTCTCTGAGATCTCATTTAACTCTTACTAAAAAGAAACCAAGGCAAGAGAAAAGCGCAGAACTGCCACGATGGGAGCAACAATAAACAATGGATCGACACCAACAGATCCGCCGCCTTAGGACATGCGCGGATCCAGGGAGGGGGGGGGGCAGGGGGTCCGGACCCCCCCCCCCCTGTAATATCACAAAAATGTAGGATTTCTTAGAAATACTTATCTAGATCCCGTGAAAACCACAACCCTACCATGCTAGTATTCAAGGATGGGCCAGCATCGGCCCACCAGCGAAGCGTCTTTAAATGTTGGGCCGATGATAGCCCGCTTATAGTGGTATCTGAATCCTGCATGTACCTCCCCTCATCATTTAAAAACACATCAAAATCCCATCAAATTAGGCCATCCTCTGACAAAACATCCTGGATCCGCGCATGTAGGACGGACAGTGGCTACTCCTTTGGGCTCTAAAAGGCATTTAGAATCTTACTGGTAAAAAATATTCGCCAAAAATTCTGTTGACTCACCTCGAAGAACAAGACATGGACCACTGTTATATACAAGTAAACACTTTTACATAAAAGCTCTGTCTACACGAAGAAGCTGTTGTTCGTGCTGGCTGACTGATTGATTGACTGAGAAGCAAGCAGACAGACAGCTATATTTTTTTGCTTTACACTGCTCATGAAACACTAGCCAGCCTTGGGGGGGGGGGGGGGGGGGTACACTTATATTTTCATATATACATGTAGCTAGACACGGACAATTTTTAGAAGTTCAAAAAAAAATTGGGGGCGGGGGGGGGGGTGGGGGTGGGGTTCACGAAATGAATATCTTTGGGTGTTTGAACAAATTATGGATATTTTTCGAGAGTCATTGGAAAATGTTTTGTGGTATGCCTGATTTTTCTGATATTTGTGGGTACAGAGTAGATGATGGGTCTAAGCCTACGTATTCAGAAAAATTGAAAGTATCCCCAGGGGTCAGACACTCTAACTACCCGAGCTACTAGATAATCTAGCAAAATGTGAAGACTTACAAAACAAGTAAAAAGAGCAAAGAACCAATGCAGAGAGACAGACAGCCATAGGCAAGTGGACAGTCAAGTATGCAGGCGGAAAAACTGCTAGATTATGCTGCTCACAGCCTTCAGAACATTGGACAGGCATTCTAATCACCTGAGTTACTAGATACATGTAAGCTGGCTTAACGAGCATACAAGTAAAAGAACGAAGAACCAATGTTGACAGACAGACGGACGGATAGACGGGTAGACATACAAATAAGCAGACAGGCAGCTTGATTTCGCTGCTTACAACCTTTGCCACTATGGTCAAGCGATCTTACCACCGTAGAACTTGATAATTTGGCTTAATGAGCATACAGAGAAGTAAAAATAGCGAAATTCAATGGTTTTACTCTATCTTTTGTCATAAATGATTCTGATAATGATACGTTTAGGATTTCCGCAGACAAGAAAGCATCTTGCAGACCACCGCGGCCACCAACAACACGACAATGGTCACATCCGCGGTTAGATTAGGAGCATGCACTCACGCCGTGGTTCAGATTCGCATCAAACTCACAATGAAACCAGTATTGGCTGTTCCTGCTGGTATAAACCAACAGACATCAAAATGTAAATGCCTTTGAGTGTATAATTAGTCCTTGCCGCTTCAGTGAATATGTGAAAAAAACGTTTCTAAAAAAGCCCTACCCCGCGGCCAGAAAGCAAAACCCCGCGGATGCTATAGCATTTTTTCGCGCTCCTCCGCGGTTAAGACTTGCAATCGTTGAGGGGGTAGGCACAGAAAACCCATTTTCATAAGCAATCGACATTATTTAGGCCAAATCATTAACATACAGGTAAAAACAACTAAATGTTGGTTCACCAAAAACGCAAAAAATACAGAAACTATTTCTGTAAAAATGTGTAATTGTCAATCAATCCCAAATTATCCAGATTTCAAGGAATCGTTCACGATGTATTTGCATTTTTCTCGCATGATTTAAGTACTGCAATGCCTTTGTCATGATGCGTTGTTAGAGTGACTATTTAAGAAGACATATATGCCTTTAATCGACTCTGACAAGTGTTCGTAAGCAAGTTTCTAATATTTCAACTGACAGCCCCTGCCTTCCATTTCAGTTCGTTTATTCACCGCGAAAAGACTAGCCGAAAAAATTCCGCGGCCAAGAATTCGGTATGATACCTGTGTTAAATAACGCCCATAACGATGTTGCATATATTTGGAAAAAAAATCTTCAGGTTTTACTGAAAAAACAATGATTAAAAATGATTTAAATCTCATGATAAATAGAATTTAACACTCATGCCTGTGTTGTATTGAATTTATTAATCTTGTTGTGAAAAGCAATAAATGCTTGGCAAGCCTTGCATTTTAGCAAGCCTTGCATTTTATCGCTTTTACCCTACTTGTTTAATAAGGCATCTATAATAGAAATGCTGTTTATTCCGTATTGGTTTCATTGAAGGAATAAAACGCATTTTATATGGAAAACATTGATTCATTAAGGAATGTGGAATCATCTCTATATTGAGATGCAACCAGATTTTTGGTCCAGACTGAATAATTGTTTTCCTTAGAAATGTGGAATCATTTCTATATAGAGTTGTATCCACATTTCTTGAGAAAACAATAATTCAGTACAGTTGTGACCACTCTAACCTCTCTATGGATACATCTTCAAGAAAGCGAGTTTTCAGCCTACGACAAAGTGTGGATACATCCCTATATAAGTATGTATCCACATTCCTTAAGGAAGCAATTATTCAGCCTCGCCGATATAGTTGACATGATATTTTATCGCATCAACTGTATTGGACAGGCTGAATAATTGTTGGGGAGTTTTACAGCCAAACTCCCTAAAACATGATCCATGTTTGAAAGACGCTTGCATTTTCATTGAGAAATTGAAATTGCCGACATCGACTGTGAAAAAAAACACTGACCCTTGCCCAATTTAACTGATATTACAAGCAATATTTGGGCCCGGGCGTATTGATGGAGATGAGATACATTAGTATATTATTCGACCACACAAGTGTGGACACATCCTCTGATATGGCAGGATTTCACATAGGTCCACTATTATACAATTATTGACTTCAATGAGGTAGACATAAGGATTTATCTACCCGAAAAAGTGATAATTCACCGAGGCCGCTAGGCCGAGGTGAATATCACTTTTAAGGGTAGATAAATCCTCATGTCTACCGAAATTGAAGTCAATAACTGTTTTGTTATATGACTTTTCAACTTAGAATGACAATTTTCTACTTTCACTTTTGTTGTTGAAGTCAACTTTCAACCTAAGGACTTTCTAACAAGTTTTATCAACTGTTATTAAAATATTTTAATGCAGTATTTTGCAATTTGAAATGTATATTAATTCTCCGAATGTGGAATGTAAAATTTAATCATAAAACTTTTTTTTTACATTTTGTTTATACAAACAAAGATAAATGAACAAACAAAACATAACAAAACAGTTATTAAAATTCATGAAAGTCTTTAGTTTACCTGTTGGGATGTGAAACAGCAAATCATGTCAATTTCATGCAGCACATGCTAGTTTTATACTCATCATGCTATTTTTAACTCTCTAGAGGGTGATATTGCAGAAGTGTCAAAAATATTAACTTCTGGAAACTAGTTTGAGCTGGATTTCATCCTATATCACCTTCTGGGCCAGTTCAGACCAGTTTTCAGGTAGACATAGAGATTTATGAAGACAAATTGGGCCAATCAGGAGACAGGATTCTCTCCAGTCATATAACAAAATAAAGTATTTCCTGTTCTTTCTTTGATTTGTAACAAATGTAAAACACGACAAACATACAATAAGAATAATGTTTAAATTTGATTATAAATATGCTATTTTACTTAATAAATTAAGTATAAATATGCTATTTTACTTAATAAATTAAGAAATGGGGAAGATTCCATTTCTTTTTGAAATTGGATGCATTATATTTAGGGGGGGGGGGGGGCGTAAAATAAATCACCCCTTCTGTTGGAATTTTTCATGTCTAATATACCATATATACAAACGTTTTATAGTGCTTTACTGTTGTATGCCATTGCATACATGTAATGTATAAATTTAAAGGGAAATACGCTGAATAGCAAGCAATGGTTGAACGTGAGGCCTGTTTTCTTCTCAATTTACCTAAGCCTCATTTAGCGTAGGGTACGTTCAAAGATGACGTCCTACAGCAAAACTGCTACCACAATTTGACTGTACGACGTAGCTAGGAGTATTGCAGAAGACCCCTGGATTGCATTTCTGCAGTCAAACCTTTTCTGGCAGGTAAGTTGTGCCAAGTCAAACACTATGGCCTGTACAGAAATCAACGCCTGGACTAATAAAGGGACCAAGTTATTTAAGAAATCAAAGGCGATGGTTGTTGGAAAAGTAAAAAAGAAGGCATAGATCAGGAATCGAAACAATCACGACCTCTTCCAATGAGTACCCAACCATTCATTGAGAAATAAGAAAATGCCTCTTGGGGTACTAATCTTAATTTGTGGTGAAACTTGGTGCAAGTCGGATATCTGGTGAACAGTCAGATCAGATCAAACTGCACAGACTATATTTATTCTTTCATGCATGGTTATTTTGCATTTTTTTCTATTCACTACTGGTATTAAAATCATGTAGCCGGAATACCGCCAGCTCAGACTATCAACCGGGTCCAGAACGTCAATCATAGTATTTGGATCAAGATCAGGTATGAAAAAATGTCATACCTGATCTGGATCTGAACTGTTTGCCAATATAATAGCAGGTGACAAACGAAGAAGGAGAGAGCGGGAGGGAGGTCGTGCATCCTGAATTAAATTTGGCAACCAAGTGCTATTACATGTAGATATGAATTCCCAACGCAGTCGATCAGATTGACGTCTTAAATATCATAAAGGGTCTTATGTGCTCTTGTTTTAATTGGATTATTAGGGAAAATAGATAAATGAGAGGCATGTCGAGCATTTTATCTCTTTTTTTTTTTTTTTTTTTTTGCAATTCAATAATACAGGAGCGCAAATGTCAGATTATTTTTATTCCCCTGCCATGACAATGGGGTTAAATTTGGCCCTCTAGAAAGAGAATTAGTTCGGTGACCCCAGATTTTTATTCTTTTTTCTGAAAGGTATTATAATAGTCCATGAATTAAAAATAAATTTTCAAGATTTTCAATATCAGATTTTTTAATTCATGATTTATTCTAAAAACAAATTCCATTTTTTGATGAATTGTCAAAATATATCATGCAGTATCTTGTCACAGCATAGGATAACAAGTAAACATGCACATTTTCTTAAAAGTTTGAGGTCATGGGCAGTAATTTAAGTTAAAAGAAAGAAGCTGGCTGAAGATTACAACCGTTTTAGCTCGCTATTTAGGACTAGTGTTATTATATTATATTTCTAGAAAATTGGTCAAATGCTGTAAACTTCAATATGAGATTCTGAAAAAATAAGCACGGTGACATATCCTTTTTATTTCATAAATGGATAGCCCATGCATAAAACAAACTGTATGCAAAGTATTGAAAATATTTCAATATGGGAAGTATTTAGCAGCATATGTCCTTAAAAGTCTTGCATTTCAGTGTGCTGTTTATACACAGCTAAATGACAGATAAACTATCTAACCTAAGCATGAAAAATAACTTAATTATGAACTGTCTTATAAGTTTGATTGCAGACTCCCTTGCCCACTGCAAGAAAAAGCGATTAAATCAAAGTTAATGTGTTTTCCGGGCGGACGGTTCGGAGCTGATTTTAGGAGGATAGATTCAGATCTGAACAGTGTTCATTACTTTATATTCAAACTTTGCATAATGATTGTTCACACATTGAAGATGTGCACCTTCCATTTTGTGCACATTTAATAAATATTTTCCATTTTTGACGGACGTTGAACTTAGACAGTTTTTCCTTCCGAGATGCTTAGGTGGTGCCTTGTTTGTGTAATCTGTAACTCCAACAGTGTTCATTACTTTCTATTCAAACTTTGCGTAATGATTGTTCACACATTGATGATATACAGCTCCCATTTTGTGCACATTTAATAAATATTTTCTTATTTTTAGGGCTGTTGAACTTAGACATTTTTAGCTCATCAGAGCCGAAGGCTCAGGGTGAGCTTATCAGATGGCAGTCGAGTGGGCGTCCGTCCGTCCGTCTGTCCACACTTTCAAACATGAATATCTCTGAGATCAGCTGGCTGATCGTAATCAAATTTCATCAGAAGCATTATTGGGGTGAGTGATTGACTCCATTAGGTTTTGGGCCAGATCGGATCAGAACTCTGGTTTCTATGGCAACAGATAGCTCCCATAGGGTTATAATGGGGAAAACCTTGTGACCACTCTAACTCCTTCATTTTTGATTGGTGAGTTTTTATTCGTGCAGGTAACGAGGACAACCATAAAATCTTGGATGACTTCGAAATTGGGCAGTATTCGACGAAGGACTTATGAGTTAGCTGCCCTTGAGCGTTTGGAAAAATCCCAATAGACTTACAATGGGAGAAACGTTGTGACCACTCTAGTACCTACATTTTCCAATGGATCTTCTTCATCCTTGCAGGTAACAAGGTCAGCTATAAAAGCTTGGATGGGTTTGAATATCAGCAAGATTCCATCGCTGACTTCGGAGTTAGCTGCCCTTGAGCGTGTGAAAAATCAGTGAATAGTGTTTTGACCACTCTAGCGCCTTCATTTTTGATTGGATCTTCTTCATTCTTGCAGGCAACAAGGACACCCATAAAATCTTGGATGGGATTGAAATAGGGCAGTATCAGACGAAGGACTTATAAGTTAGCTGCCCTTGAGGGTTTGGAAAAATCCCCATAGACTTATAATGGGAGAAATGTTGTGACCATTCTAGTGCTTTCAATTTTGTATGGATCTTCTTCATTCTTTCATACAATAAGAACAACTATTAAAGCTTGGATGAGTTTGAATTTCGTCAAGATCCCATCACACATTTTGGAGTTGGCTCCCCTTGAGCATCTTAAAAATTAATGAATGGTGTTGTGACCACTCTAGCTCATTCATTTTTGATTGGATCTTCTTCATTCTTGCAGGCAAAAAGTAAACCCATAATATCTCGGATGGGTTCGAAATTCAGCAGGATCCGACTTGGGACTTATGAACTCTAGTGCTTTCAATTTTGAATGGATCTTCTTCATTCTTGCAAACAATAAGGACAACTATTAAAGCTTGGATGAGTTTGAATTTCGTCAAGATCCCACCACATAATTTTGTTTTGGAGTTAACACCCCTTGAGCATCTTAAAAATTAACAAATAATGTTGTGACCACTCTAGCTCCTTCATTTTTGATTGGATCTTCTTCATTCTTGCAGGTAACAAGTAAACCCATAATATCTCAGATGGATTCGAAATTCAGCAGGATCTGACCAGGGACTTATGAGTTACCTGCCCTTGAGCATTTGGAAAAATCCCTATAACTTATAATGGGAGAAATGTTGTGCTTTAAATTGTAAATGGATCTTCTTCATTCTTGCATACAATACGGACAACTGTTAAAGCTTAGATGAGTTTGAATTTCGTCAAGATCCCATCACCTATTTTGGAGTTAGCTCCCCTTGAGTATCTTAACAATTGATGGATAATGGTGTGACCGCTCTAGCGCCTACATTTTTGATTGGATCTTCTTTATTCTTTCATCTTACAAGGACTCTCATAAAAGATAGAATGAGTTTGAAATTCTGCAGGATCCGACCAAGGCTTATGAGTTAGCTGCCCTTGAGCATCTGGAAAAATCCCCATAGACTAATAATGGGAGAAACGTTGTGACCACTCTAGTGCTTTCAATTTTGAATGGATCTTATTTATTCTTGCAGATAAGAAGGACAGCTATAAAAGCTTGAATGAGTTTGAATTTCGTCAAGATCCCATCACCTATTATGGAGTTAGCTCTCCTTGAACATCTTAAAAATTGATGGATAATGTTGTGACCACTCTAGTGCCTTCATTTTTTATTTGATCTTCTTCATTCATGCAGGTAACAAGGTCAACTATAAAAGCTTAGATAGGTTCAAAATTGGGCCAGATCAGACCTGCAACTTCGGAGTTAGCTGCCCTTGAGCGTCTTAAAAAATCACCATATACTTATAATGGGAGAATTGTTGTGACCATTCTAGTGCTTTCATTTTATAATAGATCATATTCATTCTTGCAGATAAGGACAACCATAAAAGCTTGGATGAGTTTGAATTCAGTTAAGATCTCATCACCTTTTATGGAGTTAGCTGCCCTTGAGCATCTTAAAAATTGATTGATAATGTTGTGACCACTCTAGCGCCTTCCTTTTTTATTGGATCTTCTTCATTCTTTCAGGTAACAAGGACAACCATAAAAGCTTGGATGGGTTTAATTTAAAATAGAACCGACTTTAGACTGTTGAGTTAACTTCCCTTGAGCATCATAAAAAATCTGCATAGACTTACAATGGGAGAACTGTTGTGACCACTCTAGCACCTTCATTTTTGAATGGATTTCCTCATTTGTAGGTAACAAGGACTTCCATAAAAGTTGAATGAATTTGATTTTCCGCCACACCCATCCACCAGCTACAGAGATAGCTGCCCTTGAGCATCTAAAATAAAACTATATAATGTTGTAACCACTCTAGCACCTTCATATTTCGTTTGATTTTCTTCATCCCTGTAGGTTACCAGGGCATACATAAAAGTATGGATGAGTTTGAATTTCGGTCAGATCCCATAACTGACTACGAAGTTAGCTGCCCTTGAGTATCTGGAAAATAAACTTTCACCAGGTTTCCAATGCAATTTTTAGCTCACCAGAGCTGAAGGCTCAGGGTGAGCTTATAGTATGGGACTCGAGCCGGCGTCCGTGAGTCCGGGCGTCCGTCCGTTTACAATTTCAAACACGAATATCTCTAAAACCAGCTGGCCAATCATAATCAAATTTCATCAGGAGCATCATTGGGATGGGGGATTGACTGCATTAGGATTTGGGTAAGATCAGATCAGAACTCTGGTTTCCATGGCAACAGATAGCTCCCATAGGGTTATAATGGGGAAAATCTTGTGACCACTCTAGCTCCTTTATTTTTGATTTGTTCTTCTTTATTCTTGCAGGTAACAAGGACAACCATAAAATCTTGAATGGGTTCGAAATTCGGCAGGATCCGACGAGGGACTTATGAGCTAGCTGCCCTTGAGCGTCTGGAAAAATCCCCATAGACTTATAATGGGACAAATGTTGTGACCACACTAGTACCTTTATATTTGGATGGATCTTCTTCATCCTTGCAGATAACAAGACCAACCATAAATGCTCGGATGAGTTTGAATTTCGGCAAGACTCCATCACTGACTTCGGAGTTAACTGCCCTTGAGCGTCAGAAAAAATAATGAATACTGTTGTGACCACTCTAGCTCCTTCATTTTTGATTGGATCTTCTTCATTCTTGCAGGAAACAAGTAAACCCATAATATCTTGGATGGGTTCGAAATTCGTCAGAATTCGAACAGGGACTTGCGAGTTACCTGCCCTTAAGCGTTTTGAAAAATCCCCATAGACTTATAATGGGAGAAATGTTGTGACCACTCTAGTGCTTTCAATTTTAAATGGATCTTCCTCATTCTTACATACAATAAGGACAACTATTAAAGCTTGGATGAGTTAAAATTTCGGTAAGATTCCATTACTGACTTCGCAGTTAGCTGCCCTTGAGCGTCGGAAAAATTAATTAATAATGTTGTGACCACTCTAGCTCCTTCATTTTTGATTGGATCTTCTTCATTCTTGCAGGCAACAAGTTAACCCATAATATCTTGGATGGGTTCGAAATTCAGCAGGATCCGACCAGGGACCTAGAGTTACCTGCCCTTGAGAGTTTGGAAAAATTGCCATAGACTTATAATGTGAGAAATGTGACCACTCAAGTGCTTTCAATTTTGATTGGATCTTCTTAATTCTTGCATACAATAAGAACAACAATTAAAGCTTGGATGAGTTTGAATTTCGTCAAGCTCCCATCGCACATTTTGGAGTTAGCTCCCCTTGAGCATCTTAAAAATAAACGAATAATGTTGTGACCACTCTAGCTCATTCATATTTGATTGGATCTTCTTCATTCTTGCAGGTAACAAGTTAACCCATAATATCTCGGATGGGTTCGAAATTCAGCAGGATCTGACCAGGGACTTATGAGTTACCTGCCCTTGAGAGTTTGGAAAAATCCTAATATACTTATAATTGGAGAAATGTTGCAACCACTTTAGTGCTTTCAATTTTGAATGGATCTTCTTCATTCTTGCATGCAATGAGGACAACCATTAAAGCTTGGATGAGTTTGAATTTTGTCAAGATACCATTACATATTTTTATTTTGGAGTTAGCTCCCCTTAAGCATCTTAAAAATAAATGAATAATGTTGTGACCGCTCTAGCTCCTTCATTTTTGATTGGATCTTCTTCATTCTTGCAGGCAATTAGTAAACCTATAATATCTCAGATGGGTTTGAAATTCAGCAGGATCCTACCAGGGACTTATGAGTAACCTGCCCTTGAGCGTTTGGAAAACACGCTAGAGAACCTCTGTACTCGAACAGCGCAGTCATCGCGTGGTGGTCACAGTCGACGGGTGGAAAAAATGACGTGTTTATGTGCACCTTGCTGTTGAAAAACGTAATAAATTTCTTAATGTTTTACTTCTGAGAGTATTTTTGCTGATTATTGTCAGTGATATATCCAGCTTTGTATCTGCGTAACAATACGTGTGTGGATTAAGCGATAGTCAATACAGCGCCTTATTTATACAAAGAAGGTGCTTTTTCGCCATAAAAAGGATGAAAGATTTTTTTGTTTACATTCTGAAATTTATGCTTACTTTAGATAAAACGCTAAGTACCATGGCTTTAATGTGCAAAAGTTTGAAATCTGTGGGCAAAGCATTTTGAAAGTTATTCAAGATTTTAATACTGTACGCACATTTCTCTATATCGGGTGCTCTGGCCCAATGATCAGGTGCTCCTGTACACAGTCGTCTGGATTAGATAAAAGAGAAGTGTACGCATATGTCGCGGGTTGTCCATGCTATATTTGAGCCAGCACATGTGTTTTGGGGTACGTGTTGCATTTCGACCAACGAAAACCCAGGCAAGCCTGTGCAGACTCGCATCGGACTTTGTTACTAATATACACAAAGTATGGATGAAGATAAAGACTCGAAACAAAATTTGGACCTCTATAGTCCAACTAGATGCGTCGACAGTCTTGAACTGACCAACGCAACGACACCTTAGCAGGTGACATGCCCCCATTAACAAATTCAGACTTGTTCAATCTTCCAATCAAATCCATGGCCAGTGGATTTAACACGTTGCATGCTGGGATATTTTCTATGCTCTTTGTCATCTGCTGATTTTACCTGATCTGGGTCCAAACTGTTTACTAAGATCATCAGCAGGCGGCACTTGTACATGTATATAAAGAGTGTGGTCAGGCGCCCTTATCAACTATCTCCCCGGACAGTCAAAATCACTTTCATGGTATAGACCAAATCGCGCCGGTTCGACACGGGGGTAACAAGTCAAGAGCTCTTAAAAATTGTAGGATTAGTTTCCAGTATCTCACTTCTGGAAAACGGAACAAATCTTAGGTAGCTCCACGCGTCAGGACGCGTTGAACTAAATATTTTCGCATTTTGGTAAATTTGTTGGCATTCCATTGCTAAATTACAGCCACAAAGCGATCACGGTCCACAAAGAGGGGGGGGGGGGGGTACTCTGATACTGTTTGATACATGCGTAGGCTCGGGGGCTTTTTTTTGTTTAAATTTTTGAATTACATTATTATTATTTTTTTTTTTTTTTTTTTGGGGGGGGGGGGGGTTCAGAAATATAAATATTTTGGGGGGTATGAAGATTTTGTGGATATTTTGGGGGGTTCACGACAAAATTGGACTAGTCTTGGGTGTCTCTTCTATGTATTTTAGGGTCTTTTCTTAAGATAAATGTACAGAATTAATTTTTTTTGCGTGGCAAAAATTTCAAATATTTTTTGGGGTGCTTGATAATGCCGATTTTTTTGGCGGCAAACGGTAGATGCTGGGCCCAATCCTACGTATGAAGAAAAAGTGAGAGTACCCCACACACACACACACACACCACCACCACACACACTCACCCTGGGTCACAGTCTATGATGAGAAGTTGCTAGCTAGGTGATCTGTGATTGCGGATTGAGTTATTTCTGGCGATTTTATAGAGGATGCTACTTGTTAATCATACATGTATTAAATCTGAACATACTGCGGGAGTTCGGCTTATTCTACATTCTGGAGCTCCTAATGGTCCGTGATCGTAATAAAATTATGGGTTAATCCCACAATAGTTTTCAACCCCGTAAGGCCAAACTACCCACACCATAATCTAATATTCACACGCAGAACCGGTTTCATCCCCATAATGTTACATGGCAATGTATCAGCGAAAAACGTCAAATATCTCTCCAAAATTTTCGGAGGATAAAATAAACAAGACTATTAAACAATAAACTTTAAAACGCATTGCATTTATTTCCTTTTTCAGTATAAATGGGTAAGCACACGAGATCTTGGTGTGAAGTTATATTTAATGCATGCATGTATAGCTGTCTAATGAGAATAGGTCTGTATTTGGGATAAACATTGCAGCTTCATATACCTGCTTTGAGTATGAGAGCAGCGAATGCTCGGATACACAGGCTCGCATGAGCCTCGGTTGCTCGTCCAAGATCTCCTGTGCTGTCTTAGTGCCAGAAGAACTTGTTATTAGCCTGCGAATACCCAGTAAGCACGTCGTAAAATCGGGCCACTATCGACCCGCGAGCAAAACGCCATCCGAACGGCGTTTCGCTGGCGGGCCGATAGTGGCCCGAGATTGGATACTGGCTGGGCATATCATCTGCCGAGGTCGACCGTTAAATAGTTTTGCTGTCAGTAGAGCGGCAAACAGTATTGACCCAGATCAGACTGAGCCTACACTGTTTGCAAAAATATTTCTAAAATGTTCCAAGACACGTTTTATTGTGAATAGCATTTTTCGGCCTTAGGGGTTTTGTTTATTTCCAAAATGTAATGCTTTTCTCTGAAAAATACGCAGACCCTGATTTAAAGTCGTATTATGCTTGCGACAATTCATCGCGGCCAAAGTGCCTCTTTTAGGAGAAAGTACAAAGAGTAAACAGAATTACTTTAGCTTGCTGAAGACTGCATACGTCATATACCCAACACGTATCATCGTGTGTTCCAAATATAGCAACGTTTTTGTCTTTTAAAACTCTTTGCAAGCTGAGTAACGTTTTTTTTATTTATTTTTTTTTGTCCTAAACATTGCTTAAATCTTACGGACCTTTCTCCTTCGGGTCCTGCCAGACGTTTTGCTGAGCCTGATCTGGGTCTAAACTGTTTGTATGATCATTCTCAGACATTTTCATTTTAAAATGCTTCCAGAAATACATATTTAGCGTTTTGCATGCTGATTCTTTTTTTCCCCGCATACTGTTTTGTCATCATAACCAGATTACAGCTACATCGAGCCAAAATCCCATCACGGGCCAGCGAAACGCCAGTTGCCTGATTTCTAATATAATAGGTACTTACTGGGTACAGGCTCGGACAGTTTGGATCCAGATCAGGCTCCAAGATTTTTGTCAAAAAAAGTGAGTATGACCAGAAAATACCACAATCACAAACCGAAGACAAACCCATGGCACCGCGAGGAAGAGCCACACAACCATCACGAGACACCAGGAAGACAAACTAAGCAAAGCAACCAGCTCTCTCTTCAGATCCAGATCGTGTTGACATTTCAAGCTTTCGTTCGACCATCCGTTTATTCGCAGATCGGCCATCTATTGGCCTCTTTATTTTTTATTCTACGTAGTAAGCATATGGCTAAATATGACATCCACATAATGGAGTCCCTCCCAGGGATTTTGGAAAACAGGCGAAATGACATTTATTCCAGGGGAACAGGGAACAAAGGTCAAATTTTGAGTGGAACAAGGTACAAAGGCAATATTGGGGAACATGGAACATAAGAAAACAATTTCCGATTCTTGGGGAACAGGGAAACAAGCCTATTTATTTCAGGGGAACAAGGGAACGGTTATCCCCCTAGGAAGGTCTCATAAGCGTTCCAATTTTCAAACCATCCACCAGTTTGTGTGTCTGTTCATCCGTCTGTCAACACGTCATATTAAATTGTGTCTCTGAAGCACTGACAGCATGTACGTCAAAACATGCATTTTAATTGTCCTTTGCATACTCTTCACTTGATTACTCTTCGTTGATTTTTATGATTCTGTAAAGCGCATATATCTTTTTTTATGAAATCCGTAAAATTGTAACCTTGATCTTCGTATCACTCGCCAGTGACCCTGGTTATTTTATGCACTAAAATGCATGTCTTGTCCAGCAGTGATAAATTAAGTAGCAAACCTTGCAATGGTTATAAGAGAGTGTGGCACAGCTTGTTTTATGTATTGGCATTGCTTTGAAATTGTTGCCAAGACGGTTTGGCATCGCTGGAGACCAATAAATAGCAGTTCAATCGCTCTGGCTTTGTTAAAACCGCTCGTGCTCCCATCGACTGCGTCCAGATACAGCTTGACGAATGCGTACAAAGTAAATATTTAGGCACTCGACATATGGGACAGTCCACTTGACTACTCAAAATTTGCGTACAGAAGAAAAATGGCTTGCCACTTCGCAAATAATAAACAGAAATATTTCAAACTTTCTAGTCCTCCACTTATACGTATTCTTTATAATTCGATGACATAACATGATAATTGATGATTTTAATGGCACATTTATTAGTCATTGAACACATTTCAGGCATATAAAATCCCATTGACTAGCCAGAAACTGACTGGTACTCTGCTGGTTTTAAAATTTATAGGCTCTTATTGGGCCAGAATGGACTACAATACCTAAGCAATAATTCCAAATGAAAAAAACATCGTGAAAATTAAAAGTTGTAAAGAACTGGCTCATAGAATGGATGACAGTAAACCAAAATAGTATATTTTGTGCACCCGTCGACTGTGAACACCACGCGATGACTGCGCTGTTCGAGTACAGAGGTTCTCTAGCGTGGAAAAGGTCCTATAGACTTATAATGGGAAAAAAAGTTGTGACCATTCTAGTGCTTTTAATTTTATATGGATCTTCTTCATTCTTGCATAAAATAAGGACAACTATTTAAGCTTGGATGAGTTTGAATTTCGTCAAGATCCCATCACCTATTATTGAGTTAGCTCTCCTTATTCATCTTAAAAATTAATGGATAATGTTATGATCACTCTAGCTCCTTCATTTTTGATTGGATCTTCTTCATTCTTGCAGGTAACAAGGTCAACTATAAAAGCTTAGATGGGTTCAAAATTTGGCCAGATCAGACCTGCGACTGTGGAGTTAGCTGCCCTTTAGCGTCTTAAAAATCCCCATAGACTTATAATGGGAGAAGGAGAATTGTTGTGACCACTCTAGTGCTTTTATTTTTTTATAGATCATATTCATTCTTGCAGATAAGAAGGACAACTATAAAAGCTTGGATGAGTTTGAATCACGATCCCATCACCTATTATGGAGTTAGCTGCCCTTGAGCATCTTAAAAATTGATGGATAATGTTGTGACCACTCTAGCCCCTTCATTTCTTATTGGATCTTCTTCTTTCTTTCAGGTAACAAGGACGACCATAAAAGCTTGGATGAGTTTAATTTAAAGTAGAACCAACTTTAGACTGTGGACTTAATTTCCCTTGAGCATCATAAAAAATCTGCATATACTTACAATGGAAAATCTGTTGTGACCACTCTAGCACCTTCATTTCTGAATGGATCTTTTTCATTTGTAGGTAACAAGGACTTCCATAAAAGTTTGAATGAGATTGATTTTCCGCCACACCCATCCACCAGCTACAGAGTTAGCTGCCCTCGAGCATCTAAAATATAACTATAAAATGTTGTGACCACTCTAGCACCTTCATTTTTCATTTGATTTTCTTCATCCCTGTAGGTTACCAGGACATACATTAAAGTATGGATGAGTTTGAATTTTGGTCAGATCCCATAACTGACTACGGAGTTAGCTGCCCTTGAGTACCTGAAAACTACACTTTCACCAGGTTTCCAATGCCATTTTTATTCAGATCTTTTTAATACTTGCAGATAACTAGAACCAGCATAATATCTTATGTTTTTGAATTAATTCCTGGTCACTGTTTCAAGTTCAGAGTTATCTGCCTTTGAGCATCGTAAATTATGGTGTCTCCAAACATTTTATCGTTGCCCATTGGGCTACTTGTTATTCTGATCTTTTTAATACTTGCAGATAACTAGAACCGCCATAATATCTTATGTTTTTGAATTAATTCCTGGTCACTGTTTCAAGTTCAGAGTTTGAGCATCGTAAATTATGGTGTCTCCAAACATTATGCTGGCTCCATGGTGAGCGATCATAGCCCATTGGGCTACTTGTTTTTACATCCGAAATGCTTAGGGGGTGTCTTGTTTGTGTAATCTGTAACTCAGGCAGTTTTCATTCCTTTATATTCAAACTTTTTATTATGATTGTTCACACATTGAACATGTACACCCTATATTTATGCACATTTGATAATATATTTTTGAGTGTTTAACTTGGAAATTAAGTCACCTACTGTAGATAACATTTTGTAATTTGGTGTAATCTGATTTCATTCCTGTATATTTGAACTTTGCATATTGACTGTTCACACACCGACAGAATTTATGAAACTTGGTCACATTTTAAGTACCATGATGTTTTCTTCAAGTTCGATAATGGTCCATATCGCACCATGCTTTCAGTAGTTATGGCCCTTTGTTTATGAAAATTCACCATTTGAAACGATGTCGGCTCTCTATGTCGAATACTTTTGATCAGAATTTTATGAAACTTGGTCACATTGTTTTGTACCACAATGTCTTCTTCAAGTTCGATAATGGTCCATATCGCACCATGCTTCCAGTAGTTATGGCCCTTTGTTTATGAAAATTCACCATTTGAAACGATGTCCGCTCTCCAAGTTGAATACTTTTGATCAGAATTTTATGAAACTTGGTCACATTGTTTAGTACCATGATGTCCTCTTCAAGTTCGATAATGGTCTATATTGCACCATGCATTAAGGAGCTATTGCCTTTAGTTTATGAAAAATTGTTGGTTGAATCGACGTCTGCTCTCTAAGATGAATAGTTTTGATTATAATTCTATGAAACTTGGTCACATTATTGAGTACCATAATGTCTTCAAGTTTCAGAATGTCCCAAATCGCATCATGCCTTCAGGAGTTATTGCCCTTTATTAATGACAATTCCCTATTTATGCTTATTTGGCAATAGCGGGGGCATCCGTGTCCTATGGCCACATTTCTAGTTATAATATGGCCTTAAACAACATTGAGATCGCGTGTTTTGCATGGGCATGCTAGATTTAAGAAATATATCAGCTCTAGTAGTGAATTGTTGAGTAATAATTCACTGTTTGTCTGTCAGTTGTACGAAGATATTGTTCAGAATGGTTCCTCTGCATACCCTCTACCAAAATTGTACAATTGGTTATGCTCCGCTGAACAAAATGGCTGCCAGAGCTCCAGATAGGAAATACCTTTAAATGGCATTTCCTCCTGAACCATTGTTCCAAATTCAAAAATAATTTCACAGGGTTGTTCCTCATGATGCCTTCTTCCAATATTTCACAAATGGTTCCAGTCCACTGAACAAAGGGGGGCTGCCAGAGCTTTAGATAAGAAATGTCTTTAAACGAAATCTCTTGAAATACTGATCCAAATTTCATATTACTTCACATGAATGTTCCCCATGATGCCATCTTTCAAAATTGCATACATGGTTCCGCTCCACCGAACAGGAGAACCACCAAAGCTCCAGATAAGAAATCTTTTAAACAGCTTCTGCTTCTGAACCACTGACCTAAATTCAAAATAATTTCACAGAATTGTTCCTTATAATACCATCTTCCAAAATTTCACAATGGTGACACTCCGCTGAACAAAAGGGCTGCTAGATATCCAGATAAGAAATACCTTTAAACGGCATTTCCTCCTGAACCACTGGTCCAAATTCAAAATAATTTCACAGAATTGTTCCTCATGATACCTTCTACCCAAACTGCATTAATGCTTTGGGTCTGCTGAACAAAGGGGCTGTCAGAGCTCTAGATTAGAAATGTCTTTAAACGACATCTCCTTTTGAACCACTGGTCCAAATTCCATATAACTTCACATGGATATTCCCCAAGATGCCCTCTTTCACAATTGCATAAATTGCTCTAGTTTCATTTCATTTTTTCTCATTTCTGTACCAAAACATGTTATCATATGGGTGTCTGGTGTCTGGTACTTAAAAAACTGTCTCAGTGAAACTTTTGACCCATTTGTTTTCAGCACAAAACGGACCAAAAAACAAATACTGCAACTGATAGATACTGTAGATAAGGAGATATTCTTGATTTTACATTCAAAAATTATGATCATCTAGATAGATTGAACTTAGGCTTAAAGTCTAAGTCAGCAATAGTTCAGTCATGCTGGGATTCGAGATAATGTAGACAGATAAAACATAGAAAAACATAGAAAAAAAAACATCAGAAAAAGATCGAAATAAACATCGAAATGACATCGAAAAGGTTCAGAAATATCGAACATTTTTTATTTCCATCTATTTTACAACAACAATACATTCATCTAATATTGGAGATAGCGAACATTGATTAGCGACCAGTAAAGCATTCATTACGCACAATATCTAATGACTGCTAGTTTCGTACAGTTCCACATTATGGGCCAAGCTCTCCAGGTACTCCATATACGAATGGCCGTTATTGGTTCTAGGTTCGTTCCCTAAGGTTCGCTCATAAATAGACCAAATAGATGACGAAAATGGCGATTCTCGACAAGTAAGAGGCAAAGGGCACAAATTATCTGTTCACACATCAGAAGCTGAGTAGATCTATTGTCCAGTAGCGAATGTCCAACTACACAAAGCAATCGCCGAGTGGTTAAGTAATTCTCGTTTTTCACACCTTACCCAGGTGACAAACGACAAGAGTTTAAAATGTGGGGAGGAGCTTCAAAATCAGTGTTTGTTTAAGGTAGTACCGGACTCACCGGCATATGTCCAAAAGTGTTTTATCTTTTAATATATTATAATATAGACTTATACTTATAATCTAAGACAAAAAAAAACAATACCTCACCGTTCTTTTTAAAAAGTTATTTGATATCAAAAACTGCAAAATCGCAGGTTTTTGAAATAAACAAACACAGATTTTGTTAACAAATTAACAAGAAACGCAATACAGTTTTTTTTTCAGAACAAATACTACTCACACCAGAGATATAAATAAAAACAAAAAATAGTGAAATAACATGTATTTACACAATTTATTAAGCAAAATCCTAATTAAGTCAAACAAATAAATGCCAAAAAATCATTAATATTCAAAATAAACATATCAGAGAATGTAACTGGAACAACAAAAAACATATTTTTACAAAGATATTTTCATGAAGAATCTAATGATTGAATAAAAAATATGTGTCACCGTGCTCGTTTTTTTGTTTTGGTGACTTTTCTGAAAAATCCTGAAAAAAATAAAGACTATAATAAGTGTTGTCTCCCCTTTCAACCATTTTTTGTTTGTCTACGCCCTATGTATATCACTGGGCGGAGACATAGCTATTATTGATTAAGCACTGACAAATGGGCGTAGAAAATGACAAAAAAGATTTTGACCTAGCATATGTGACCCAGCACATTACATTATGATTCTCATTAAAGCATGGTTATAGCATGTCTTGATACTTTGGTGCTTTCTTACACGTAGGATTTATGTAGATAAAAGCTAAAAATTATAGCTTTATTCCTGATGCATAGATCTAAATGTCATTTAAAGAATAAACTTACAAATATGCAATAAGAGGATAAAACATTCTTTTCCTTGTATTAATGTTTGGCAAGCCTGAATGTGATGTTTTGCAACCAGAACCACACAGCGGTGAGGCCTGCAACACATTATCGCAAAAGGGCTTGACAAACGTTAATATACAGAAAGGAATGTTATATTGTCATTGTAATATATTATAGGACTTATTGGGTACTGTAAAGGTGGCAACTTTAATTTTCATATCTGGGCGTGGTACGGTTATTTCAACTACTCAAGAATGGAAATCGGTTAAGCGTTTAAAAGTTGCTTGAGCCGCGCAGGTCTGCGTGCATTTCATGAAAGTCCTGTCCGTTAATTCACTGAACCCACATTTATTAACCCTTAAAGCGTATATTACAACACAATCGTATGTTTTTATCGTCTATTGAAATATTATGAAGCCTCTTAAACAAACAGTGTAGATCTAGAGCAGACTGCTCACCTAGAGCAGTCTGATCTGGGTCCACACAGTTTGCCTCTATACTAATGTTAAACAATAAACAAACACTTTTGAATGTAGTTATAACGCCTCATTTTCAGATTTTACCTATATCTAAAGTAGACTAATAAGGCAATCATGAGGTGCCGCCTTTACAGTATCCAAAAAGTTCTAGAATACTAAAGCATTTCCAAAAAAAAATGTCCACTGTAACATCGTGAAGCATACAACAAAACCACACCTTATAGGCGCAGTCGAAAACATCAATACTATCGACGATTATAGACCAAAAATAGTTAGAATCATAGTTTTTTTATTACCATCACTCATCGAACAGGCGACACTTTGCAATCAAAACACTGTTTCCAGCGAGTTTTGATCCGCGTTCGTCAATGGTTGAGAGTGTTTTCGATTGCTCACTATCCGGTGTGGAAACAACCTTTTTTTCAACAGAAACATGACTGAAAAATGTAGATAACTCCTAGCTCTTGTTTCAGATTGTTTTGGTTACGTATTCATTGTATCAATACACATACCGGATAGGTGGCAATCGAAAACGTTGATGCTATCGACGAACGTAGATCAAATACCGTCAGAAACAGACTTTTTGGATTGCAGTTTGTCTGCCTGACTGGCGACAAATGGAAAATTCTAGCGATTTGCGATCCATGTTCATCGATTGTTCAGAGCCTTCTCGATTGTCGCCTATCCGATGTATACTTCTACCACAACCTCTAAGTAATGACCCTCGATTAATTCAATGCATTTACCGTTAGAGTCACGCCTCAAAGCGTTCTGTGGAAGTATAATAAAGTAGCGTATCTTATGATAATTGAATATTTTGGTCATTTCTCAATAAAGCATAAGCGACGGTATCTTAACTCGCAGAGGATATCCGTGAGCAGGTTGAAATGGCAATTAAGCCCTCTGCAGTCATGTTTTATCGGAAATAAAGCCCGCGGTCAGAGATTGGTCAACGATCAACCAAAATATGACACATTATTAAATAAAATGTACAATTGTCAGCGATTGAAACACCTCAAGTTTCTATAGTAAAGTATATAACAATAAAAGGATGATACATTCTTCTGTCTATTAACGTTTGCCTTAACCATGAATCTGTGAGGGCTGCACCAAGTGCGGATCCAGAGGGGGGGGCAGGGGGTCCGGACCCCCTCTGGAAAATCACAAATTAAATGGATTTCTATAGGGAATAAGCAATTGGACACCCCCTGGAAAAAGTTGGACCCCCTGGGAGAAATTGGACCCCATCTGGAGCCTTGAAAAACGATAGATTTCTTTGAAATTGACCATTTGACTTCTGTAAAATAAGCTGAAGACTAAAAAAAATCGCTGTCAGAGCTTTTTTGTCAGACTGACCTGGACCCCCCCCCCCCCCTTGATGAAAATTCCTGGATCCGCGCATCTGTACCATGCTTGCCAACCGTTAATATACAGAAAAGAATATTATATTGCCATATATCTTCCTTTCAGGCACATGCAGTTCCAATTAATTTTATTAAAATGTATGCAGAAATGTCCATTTTATCATCATGAAACATGCAACGAAACAAAATAATTTTTTCAACAGAAACATGAAATAACTCCTAGCCCTTGTATCAGATTGTTTTGGCTACGTCTTCAGTATATCAAAAACACACTAGATAGGCGGCAATCAAAAACGTTAATGCTATCGACGAACGTAGTTAAATATTGTAAATAACAGAATTTTGGATTGTTGTTTGTAGTCCGATAGGCAACAAATGGCAATCACAAACACTGTTTCTAGCAATTTGTTATCAGCATTCATCGATTGTTTAGACTGTTTTTATTGCTATAAGGTAATTGAAATAGTTATTGTTTATATAACAATCTGCACAAGCATTTTTATAAATCTACACCAGAAAGTTTGATAAATGTTTAGCCAGATATAACTTTTTTCTTAAAATGCTGTCTGCATTTCTAGTGTGCTGCATACATTCAAATGCACTTCAGACTAGATTTATTCATATGGAAGACAATATTACAGGGGGGGGGGGGGCAGTCTGATCTTGGTCCATATTGTCTGCAATATAAGCTACATAAGAACATCATCAGACTAGGGAAGCAGACGATAGGTGGCTAAATAATGGTTCATTTGAAGAAAAAAAGTTAAATCATGCGAACTGCATAACAGTAATCTTAATTTATGTGTGTTTTGTAAAACAAATGTGTAAGCTTTAAACCAAATAAGGTGGCAGCAGAACTGCCACCCCTTATGGTATAAACTTACACTTATCTTTGTGCAATAAACAATCTGCCGTAAAACATTTCCCAGTTATAAGTCCTTAACATTTCTACCTGTAATTAGGTGGCAGCTGAACTGCCACCCCTTATGGTATAAACTTACATTTTATTTTTGTACAATAAACAATCTGCAGTGAAATATATTTCAATGATTAGTCCTTAACATTTCTACCTGTAATATGGTGGCAGCTGATAGCCACCCCTTATGGTATATTCTTTCACTTATATTTGTCAAATAAACAATACGCGGTTAACATTTTCCACCAGATTTAGCTGAGAGCTGTTCAAAAGAGCCCGAGGCACCATCTCAGTAGTTCAGGCGGGACTCCGAGGAGTCAATCACTTCCCGAACTACCAATTCACCAGAGTCACTCTCCACAAATTCTGGCGTCTTCATGTGTCTCTTCTTGAAAGCGGTTTGCTTCCTAGCTGAAGATTCCTTCTTCTTCGCCATCTTTGTATGGTATGAGCGACGTTTCTCGAATTTCCGCCAAGTCGCTAAAGACCAGGATTCGCAAAACCCACAAGTTTTGCCCCTAAAACAATTGGAACAATTCAAACAAGTGGGGTGGTTGTCCTGCGAAGATCGTTAATACCCACAAAGGCCACGCGATTGGGGCATTACAGGCCTGGTGGATAGAAAGGAGAGCGCGAGCTCAAATATCGAACGGTCGATTTCCCAAAGTTCGATAAAATACAAATACAAATAAGCCAAAATTCGCAAATAAAAAACGTAGGACAAACCTAGCGTAACTAAATAAAAATCAAATGAGTAGCCTGAAATGTGTACAAATCAAGGAAAAATACGAAAGAACTTAGAAAATGAAAATTCTCCTGTTCAACGTGTCCTTCTCCTCGTGCACAAAAATTATTTCTGACGTCACAGCACTTCCTGTGCAGTATCCGGTGTTCTTTGCTAAGGCATTTTATCGGCCCAGCAAAGGCGCACCAAGGTATGGGGTCCTCAAAATTTTGTGAGTAGCAATAAGGTTATAGCTATAAGATAAATACATGGTTGGTAAGCTTATCAAAAATAATTTTATTACAATTAATGTAAAAATTGTGTTTTCTTGTCCTTTGGGATCATGGGTTTCATTATGGAACGTTGAAACTTTTAGAGGGTCACTGATGAAGCCTAAATGGCAGAAACTAGCTAGTCTGGCCCAGGAAATATGCACACTCTAGTTTCAGCTCTTTGGTTCAGTCTTTGCTTCCAAAGGATACCCTTTTAAGAGCATATTTGACTTCACTACAGCTGGTGACTGGGACTGTGTGGCGGCGGTAGAACGTCTCCCTGCCCTTCATTATAGAGTAGATTTTATTTTCTTGTCCTTTGGGATCATGGGTTTCATTATGGAACTTTGAAACTATTAGAGGGTCACTGATGAAGCCTAAATGGCAGAAACTAGCTAGTCTTGCCCAGGAAATATGCACACTCTAGTTTCAGTTCTTTGGTGCAGTCTTTGCTTCCAAAGGATACCCTTTTAAGAACATATTTAAGGCTTTGGCACAATTTGTAGATAACTATCTATCTATCACTCTTATGAGTATTGATGTAGACTGCACCTGGCTAGGTATTGTCTGTCTAAATCAGATAGTTGTCTGTATTCTGTACAGTTTGTTGTGCCACCAAAGTTAAGTACGGCTCAATTCTTGTCTGTCTTGCTGAGTAGTTGTAAGATATGCACGAAAAATGAGTTGGTATAAGTTGCTAGATATCAAAAAGCTCTAGAATTCAGCCTCAAGGTTCTTATAACCATTTGCATTTTTTAAAAAAAAGCTTATGTTGTCATATTCCACGTATAAGCACTGCATATTTGTTTTGTAATAGGTTAGTAGAGTGTTGAGGCTTACTTTAGATTAAATTGTAGAAATGTATTGGTTCTGATAGGTATTTCTTCAATAAATGAAAATAGTAGGTATTGTGTACATAGTTGGTTTTGTAAAATTTATTAAAATCGGGACGACATTTTCCTAAGCAGGGGAGAATGTCGCAGGGTCATTTAATGTGTACTCTGCACAAATTATTCTGAGATCTTGATCCTATAGTCTACTCCCATATTTTCTCCTAAAGGCCTTTATTCATTACATTATCTATCATATTCTCATATAAGTCATCTTATAAGTAGCGCATATTCAGTAAATACTGCTCACTGTTTGATTTGCGCGCGTTTCACAAGATTCACGCTTATATGCATGAGCATGCACAAACTCACCTAAGGCGCCCTTTCCTTCATTCTTCCCTTTGTTGTGAAAGGGTGAGGAACTCATGTTCCTCGCCACAGCAATTATTTACTTACATATAAGGATTTTCCTATTAGTTAGGACATAATATTATATCTTTAGGTATGCGTTTACTTATAACATTTTGATCATGTTGTAAATAATTGTATTATATGTGATATTTGTATTTCCCCTCGGTAACCTCCGCATTACGCGTGCAGACAGTCTTATTTGATATAAGGGGGTGAGGAAACTTGTGTTCCTCGCCACAGCAGTTATTTACTTATATATAAGGATTTTCCTATTAGCTAGGACAAAATATTATATCTTCAGGTGTGTTGCCGAGAGGTCGAATAAATGAATGTTGACTGAACAATGTTGTTGTATCATTGACCCTCGCACTCCCCTCTGAGAACCGGTGTACCGGCCCAATATTACTAAGGTTCCTGGCCTAATAGAATCAGCCCGTGACATCTAGGTCCAAGCAATTAGCAAAAGTTCACCTCAAATTCCTACCAGTTGCATCATAATGTCAAATGGCATGGGTCCAGATCAGCCCAAACAATTGTCGAGCCTGATCTGGGTCCATATCACTTGCAAAAGTTCACCTCAAATTATTGTCAGTTATACCCTTATAACAAACAGCATGGGTTCAGATCAGACCAAACAATTATCGAGCCTGATCTGGGTCCAAGCTGTTTGCAAAGGTTCACCTCAACCTCCTGTCATCTAGATCCTTATGTCAAACAGCTTGGGTCCAGGTAATCGAGCCTGATCTGGGTTCAAACTATTTGCAAACGTTCACCTCAACAACCTGTCAGTTACATCCTTATGTCAAACAGCATGGGTCCAGGTCAGACTAAGCAATGAATTGTCCAGCCTGATCTGGGTCCAAACTATTTGCAAAGGTTCACTTCAACTTCCTGTCAGTTACATACTAATAACAATCAGCACGGGTCATGATCAGACTAAACAAATGTCCAGCCTGATCTGGATCCCATCTGTTTCAAAAGTTCACCTCGTCTTCCTGTCAGTTATATCCTTATGACAAACAGCATGGGTCCAGATCAGACCAAACAATTGATGAGCCTAATGGTGGTCCAAACTATTTGCAAAAATTCACCCCAACTTCCTGTCAGTTACAGCCTTATGTCAAATCATATGGGCCCAGATCAGACCAAGCAATTGTCGAGCCTGATCTAGGTCCAAACTATTTGCAAAAGTTCACCCCAACTTCTGTCAGTTACAGTCTTATGTCAAATGGTTAGGGTCCAGATCAGACCAAGCAATTGTCGAGCCTGATCTGGGTCCAAACTATTTGCAAAGATTCACCTCAAATTCCTGTCAGCTACATCCTTATGTCATATAACATGGGTCCAGATCTGACCAATCAATTGTCGATACTGATCTTGGTCCAAACTATTTGCAAAGTTCACCCCAACTTCCTGTCAGTAACATCCTTATGTCAAACAGCATGGGTCCAGATCAGACCAAACAATTATCAAGCCCAAAAATAGTAAGTGAGCATGATCAGGAAATACCACAATCACAAACTGCAGACAACCCCGTGGCACCGCGAGGAAGAGCCGCTCAACCATAACGAGACACCAGGAAGACAAATTAAGCAAAGCAATCAGCTCTCTCTTCCTCGTCAAGATGATTGCAATACTAGAATGGACATAAAGTAACGTACAACAAAACATAGAACAATTACAGACTCCCACAATGGGAGTAACAATAAACAAAAAGTCAACAACAACAGAACCACCGCCTTAGAACGGACAGCAGCCTAAGCAACCGGGGGGGGGGGGGGCTTAAATGCATTTTACTGGTACCAAATGTTCGCCCTAGATTCTGCTGTTGTTAAAGTACAAGAAATGTTCAGCTCGCATGGAGGCCATCTTACTAATCCAATCCTGTTCCAAACTATTGCAAAAGTTCACCTCAGCTACCTGTCAGTTACATCCTTATGTCAAACAGTAAGGGTCCAGATCCACTGCCGAGCCTGATCCGGGTCCAAACAATATGCAAAAGTTCACCCCAACTTCCTGTCAGTTACATCCTTATGTCCTTATGTCAAATAGCAGCATGGTCCAGATCAGACCAAACAATTGTCAAGCCTGATCTGGGTGCAAACTATTTGCAAAGATTCACCTCAACTTCCTGTCAGTTACATCCATATGTCAAATAGAATGGATCCAGATCAGACCGAACAACTGTCAAGCCTGATCTGGGTGCAAACTATTTGCAAAAGTTCACCCCAACTTCCTGTCAGTTATATCCTTATGTCAAATAGCATGGGTCCAGATCAGACCAAACAATTGTCAAGCCTAATCTTGGTCCAAACTATTTGCAAAAGTTTACCCCCAACTTCCTGTCAGTTACATCCTTAGGTCCAGATCAGACCAAACAATTGTTTAGCCTGATCTGGGTCCAAACTATTTGCAAAGGCTCACTGTAACTTCCTGCCAGTTGCATCCTAAAATGCCAAACAGCAGGGGTCCAGATCAAACCAAACAATAGTCGAGCCTGATCTGGGTCCAAACTATTTGCAAAAGTGCATACTTCAGCTTCCTATCAGCTACATCACCAAAACTTTACTAACCTATACGATTTTTTTAATATCCTGATACTTCCTCATTGCTACCCTTTTTTACTTACTTGGAAAGTAGATGCCCATAAGTGAGGAGCATGGATTGTGTGAAATTCATCTTTGGATTCTGCTTTGTCGAAAGCACGAAAATTGCAAAACAGAACTAGGACACCTGGCAAGAATTAATGCAATATAACAAACCTGTGTGATTATTATTCTTGCATATTTAACTGTATTCCAACCGAATTCGCACTGAAAATACTGTTAACACATTAAAGATATCCTTTTTCTTTAACTGAATATCTCTAAACAATATGGCGTCAACGATAAACTTTCGAACGTCATAACGTCGTAACAACGTCATAGCCGTGTGCAACGTTTTCGCGAACAAAAGCATTGGCAAAATGATCAGTCTGCATGGTCCGCAGCACTATCTGCATATAACGTCATGTAAATAATTTGGGGCTAATTTGAAGTATCTTAAAGTTCAAACCCATGTTCAAACAGCTTCTGATTTGAACATGGATTTTCTTATATTTGACAATGGGTTAAGACAGCTATACGAATAGGTTTCTATGCAAGAATAGTGGTTTAGCGATTCTAATGCATGGCATTATTTCACTCCAAAACGCGACGTCATAATGGTAAATTCTAATGCACCTGAGTTTGTAACGCGACGTCTGATTGGATAACGTCAAAACTTTGCGACAGTATATCCACAGGAGCTTGAAGTTCGATCCTTAAATCACCCCTATAGCCTCAAAACCAAAAGCTCACAATGTCATTACGTAGTAATGACCAGGAGTGAAACTAAATTTCAGGCACCTTTGAATCGCCGTTCAGGAGGTTTTGGCGAAAACTGAACATCTAACCCTAAAAACTATGTCAACAGGTCATGCGAGGCATGGATAACTTTTTCAGACATATCACCGAGTCAAAATAATGAGCGTTTGAAAGTAAGGAAAAATTAACGGTAGCCATTCCGGCTCCAGTATCCGGTTTGACGCAGTGAATCCGAGCCTTTGTCACATTGAAGAAAATACATTTCAAAACTTACAAACTTAATGATCAAAAAATGAAACGATCAGTTAAATGTGTTAAGAATATTAAATAAATCAAACCCTTACATTTACTTATCACGAAAAGTTCTGTTTTTCATAAACTTTGTCGAAATTCAAAACTGAAACCGTTGTTTTTCAAAGATCGTGTGACGTTGAGGTCGCGCACGATTTGGCGTACAAAGCGTAACGTCAAGTTACAGCGTCTTGGTGCTTATTCCGTAGATGAAAACGTCATTGTCGCATTGTTTATGCCCTAACAAATAGGTTCCCCGGTACTTTATCGACTTATAGTATATTTGAGACATTGTCCTGTTTTGTCTTAACGTCGCAATCTTGATCATAAGGTAGAAGAAAAGTTATGGAAGACTTTGACGTTGCCGTCGCAACATTCACTGCCGATTGACCGGAAACTGGAGCCGGAATGGCTACCGAGAGCTTAGTTTCACTCCTGGTCATTACTACGTAATGACATCGTGAGCTTTACATTTTGAGGCTATATAGGTGATATAAGGACCGAACTTCAAGCTCCTGTGGTATATCCTGCGATATACCGTTGGAAATAAGTTGACGTTATTAATTACGTCACATATCGTTGGATAACGTGCGGCTTTTGCGGCTTGCAATGCTCCAATTTGAGACGAAACTGCAAAATGCATTAGAATGGGGATAATCATATTCAAAATTAACATTTAAAGAGAAATATCGTCGGATATACGGTCGGAAATCACGTTTTACGACTCAGCTCGCGCGTCGTCGTAAAAATAAATTTCTGACCGTATATCCGACGATATACCTCCTCAAAATAAAAATTTCGAATACAGTTATCCCCAAATTATATTTCATCTGTTCACATTTTCTCGAGCTTCAATATTCAGAGAAATTAGTTTAGGGTTGTTGTTAAAAAACTTAGGCTAGATATGTTTACATTCATGTACCTGAACCACATATGTTTTATTTGGCCTTACACTTGCTATCAGCCTTTGTCTTTGCTTCACGTATATCAGTATCATATTCATCCTTCAACAGTAGACTATTGTTAAGATGCATGTCGTAAATTTCCGAAACAGTCACTTTGTGATATAGCAAAAAATGTCTACAAAAGTTAAACGTCTTGTATTTTCGTAATTCGTTTTTATTTGGACTGGATCTATAAAACCATACCATTTTCCCATTTGCTCGCTCGTTCACGAGCACAAAATCATCATAAATTCGAATCCACGATCCAAATTGATGTGCAGCGTTTCCGTCTTTTAGGCAATGTTCTTCTGGCTTAGAATTCTTTTGACAGAATGACCTGTTTGCCACGCGACGGGCAAGCTCCACACCAACAATTAAAAACATATCATCTACGCATTCTTGTTTCGGGCATTGGTTTAAGTGTCCCGTGGGATAGCCGTAATACAGCAGCTTGTTTTTCACTTCATTAAGTCTTTCAAATATTTGTGGCGCACATACAAACGCATCATCATCCATTCGCCCGACCAAAAAGACGTTAGGTATGTTATAAATGACATAACGTAGCCACATATGAAATTTCAATGCAAAATTCTTCATATATCCATGAATCGTTGTGTTTAGAAACACGATGTCCTTGTTTTTGTCTTGCTCTGCCTTTAACTTTGGTGTTTGTTCATCAAGTATAAAAAATATTTGTATATTAAGTAACTTGTAAGCCTTCGCCTTGGGGATAAATGTTTTACGTTGTGCCTCTCTCAGGCAAACATTTTCCGCTGCAGACAATATGCCCAAAACAACAGTCTGTTTATTCTCACTCCCTGATCTTGCCTGTTCAATGAAAACTTCATGAGTGATATGCGTGACTTTGAGCCAGCACATATGCACACCAGGTAGGCGGCAAAATGGAATTTCGCACACAATCGAGGAACTCTATTCAACATTGACAGCGGCCGTTATGGGTAAGTTTTTATTTTTATTTTTTATTTATTTTTCATTGGAACGAATGGCGTTTCAGTAAAATTAAGTATGATATCAGTTTTATGTAAGATTTAAGGTGTGCTTCGTGTTTTATTTGTCAAAAATTGCGGGAGAGTAGGCTGAAAAATAACGATTTTTATTATCTACTAGGTAATGAAATGCAGGATAATATTGATTAAATATAATGCATATATATTTCACAGCCGTGAAAATAAAAAAAAACTTGTATTTTCACAGCAGTGATAATACAAGATTTGATATTTTCACGGGAGAGAAACCGTAAGATTGGAACTACTTTTTTCTATTTTCTCAATATGGTCTAAGGGAAGCAACTCTGTATGACATAAATGTTACTTTTCTAATGGAAACAACTATTGGTGTTTCCTATTTCTATGGAAATGTAAAAAAAAAGTCAGAGTCGCTTAGAAGCTTAATAAAAGAAAGAGCTTTTATAAATTCGTCTGCTACAACTAGAAAATCAAACAAAAGCTTATGTAAAGTAAGATTCGCTTCTCTTTACCTTAAAAGATTATGGGAAATTTGTAGATAATAAAAAGAATATTCAAATGTTTTATTGTTAAATATGTCTTTTATTTCACGAGTGAAGTGGACAATATTTATATTTCATTCGTGGCTTCGCCACTCATAAAATATAAATATTGTCCGCTTCACTCGTGAAATAAAAGACATATTTAACAAAAACATTTGAATATCCTCTATATTTCTGCTCTTTACTTATTTCAACTAGGTATATGCTTTCGCATTCTTTGTTGTATTTTGATCGTTTCCGAGACAGATGGGTTAAATTAAATCATTTATGGATATCCTGTGTGTATTAAATAATTTCTATCTGAAAAGTGAAAAGCGCAGTATCCGTTTGAATGGTGATGGTATTGATACTATGGCAATCAAAAACTCCATTAATGGCAATCGGTTAGCGGTAAAAATCGATGTTCTGTGCAATCGATAAACAATAATCTGTTTGCTTTTTTCACACATCTTATTCATGTTCACGGCCTAAAATGAACGTTTCTCCATGACGATTGTAATAAAAAGGATAGTTTAGAAAGATTTTTCTCTATATCCGAGCTTAATAAGTGTGTTTTCTGTTTTATATTGATCGAGAAATTCAAATTGTCCCTGGAAGGCTCAGAATCAAACACTATGTTACTTTGTGGCCCGACAGTTTGGTGGTAAGAGTACATGCGCATTCTGAGAGGGTCCTGGGTTAGAGTCCTAGTCGGGTCATGGAAGGAGATAGAAAAAGCGTGAAGAAAAAACACATGGCCAGACGGAGACTGGAACCCAGTACCTATGGCAGACTGCGCGAATACTCTGACCACTTAGCTATCGAGCCACATGGTAAGCCTGTGAATTCTACAATATGATTACGGCAGGGTAGTGGTACTCCTTCCAAGGTCTGTGGTCTTCACCGCTTTCCAGTAAGATGTGGATACAAACGCCAATAAGTGGCTTTGATTTTGCTTCATAGATAGTATTGTTCCTCCACCTTCTAAATCTAGCCGAGTTCAAACTTCTAGCAGAACCCGAGTTGTTTCAGACATCGCCGGACACCTCGAAAAAAGTTTTTTTCTTGTGGCGGCGCTCATATTAAGAAAACTAAGAACCCACTGTCTGCGATCGACTGACAGTCAGTTCATTTTGCCGCTTATCTTCACTATTATGGTGAAATATAACACGTTCTAGGATGTTCAAGGTCTACAAATACATCGCAAGCGATGCTGCATTATAGATATTAATTCGAATTATTTTAACCTGTTGTATACTAAAGGATTCTTCCTTCTCGTTTGATACAGTAAACAAAAGATAGTCCATTGTACATATCTAGGGGTGTCAAGTTATAGTTTAAAAGAATATATTGTATTTTTGTCTGAAGATCTTTTTCCCTAAACAAATAGGCCTTAAGCAGGCTATAGACCCCCCATCCCCACAGGGGGAATTTTGCACATACGTTACCCCCCCCCCCCAAAAAAAAAAAAAAATAGCATTAAACGTCCCTGATAATGTCTTAACCACGACATGTTCGTACATATTTGAATGCTGACACAGGTTTATGAGCTACTTATAACACAGTTACTTATTTTTAGTATTAATTTTGTAAATGTCTCGAGTTGTTACAGTTGTATACGTTACTAAGTGTTTCCTGCGTTATTTTCCAGTATCAGTATGGTAGTAATTGACTATACGTGTATTACATCTGTCACAGTATATAGCAAATCTGTAAGGCTGCTACTTAAATGATTAAAAGTGCCTTATTATGGGCGCTTACACTTTTTTCAGGCCCATGTTACATCTGTTACCCTCATAATAACATTAAACATTCAAGCTAATGTCTCTAACAAGCCCTGTTTACACTAATCGTAAGTTCTAACTGATCAGTCTTAAAATCTGTTTTCTAGAAAACTGCATATTTTGACAAGCAAAATGTTTAGCACATAGTACAAGGGCACTCTTTTATCCATTTATCCATGTTTATTCCTAAATAACATGTTCTCTTACCGTATCTAACCGGTTGGGGCGAATTTCATTTATAAACCTCGATTATTGTCTGCTTTGAAAAACTGCAAGTGATCGGTTAAAACTTTCGATTAGTGTAAACTAATTTGCATGCTGGCACAGGTTTATGTACTTTTTTAAACAAGGTTACATATTTTAAGTTTTCATTTAATAAATTCCTTGAGCTTTAACTGTTATATGTGTTACCAAATGATACATAAGTTATTCTGAGTATCTGTATAGCAGTAGTTGACTATATGTATATATTAGTGTATCAGTGAATTTAGAATATTCATAAGGCTGAAATAAATTGAAGTTCCTTAATAATTTATGGTGATTTAAACCATTATTATAGTGTGATTTATCAACCTTCGCTGTTTGCCAACATAAACAGTATATACATTGTACCATGCATTCAAATCGGAAATTCTGAAAGACAGTCACCGTGAAACAGCTCAGTTCTGGGCAAGGTATATGGGTATAATTCGGATGGTGTTGGCACTGATTAAGGCTACAAGGAAAACAACTTTCAATTGCATGTCAGCTCTATCTGTATGCCTTGTTCCCAATGTTGATTGCAAACAATCACAACAACTACGCACAATATGTACCTGTGTAACTGATTACACACATAAATTTGTCTGATATATCGCAGATGCAATGAACTTCTTGAACAAAATGGGTCACAATCATTGGTTCTTTGCTTGAGAAAGGCTTTTGACATTACTATCAGGCAAACAATAAACCCCGTGCCAAGTCAAAGGAGGTATTATAGGCTTCAGCAGCTAGAACTACGCTTCGTATTACAAATGGACCGATGCATTACTCATCACATCAGAGCTCAATATATTGAAACAACTCTTCAATGCACTGAAATGAAATATCCAATCTACTCAGATGCAAAGTAGAACGAGTACTAGAGGGAGACAATGAACTGTATTACTTTTTGTCTTTCGGTGTTACTGCTAAGCCTGGCATAGCTAAGGATCATATTGAGGCTGATGGCATTGGCAGGAAAGCTGTTGCAGACTTCATTGACTCACTTTTAACAGAAAATCTGTCTTTCACAATCCTATAAAATGCTACAAGCTACAAAACTTTTGAGGCTTGCGAGGCCAAAAGAAATTGTCCAATTTACAAAACGTAATCAGTCAGATGAGGGCCTATAGGAACGTCTTTGGTCAGCATGACCTTCTTTTTATTAGACATAATGTTGACCTTCAGTTGACACTGTCGTTACTTCTGGGACCTGTACCATGGTCACTGTCAACTTCTGATAGAATTCCCACCAAAACTGACAAGTCCAGACTTCTGCATGGCTTGCAATAACACATCGAACCAACATTAGATTGGCTATGTAGTGCTGCACATAACTTTCATGGTAATGCCATACTACAGAGAATAATAGATTTTCCTGTCACCTTTAAGGATCAGACGGAACCATTATTCAACCAGGCACTATAGGCAGGGCATATTGGTTTTTTCACTGATACATATATACAATGTATAAGCAGCAGTATATAAAGTCTTACAAACATTCTCGCAGAGGATAACCTGTGTGTTTTGTTCAACACTGGTGTATGCAACAAAAGATGCTCCTTCTGAACGTCAACAACATTGGCAAGAATATGGGGGAAGAGATCTACAGTCATGCACTGTTTAACAGCTTGTGACACTACCAATGTGCCAAAGTGTTAGTACCACGGGAAGGTTGTTCCTATCAAACTGATAGAGAACCCCTCCCCACTAGTTCATCTACAAACTAAGCAGGGTAGGAAAACAAATAAAAGATTGCTCTAGGCACTCATCAGTGACGCCATAACATCTGCTATTTATATAAATGTAAATAAGCTGCAGTACAACATGTTTCTGAATAAAGTATCAAAGCCATACACATATACTGACTATTCCCAATGGCATGAACATGAGCTTACAAGCTCAAAGATTAAACTATCAAGTGTTTCCCATGAAAACATGTAAGGCTTTCCAGATATGGACAAAACGTGTTGAAAATAAATGGGAAGGACATCGAGTACCTCTGGGTGAAGGAAAACTTGAATGTACCCTAACAAAAGAGCCACATAAGTATATTTCACATTTTGTGTGATATGGGGTAACCATGTTCAAAACTTAACAAAAGATAGAAACATAATATTTGCAGTTTCCAAAAGGTACATAAACATTCTTTAATACAAAATTATTTAGTAAGCACATTCACATTTAAAAAAAAACATCAAACTATTTTAGATTCATAAATCACTTATATAGGAATAATAAAAATAAAGTTACATACGCAACACCTGGGGGTGAATATTTGTTTTCAAAGGTCCATATCTGTGATGCAAAAATAGCTTTCTTAGATGATATAGCCAATTTGGAAATCTTAACTTAAGGTTTGCACTTTTCAAAAGTCATGTCATTTACTTAAATTATCTAGGATGTTGATGGGTAATACATGTAATTGGCTGTTACAAGGTAATGGTGCCATTACCAGAGTGCTAGCATAATGCAACCTCCTTGCAAGATGAATCTGATAGAGGATTAATAAGCTGTATTGGAAAATTCTTTAAACCCTTGGATTATATATGAAGAGTTGCTAGCTTGGCACGAAACAGCTGTATAACTTCTACCTGATGGGTATTTTTTGATCGTTTAAGTTGTTACCCACATATTGCACTGTATGTTACAAACTTTCCATGAGTATTATGTCAACTATATCTGATGTGTATATAAAAGAAAAGAGGGTTTATGGTAGTTTATGTTTTGAATTATTTCCTTGGCAAATGAGCAAGAGTAAAAAGATGTGCATAGACCTGTGCCAACTTGCAAATAAGTACATGCAGGTTATGTTGGAGACCTTACCTTGAACGTTTTATGGTATTTGGGGGGTAACGTATGTAACATGTGCTGTGAAAATAGTGTATGACACAATAATAAGGAACTTCGCTTTATTTAAATAGCAGCGTTATAGATTTGCTATATTCATTGACGCATGTAATACATGTATAGTCAATAACTGCTATCCTGATACTGGGTAATAACATATGAATTACTAAGTAACGTATACAATGGCAAAAATTCAAGACATTTATAAAATGAATGCTAAAATATGTAACTGTGTTATAAGAAGCTCTTAAATCTGTGCCAGACTTCAAAAAAGCATGAATATGTCATGTTGGAGACATCATCAGGAAAATTAAGTGTTATTTTGTGGGTAACGTATGTAACATAATGTTACACGCTAACGTTGCCACATTCAGAAGGCTAGCATATTTCATATTTTGGCTCATATAATGTAGTATCAATAAATCATAGTGTACAAAATTCCCCCTAGGGGAGGGGGTCTATAGCCAGCACAAGGCTTAGAAAATTTCATTTTGATATTTTGTGTGATATGGAGCTACCATGTTCAACATCTAATAACTCAAAAATTATACAAGATAGAAATATAATGCTTGCAGTTTTGGAAAGGTAAATAAAATTCTTTAATATACTACCAAATTAATGAGCATAAACTGCTTCCAATAAAAATTAAGACAAACTATATTAGATCCATTTATCATTTAAATGGTGGTTCAATGAAAAAATGTAACATGCACTACATCGGAGTGACTATATTTGTTTTAAGTGGTCTATATCTGCGGCCCGGTAATAGCTTATTTAGAAGATGCAACCAATTTGGAAAGCTTACCTTATCTTTTACACTTTTCTGAAGTCTTAAAAATAATGTTAATTATCAAATATTTTGTAGGGTAACGTATGTAACAGGCTGTTACAGCTTAACGCTGCCATTGTCAGAGGGCTAACATGTTGCAAAATCCTTGCAAGACATTGGCACTGTAGTCATACCACTAAGGCAATTTGAGTCTCGTCACTTATTTCGGTGTTAAGGTAACTTTCTCAGCTTGTTCTATTTTTTCATTTTATCACAGATAAATGCCCCAAAATGCTTGGGTTCCGATTGATTTTTGTTCATCAAATTCACATTGTATCTTATAACTTTAAAATTATATGAAAACTTTAACGTTTGATGTCTAGGCATGGAATAACTAATTACGGTTTCGTCTTCGCGGATAATTAATCAATGACGAAACCGTATAATTATGACTAAACCGTAATTGACCATTTTTGAATATAACTGTAAAAACATATCGAAAATCTGATTTTATCTCCGTTTTGGCAAGACAACACAGAGGCTGTTGACTAGAGGATGCAATCTCGAAGCAAACATATTCTAAAGTTCTCATTTTTGTCAGCCTTTCTTTGAAGGTAATTTACTATAACACCGGAGTGGGTGACGAGACCCAAGTTGCCGTAGTGGTATGACCACAGTGATTGGGCTTCAAGAAAAATATGGTCTACGAAATTCCCCTGGGGGTGGAGGTTAACCATATCCAGCCAGTGGCCTAAAACAGTGTAGACCCTGATGAAATACTGTATTATGCGGCTTTTTATATTGGTCTTCACTGTTTGTAAAAGTATCGTTTAGTAGGTTTCCCATATACAAATGGATATTTCGCTTACTCTTAAGGTCGCACTCCAGTTTTCTGAGATTTTTGAGCCAATTTCAATAGCCCTAATAGGGAGAAGAAGGCACTTTTATTCGACCCACCCATACAGAACCTGTATGCTGTTAACCGTGAACTTTCAGCATGCACCCCCTCCCAAAAGCGCATCATGCACTAGGTCACAGAAAGATTTTAACTACAATAAAGGTGTAAAAGACACCCCTTACATTTTACATTGATCGCTAGACAAAGCCCTTTTGAAACCACAAAGCACAACCTTTCAAGTGGAAAAGTTTGGACCCTGATCAGGCTTGACAAAATGACTGGCCTGGTCTGGATCAAAGCTGTCAAGTAAGTAATAACGTATAAAATAAATGGGCCTAATAACAAGAAAACCTGCTTTTGTTGCATGCGAGTGCCTTATTGCGATAACCTTTTGAAGCAGTTTGGACCCTGACCAGGCCCTACAAAGTGCTGTGCCTGAGCTGGAGCCACACTATTTAATAGTAAATGCGTGTCTTTTAAATAGACCTAGCGTGTCTAAATAGACTTTATCCCCTTATTTTGTGTGTTACTCTCTTTAAATCTTTAAATCGTCCATTATTATTATTATTATTATTATCATTATTATTATTATTATTATTATTATTATTATTATTATTATAATTATAGCCTTTTCAAACAGCTTGGACCCTGGACAGGCTCGAAGCTCAACAAAACGCCTTGCCTGATCTGGAACTGTTCAATACTCTGATTATAAAAGAAAAAAAGCTAATTATAATAAAAATAAATATAAACAGAAATCACTAGCTAAATAAAAGCCATACGAGCAACATCCTCGTTTATTTCAAGTTAGAAACGTATGAAGTATGCGCATGTCGCTACACTCAAGGGATAACATTTTTCCTTCTTAGGTTTAAGTATATAAAATAATACAAATTATTACTACCTTAGGGTCCAAAATAATGCATTTAAAACTTATTTTAGGACATTTTGGCTTTTAACATGTATAGTACATCGATTGCAATGAGAAGCTTTCACCGATTGCATTTGAATTTTTGAAAAGTCGTTTTCGATTGCCATTTTGATTTACCCCTCCATTTCAAATCGTACGTAGCTCAATTAAAATTCCACATTTCATGGTAAAATTTGGCTGGTGTTATGGGAAGACATTCAAATGTTTCACCGATAGTCAGTTGTTTATTATCCCTTCACTCATCACTAAACTGATTTTTTCAGTCAATATCACGACACTTATAACCGGATCTCAGAAACAGTACCTGCATTGAACAAACTACAATTCATTTGAGAATAACTGGGCGAAACCAATTTTATTAAAATACGGCTATAAATTATATATATATATATATATATATATATATATATATATATATATATATATATATATATATATATATATATATATATATATATATATATATATATATATATATATATATATATATATATATATATATATATATATATATATATATATATATATATAAAAAGATAAACTGACTCACTTATAACGGCGGAAGAGTTCCTCGGTTGTGTGCGGAGTTCGATTTAGCCGCCTACCCGGTGTAATAGGGTTCGGGTAATTATCGCATTGTCGAGCAATGGAGGTTCAGGCGAGGCTAATGCGCAGACTCGCCAGAGCAATCCGCTGCCAAGGTTGTGTATTTTAATAAAGACATCTAGCCCTGCTGGATACGTCAGCATGGGGTTTTAACCCATTTTAGCCGAATGGGATTTCCCACTTTTATCAATTGGACCAGTCCATTTTCGTTTTAAGGGTTGTCAGATGTTATTTTTCTTTCTTTTTCGTTCAAATTTTAAAATAAACTTCTGTAAGCAAACGGTGGAGAACCTGATAAGACACCGGGTTTTGCGGCGATGATCTGGTTTTGCACTGTTTGCCGATGTCCCACAAAAAGGACACTAGGCTAATATGGGTTAAAGGGTGCTTTTGTGCATATGCGAAAATTACCGAAACCCCATGTGTTGTCCCATTTATTGCTGATACATGTACTTCATTCGCCTGGATAGAAGGCTGGCCCGCCGGTTGCAGGTGTACAGTATTCTTCAAATACAAAAGGCCATTGGAAACAGTTGCAGAGTAATCACGATAAAATGTTTTGGCAAAAATGTGTCCGAAAAAAGCCGCACTGAGCAGTATTAAAAGAAAAACACATATTTTAACAAATATCCGCTTCATAAACATCATGGTAATCCATATGCTACAGAATATTCAGACTGAAGTATATTACTCCAATGCATAACAAAAAGGTAATGATGGTTTCTATTTTACTGAAGCGTAGGACTGACTGCTGTGAGCCTAAAGAAAACTGTTAAAAAACTTTTTTTGAATCGTTGATAAACTTGTCAAAAGTGAAAGTGTTGAGCATTTTGACATATGCTGCTTAATTAAAGTTAAATACGGATTTTAATATGATGCCCCACTTTGAATGAACATGAAACATTTTATTTGATGTTATCAACATGTATGGGGATCTTGAAATTTACGTTTTTTCGTATCCGCCAGACAAAAGGTAATCTGATTAGGCGTCAGTGGATTGACGTTAAATTTGATGTCATGGGCATGTAAAGGATACATGTCTACATCAGAAACTGAAACTTTTGATTCTAATGTAAAGCAAAAGGTTCTTAATGATGAAAAACGTTAAAAACACCAAAGTTTGATACCCGTTTATGCCACGTTTTACCTTTCCATTATGACTTTGAAATGGTATTTTCCACTTCTTGACTTTTCAGCGAACTGAATCAAGCGGTCAAGTAATCTTTTTGATGCTAGAGTGGCACAAGCACCCGGATCATTTATGTTAGTTGATCCTTTGAAAATGTCTTCTTTAGATAGCGTTACCGCCTACATTTAGCCTCAACTTCAGATTAACGTCACTTTTTTATGAATGATATACCCAGGGACAAAATTTTATAAACGTGCCTTACCCTTAATTGACACTCTTTTGGCATCCTCTTAAACACGAAAACCCACTCAATTAAGCATGCCTACACAATGAAAACAGTACTGTTTTTGACTTGTAAACGTCATTATAACAACGACGTTAGTTGTTATCAAGACTCAACTTTTGCTTCAAATGCTCAATGGAGACGACCTTTATTTTTTTCAGAATGGCTGATTCGACCAAGCTGAAAAACAAAGGGCTTTATAAACCGATGCTGTATCAATTTTGTATTGCCAATAATGTAGTTGAAACACGTTTTTGACCCCTCTCTTGTTTAAAGTAATGAACGACGCAGCAGAAATCCAATTAAAGTACACCAATTGCTTTCCTCAAATTTATCACATATCAAACCATCATTTCAGCAGATATTTTATAACTTTAAGCCATTTGCTCAAATAAAAATCAATTTTATTTATCCGTGCTAAACTTTTGTTGAGCAGTATATATGTAAAACAGACGTATTAATATCTATGCAATAAATTGAATTTTGCCTCTTAAAACTTTACTGATTTCCGTAGGGTGGACAAATGATGAAACCCGATCGTAATGGTATTTTGAATCTGTAGATAAAAAAATGTGTTGTCCATGGGCTCATTAGTGTAATCCACTGCTGCTTTTGTATAAAATAAAGTTTCGATTTTATTTAAGTTATAAAGCTTAGGACTCTTTAAGGTCTAAAGATTCTTATTTTCGGTTTCCCGACCACATTGAAGAAATGAGGACCTATTGTAATTTTTCCTGACCATACCTGAAAAAGCTATATAAAACGGACATTTCAGTGAAAATTTCATGAAAATCGGACAAAAAATTGTGGAATTTTCTTTGACAAAACGTTGGATGAAGATCAAAGGGTTCTCGACCTTAACAAAGAAAAAAAAGATATTACTAATTTTGTTACCAGTGCAACTACAATACAATGCATTAGTAACTTATTTATCAACCAAATCTAATTTAATTGCTGTACATAAATAAGCCGAAACCACAATTTTGGTAGTACATGGTAGATATAATCTATAAAATGCACAAACCTGAAAGCAGCCCTGTTATCATTTTGGAAGTCCGTGAAAGCATGGTCGAAATTCTTAGCGGGGAATCTCCGCTTAATTTCATTGTAAATAAATGGGTATCAGTGGTTTGTTCATGCTGTTCCGGAGACAACTTGGGGTTGAACAATTTCAGCATTTGTATTCTTGCAAACTATCCTCACCAAGTGTCACATTACCATTGGTGTTAATCTCGTTCTTATCTTATTGTATTAGAAGTTTGATTTTTTTATTTATAATTTGCCCCTTATACAGATTATTGCTACCCTGTAGGATCAAAAATATAAAATCTGCTTATGAGAACACAGTAGATAAATCCGTGTTAGATTATTTTCAGGATATGACTATGACCTTGGCATTTACCATTGTAACATATTTCTAAAGTTTCATGATAATTTCAAGCATTTTGAATTATCAAGGTATTTGTAGAATTACTATCTCTATTTTCTTGTTGACCATATATGGAGATCGATGCAAACATATACAACTCCATTCATATTTGTGAAACATATGTCTGCTTATCAGCGAGAACACTGCTATATATCTGAGGTGAAAATACTGTTTTATAGCATGGCACAGCAACACTTCTGACTTGACTCTGATGGAGGCCATTTAGTGAAGTAAAATAATTAAGAAGATAAAATGTCAACTATATTAACGGATAAATGAGCCGCAACCAAACTTGCTGGGTCCATGCACTGGTATAGCTTTCAAACGGGCACAATTTGCATCTCTACAAACATGTTTCCAGAAAGTGACTAAAGCAAAAAAACGGGCTGTCGATGTATTTGTTTCACATTTGTAATTTGAGTAACCCCACTGTCAGGAGGCTAAACGAATGGAACATGTAAATACAGTGAAACTCCATTTAAAGGGGACATATCAAGGTTTTTCATTTTTCATTGCAAATTCCTTTTATATGTCAGATTTTATGTATTTATTTAGAATCCAGATCATTTTCCACAATGTTCAATGATAAAATGAGTATAATCATCATTTTCATTCGGCTTGTGCGCTTTGTCAATAAAATATCGACTCGCTTACTTCCCTTGAATTAGTTACTTCCCTTTGCTATCGGAGTGTCCTGATGACGTCACAGAGGCAGTTTATGAAGGACTGTAAGTATAGTATCGTGCTGGATTCCGATATTTTTTTTTTAATATTCTCGGATAAAGAAGGGTTTATGTGTTGCAAATATCTCTGCAATACTCATTCTGATCAGTGGGTCCGCTCTCAATGAAATTGTGGATAGATTTTTTTTGTGTTTTAACGAATTAAATGCTTACGATAATCTATTTTAGCCGGCTCAGAGAAATAGAAATCTCCGAGACAATTCAAACGATTACACGTCTATAGATGCGCACGAAACAGTCGTGAGAGCATTTGTAAACATGAACATCGAGCTATCGTCAATTCAAGCAATAAAAACGGCAGTTTAATAAGTCATAAATAATTTATTATTATTTCAGTCCTCCGTTGCGTACGTGCTAAACGAATTTTGTTTATTTGATTTGATTCTTTGAGTCATGTCCGGTTGCATTAGTCTTACTGGGTTGAAACAGTTCTTAGAAGAGATAAATGTGTCTTGCTCAAGGACACAAACGGCAGCAGTGCCGCAGGTGAGGCTCGAGCCCGTTACCCTTCGATCTCAAGTCGAGCACTCTACCATTAAGCCACTGCGCCCCCTAACGAATTTTGCACCAGTGGGAATTCATCAGTCTGTGCATAGGGCTCTAAAATTGCCCAGTCTTTAACATGCGCGGATCCAGAACGTTTTGTCATAGGGGTTTCAAATTTGACTTCTTGTTTTATAAACATTTTTAACTGACGAGGGGACAGAGGATCCAAATACCACGATAAGCGGACCATCATCGGCCCGCCAGCGAAACGGCGTTTCGCTGGTGTGCCGATGATGGCTCAACCGTGAATGCTGGCTTTTTAGCCTTGTGGTTTTTCAGGGGATTCAGACCAGTATTACTAAGAAGCCCTATATCATATTTTTTGTGATTTTATTCAGGGGGGGGGGGGTCCGGACCCCCTATCCCTCCTCTGGGTCCGCCCATGTTTAATCACTAAAAATTAAAACATTCATGCATGGCACACCAAGATAATGTAGGCTATCCCGTTGAGGTGAGTGTTCATTACGGCATCAGTTAATTGGAGAGAGAGAGAGAGAGAGAGAGAGAGAGAGAGAGAGAGAGTTCAAAGCCGTCTCGTGAATTTTGCACTTACCGCACATTTTTAGACATTATTTATACATGCAAGCGCTGCCATCTTAAGTGGGGCTATAGAGCCTAGCAGAGCGGCTCAATTTTGCTCTGCTTCTTCATCACCGACTATGCTCCTAAGTTATCTGTGTGTGAGAGTGGCAGAGACTGTCAAGACTGTGCGCAGATAAGTGTTTGGACTTAACTGGTAGTACAAAAATCTCATGAGCTCGCCTTCTCTGTGTTCATTGGAAGCGTCTCGCGAGATGCTTCCAATGAACGTATAAATAGTTTATATTCTTGTAGAAAATATATATAAAAACGGGATCTGTGTTGCATCGGGATTTGAACTTCGCAGATGCTCACGCAATATGCTCTTTGATTTCGCTAACTAAATGTCGAGTCTTCTCTCCCCTTCCCGATATGACATGCATTTTGTCATATAGAATTCCGGGGCCACGTGCAGAAACAGCAACTAAAATCAATAGGTTGCCAATCTACATGTACAATCCTCGGGTCGACATGCGCCCAAAGCCACAAAGTTTTGGTATTCATAAAGGAATCCTTCATACATGGTTGCGCAGCCATCTACTAGTGGGGCTAGAAGCCTGAGTCGGCTTTTTTTCATTCTCATGATACTGGTTCGATCAATTTTTGATCATTACACTAGGGATATAGAATTGGGCCGATAGTGGCCCGATATTGGATATTGGATGCTGGATGGGTCTCTACTTTATGTCTATATTGTTGGTGGAGGCCCTTTCGATACTGCATGTGCGCAAGCTCGTCTGAAGAATGAAAATCGCATGAGCTTGCTATAATTTGTCAATGGGCTCATTGGAAGCGTTGTTGTCGCCGATCAAGTTTTAATCAATGCGTTCGCTATTGTCGCATGCCGGTGTGATATGACAACGTCCACGTTTTTTTTTTTGTTTTTGATAAACTTGAGCATTTTGTCATGTAGACAAATAGTAGACCTAGAATCTATATAAAATGGAGTTGGATTAACAAAGACATACAATTTTATTAGGCCCTTTAGGCGGTTGCCGATGTGAGCCTGCGATATGTTTTCAACGGGTCTTCAACTTTCGAGAAACTCGTTGGAATATTGATAAGTGTGTATTGGTCCAGACTCGTCAATGTCTACCCCGAAACACCATTTAAATCGCTATCAAGGGCGATATCTGTGCTGCAATATGCACTGCGACAATAGAGTAAATACACAGTCATCGGACGAACTGCCCTTGTGACGTCACAAATCCAAGGGAAGTGACTCGCCGCTACAGAAATCAAGGGAATTAAGCAGGATAATAAATTATCGGCACTAATTAATCAACGGTCTAATTAACGAAGATATTCTTATTTTTTCACCACAAAATATGATATGCTTAGCTCTTAGTACCATGTTCTTCCACATTTTACTGGTTTTAGAACTTTAATATGTCCCCTTTAAAGGATTATCTGTATAATTAGGTGTTGTTGTTTTGTTTTGTTTTTAAAAATAGATTATTATGTCATATTGAGCGTTATATATTTGGTTTTCACAGTTGTGTATTTTTTATATAAAAAGTGAGAGTGGGTCGGGCAGGGATATCAATTTTGAGCTAGAAGGGGTCAATCGATTGGGGACATCGCAAGTCCTTACAATGTAAGGATATAATGTATATACCACATAGTACATCATTTAATGACTGTCCAAGACTCCGTTGCTCCAAGGTCGTCAAACCAGTAACGCAAACTTTTTTTGTCTTCTAGAAGACATTGAAAATCAGTATTCAAAATTTGAAACGCTTACATCTAAAAGTACCGGCATTGTAAGCCACACAGACATATTTTAAGAATGTTGACCTTTGATCAGTGACCATGCCTGGAATAAAGGGAGATTTACGTTTGAGCGGATCCATAATACAAAAGAGCAGATTTATATTTACGAAAGAGCGGAGAACCATAAGGCAAAAGAGCATCTGTTTGAATCATTCAAATGAGCGAATTTTCCAGGTAAACATAAAGATGCAGGGGCGGATCAAGGATTCTTGGAAAGGGGGTTCATATGCATAAAAGATGTTGATTTCGCTTTCTGGATTTTATCTCATTTATCTTAAATATTCTAAGAAAATGAAATAATTTGGTCTCATTGAGACCAAATTATTTCATTTTCATAGAATATTTATCAGCGGGAAGGATGGGGGCGAACCCCCTGAACTCCCCCTGGATTTGCCACTGTAACGTGCTCCAAATTACCTATTAAGGACTGAGCAAAGTTGGCCATTACAGGTAATACAATTGAGCGAATACTTATTTAAAGGTTATTACCTGGAAAATTCGCTCAGTTGAATGTTTATCCATCCGCTCTTTTCACTGTATGGTTCTCCGCTCATTTCATACTCCGTCACGGTATGATTTCCGCTCAAACGTAATTCGCCCGGAATAAAACGCTTTATTGTGATCGATCTACACACCTCAGGCAAAATGAATATCCTAAAAATAAGAGTAGTTAGCCCTTGACCTTTCACCCCAAGGTCAAATAGACAATTCGAAACATTTGTTTTCATAAACAAACCATAGGCAATCTTTGTGCAACATATGAACACCCTCCGTCAAAAACTGATTTGTTATTTACACACTCGTGTTTCAGTCCGGACACGTGAGAAAAACCTGCTGGATACTAAAGGTTAAAAAGGTGGTATCATGATGCCTATAAATCGTAGCCAAGACGTTGTCATTGGGTTTTCAGTCTAAACATGTGGGAAAAGGTAAAGGTCCACTAAGGGATGCTACATACCAAATATTAAGACTCTAGGCCTTATGGTTTCAGACAAGAAGATTTTATCATGTTTTCCGTATAAGCCTAAATAAAACATGTGACCCCTGGGGCGAGGTCATTTTTGCCAATGGGCATAATTTGAACAAACATGGTAGAGATTCACTAAGTGATGCTACATACCAAATATCAAGGCTCTATGCCTTGTGGTTTCAGAAAGATGATTTTCAAAGTTTGCATCTTGAAAATCTATTTTCAACCTGTGTGAACTAGATATGCAACGGACTGGAACCATTTGAACAATTTTAAAGTGGGTCATACAGGGATCATTAATGCCAGGTTTGGTCAAAATCCAGGCAGTAGTTTAGGAGACGTGCTTTGAAATAATTGTTGACGACACACGACGCACGGCACATAACGGACGACGGTTATCCACCGATCACAATAGCTTACCATGAGCCAATGGCTCAGGTGAGCTAAAAAGTGGTATCATAATTTACGACGCATGTAAAATGTAGTGAAGACATTGTCGTTGGGGCTTTAGCCTGAGCATGTGAGTAAAACTTACTGGAAACTAATGGTTAATAAGAAAGTGGTATCATAATGTAAGGCGCCTATTAAACGTAGTCGAAACGTTGTTGGGCTTAAAATCTGGTCACGTGAGAAAAACTTGCTCGAAACTAAAAGTTAAAAAGGTGGCATACTAGCGTACGACGCCTATAAACGTAGTCAAGACGTTGCCGTAGGGTTTTCAGTCAGGACACGTGACAAAATCTTGTGGAAACTAAAAGTTAAAAAAGATTCTTTTTTATCATTATGGCTCTTTGAAGAATTTAAGATGAATGCTATGGCAAGACATCCGGTAAATAATTGTGTTTTTCGGGGCTCTGTTCATGTTTCTATATTTACATTTTCAAAGCAAGCCTTTGATGAATCTTTAGAATTTTTCAACCGTTCATAGCCTCATGAACAACCCAAAATTTGATTGACAGCTGCCAAGCTTACTTGCCCGTGCAATTCGCTTCGACCATAGAATTCATTCACCAGATGTGACACTGGTGTTGTAATTGATCCTGAGTTACACGTGCAAAACAAGCTTCTTGTTTGCCCCATTGGCTGTCCTTTTTCACACTGACTGTTCCGCTTTTCCGTTTTGCACTGCAACAAACCGGTGACGATTAAATATTAAATCGGAGTGGCTGCTGCCAGACATCTGGCAGCAGCGAAAAATCGGATAAATCGCTGGTGACAGATGGCTAGAAATCAAATGATCTGTGAATGGCACATGCATTACATGTAGCTGCCGAGAGACAACAGTACGTGACCCGTTTTCTAGAATTTCAATTGACAAAGACTACCAGTACCGTGGCGTAAAATGCGATCATTTCCAAAGGATGCGTTGGCCGAAGATCCACGCATAATCATGCCTTAGCAAGGTCGTTGTGACACATGTAAACGAAGACAGTCGTTGAATTCATTTCTGTACACGTTCTCCTAGCTCAAATACCTCACCCCGTCTTGGCTTTGAGTATTAGATGTACTGTCCTGTACCTCTGTCGCTAGAGTCCGTTTCATTATTTTGAATCATTGCCCGGTACAGGCGCATGCACAAATGATCTATTCGAAAGAAAGCCAAAGACGTTTCTTTTTGTGTGTGTGTTTTTTTAACCAAACAGTATGTGCTTTCTCTTATTGATCTGTATCTGAGGCCCAGGAAGGAGGTCCCTGGTATTCCACATCACGGTTTAAATATTTTGAAAAGTATCCCATATCCCTGAAAAGAAATTGGTAAATTCACCAAAATTCAACCACAATCAGAAAGCTTTGTATCATCATTACCCTAAAATACTTTGAAATTTCACAAAAGTATCCCATTTCCCTTTAATTAGTTTTTTTTAAAAAAAAAACTTCAGTACCTCGTAGCTCGCGGCAATGCTGTGGCTTCGACTGAGAGTTTTGTAATAAATGCAATAGATTACCGGTTAAGATATATTTTATAATTGGGTAGCCTGTGTTCCAGTCTGGTCATTTTTTCTTCTTGTTTTATTTTTCCATTTCTTGGTCAAAAATGACAATATTAATCGAAATCAATAGCGGACTACCGATACATGTACCTTTGGTGTGGTATCTTTTATTCTCTTAATTTTTAGAATATTAGCATAAGAAAGAAAATATTGCCACAATGTGGACGCCTGGTCCTAGGCTATAACCGGACCGTATATGTCTGTAGTTCTTCCAATCCGTTCTACATTTAATCAGTATCTTCGTTTTTTCCATTTGCTTTATGGTGATCGAGGGTCGCTAGTTCGAGACTCATCAGGGCACTGTGTTGATTCTTTGAGTAAGACACTTTTATACAATCTGCTTAGTACTGGATCAACCAAGGAAGACAGAAGAAAGTCAGAAGTCGTGATAGAAAAAATGTTGAATGGAACGCAAAGCATCAACGCAAGCATACATGTAACATACTGATTTGGCTTCGACCGCAAAACATAAGTAACATGTAATTTTCCAAAAATGTTGTTGTTGTTGTTGTTGTTGTTGTTGTTCGGTCGCAGTGCCATTATTTGTTTGTTTTCAGGTAGTTCCGGATAAGATATTAACCTAAAAAGAATTTTCATTCAACTAGCAGTTATCCAGCTCGATTTATTATTATAAATATTATTATTATTATTATTATTATTATTATTATTATTATTATTATTATTTGTTAACGTACAAGAGTTGGCATTCACAAAAGCATTCTTCTAGTATATGAACTAATCTCCATGACCACTTATATTTTGACCGTCTGAGGACCAGGTCCACCCACCGATGGAAAATATATTATATCAAAATGACCTTTATTTGATCAATCTAGTCTCTGTTGCTTCAGATGATCAGCTTTTCTTATTCACAAACATTCCCCTTACATATTTATAAATGAAAAAAAAAAATCCTAAAAATCTTAATTTTCCTGAGGACTTATTGGTTAATCCTTTTCAGATTAATGGAATTTTCCATAAAAGTCAGGAAGGCCCATTGTATATTTCATTTTAAGAATTAAAAATATGTTTCTTTCTCCGAGGATCGATTTTGTATAAGCAAACAATGCAGACCCTGATGAAGTTTCGCCATATGTGGCATTTCATCTGGGTATTCCCTGTTTGCAATAGTATCCGTTTAGGGGTATCTGGTCCACAAAGGACCATCAACTGGTCACGTTTTATGGCTTATCCACTTCAGTGATAACCGTAATAGAATCAATGCAAGACATATTTCGGAAACCGATGATTCCTACATGGAGATAATTTATTATGTACCATATTTACCCTTATTAATCTGATAATTATATTCCTAAAAATGAGCAAATTCGTTTGTAATAACGTGATGTGTTGTACCAAAGATAGGTAGGAATGAAAAACAGTGAAAGTACTCATTGACCGATCTGTGATCAAACTATCCGCCGAATATTTAGAATAAATATGGTATGGTTATTTTCAAAACCATAGACAGTTATTCTGAATTAGGCAGTTTTACCTTCAGCCGAGCATTTAAACTTGAAATAAATCATTTATGTAAGCATCATGAAAGTGTTTCTTGGTATTTGGAAATTTTGAAATACATGTAGCTTTTATAAAGATTTATCTCGTAGTCAACATAAATCTCGAATAGTTTGGACCACGTCCAGGCCCAACAGGACGTCGGACCTGATCTGCATTCAAGCTGTTTTGACACTCTGATTTGATTCCTGAAAGAATGAAAATGCGTGACTGACCTGCTGGATATCAGTACATTAATAAATATTAACTAAAAAGCTGAACTGCTTTAAAGTGGCCAAGCATATTAAACTTTATTTAATGGTATTATTTGATTTTGGCAAAGATTTTATTTTACACCCTAACCGATATTATTATTATCATGTCCAGCTCTATGCAAACGACCAGAATAGCTGAATTATAGCTTAGTTTGGTACAATACTGGATGCACATATTAAAACATCAGTTTGTTTGTAATATATGGACCAGCGCGCAAAGGCCTCTTATCGCTTTTAAGAAAGATCGCATATATTTGGCAGGGATTTTAATAAAATATTTTCAACGCTTCATCTATTTAATTGTCACTAGCTAATGCTGCGTTCCCACTGTCGTGCAATACGTTGCGATTGCCATGATTGGCCATCCGTATCTGATCGTTGGATTTCTTTGTAATTTTAGGCTTTGATACGTACTGATGCGGGTAGGTTCGTTCTGATACGATTCGTTGCGCTTGGGTGCGATATGATCACAATTGGCCAATTTCTGGTGACACGGTCTGCCACGACCTGTTCTCTCGTTTAGATACGATTACATACGTTCAGACAGGATCACGTGCGGATCCAGAGGGGGGACAGGGGGTCCACCCCCCCTCCCCCGAAAAATCACAAAAACATAGGGTTTCTTAGCAATACTGGTCCGGGTCCCCTGAAAAATCACAAAGCTGCCAAGCCAGCATTCAATGTTTGGCCATCATCGGCCCGCCAGCGAAACGCCATTTAAATAGCGTTTCGCTGGCGGGCCAGTGGTAGCCCGCTTTAAGTGCTATTTGGATCTTCTTTCTCCTTATCAAATCACGATTTGAGCTGCGATTGGACTCAAAGGGTATATATACAGCCAGATTGACTATCGACTTCATTGTGTCTTTCAATATCTTCTACAAAGTTAACATTTCAACCCATAACTCTTGATTATGACAGGAGATCAGGGTGATTAGGCCGCTGGCAGGATATAGTTTACCCCCTACCAAGGGGAATTTTGTAGGCCATATTTTTTGTTAAAGCCCATTGTTTGACAATGGTTTTGCAACATGTTAGCCCTCTGACAATGGCAGCGTTAAGCTGTAACAGCCTAATACATACACTACCCGACAACATATTTGATAATTAACATTCTTTTTAAGACTTCAGAAAAGTGCAAAAGATAACGTAATATTTCTATATTGGTTATATCTTTTAAGTCAGCTATTACTGGGCCACAGATATTGACATTTGATTACTAATATAGTCACCCCCGATGAAGTGTATGTTACAGTTTTTCATTGAACCCCTTTAAATGATAGATGAATCTAATATAGTTTGTCTTAAATTTTTTCGAGACCAATTAATGTTCATTTATTTGGTATTATATTAAAGCATTTTTATTTACATTTTCAAAACTACAAAAAATAACGGTTCTATCTTATATACTTTCGATGTTGAACATGGTAGCCCCATATCACACAAAGATGTCAAATGTAATTCTCTAGGCCTTGAGCTGGCTATAGATCCCCTCCCCTAGGGGGAATTTTGTACACTATGATTTCCAAATACTACATTATATATACCACAAAATGAGATATGTTAGCCATCTGAGAGTGGCAGTGTTAGCGTGTAACGTCATGTTACGTACGTTAACCGAAAAACAACATTAAGTTTTCCTGATAATGTCTCCAGTGTGACATATTGAAACTTTTCTGTCTTTTCTTAAGTCTGGCACAGGTTTAAGAACTACTTATAACACAGCTACATAATATTAGTATTTTTTTTTTATAAATGTCTTGAGTTTTTGCCGTTGTATATGTTACTTAGTGTTTCATGTTATTTAAGTATCAGTATGGCAGTTATTGTCTGTACATGTATTACATCCCTCAGTGAATATAGCAAATCTATAAAGCTGCTATTCAAATGTACGGATATGGCAGTTATTGTCTGTACATGTATTACATCCCTCAGTGAATATAGCAAATCTATAAAGCAGCTATTCAAATGTATGGATATGGCAATTATTGTCTGTACATGTATTACACTCCTCAGTGAATATAGCAAATCTATAAAGCTGCTATTCAAATGAATTGAAGTTCCTTATTATGGTGTCTTACACTATTTTACATCCCAGGTTACATACGTTACTCTCCAAATACTTTTAAACGTTCAACGGCCCCCATGCAAACACCTTTTATTTGATGCAGCTTGAACAGGTCTTTTAGATATGATATGTCTGCACAATTTCCTAGGTGGTGAGATTAAACATGACCGTACTCAGTTTGCAGTCTTTAGACACCGGTTGTGGTGAAATGGGGGATTGTTTGCCACAGAGGCAGACACAATGATAGACATTGTATGTGAGGTTGACTTGAATTAATATTGGTTTTGAATATATTTATTTAATAGGAACATTTATTAAATTGTATCATTTGAATGTGAAACAATTATTTTATATCAGTATCTTTATATATTTTAGTATTATACACATTAAGAAATATGTGTTGAAAATATTATTATAACATCTGTAACACAAGTCCGTGGGCTTGCTATCAACAATGACTACAATTCCTAAGATAAATGCACCAGAGGCTAGAGATTCATACGTGTGTCGAATAGCATTTTTTCTGAAATATCATCTCTTACATCAAGACAATTTCCTTTCTCATTTATTATGCCAAGTAGCATATGTTACATCCTTTAATAAGTAATCTGATCCTGATGTCAAAATTTCAAATATGTGATTCTTTATTATTTTAGCAAGGCATTCCAAAAATGTAAGATATCCACCGGTACAGTGTCAAGTATTTTCGTATATTTTTCTTTGATAATAGATATCAAAATTGATTACTTAAATTTTGGGGTAGTGTTGTTAACCAGTTCATTTAAAGCAATAAATTTGAGATAGAAAAACGAACTTTTTTCTATCAGTCAAATGAGTATATTATTAAACTAAGATTCAAACATTTTTAAAAAATGCATAAATCGGCTGTAAACGTAAATGATGTCAGTCACAATTACAATTTTTTAAAGGGAAATTCAATCCATGTAACGCACATAACCCCATTGCAAGCTTTAATATTTCTTTCTTCTTAGTTCACTACAGTAACATATGTAACAGGCTGTTACAGGCTAACGCCCCGGCGCACAGAGAGCAACATCTCTTAAAAGACTCAGATTGAGTTCTCTTTTAGATAGGATATGTTTGCAAAATTCTATAGGGGGGAGGGGCAGGACCTTTTTAGCTTGAAGTCTTTAGTGAACTTTGTTGACTGCTGTTAACCGTTGCAAACAGATGGGCCCATATCAGGCCCGACAAAAGGTTGGAACAACTTTTATGGGAATGGCAATCACCCCTCCTCCCCTACACACACGCGCGCGTGCGAGAGAGAAAATACAGTTGCACAATAGCCAGCGTGCTGATTTGAGTTATGCATGGCTCAAACTACCGCTCAGCAAACACAATAAGGTCCAGCACATGATATTTCGGTATTTACCGCATCGCCAAATAGGTCCAGACTTGTCTGCGTTACCCGGTATCACAGATTGTCTAACCGATTGCACAAATGAAATATGGTAGCGTACACAAGTTGATATATAACCAACTTCATAGCTGTACATGCATCAGTAAAAAGACATTGAGCAAATGCCATAATCGGTACCAATATCACACGATATTTCCATATTATTTTTCCTGATTCTTAAATTTCCTTTAAATATTGGACCGAGTACTCATATGATACATTTTTTAAAAAAATGCGTCTGTCTGGCAGCAACGATTTCCCCGAGTTTTGCTGGTGACAGACGTCTGGCAGCAGCGATTTCCTCGATTTTTCGCTAGTGACAGACGTCTGGCAGCAGCGATTTCTTCGACTTTTCGCTGCTGCCAGACGTCTGTCAATAGCGTCTTCCATATTAAATACAAAATTCTCCTTAAGGGCCGTTTCACATATACACCGAATCCGAACCGAACCGAATTCGTAACGGCAACCGAATCGCATCGTTTCGTTTTCGGCAGACCTTTCACATATGAACCGAATCCGCGGACGAAATCTAAGAAAATGTCTGTATAATTTAGACTAATTTCCCTCTCAGATAGCAGAAATACCTTACAATACAAATTGTTCCATGACACTGCCTTAAATTCGTGTTCTTTGCAGTCGCTCTGGGTCTTGCTCCACAAAAGTATGTAGTCTGTTGTATCGTGCTTGTAAAAAAATCGCACAGTTGATTCGCTGGACAATACATCAATGATTTCATGATTACTAAGTTATAAACAACCCACATGGCTTTGTATGTGCATATTTAATTAAAAGTACCTGTCGTATTTGCTGAAATTCGGTCACCGAAACCTATAATTCGTGCACATTTTCGGTTCGGCGTTCGGTATCGGCGTATATGTGAAAGCACTCATAGGTGTTAAGGCATTTTAATTTTTCGTTTCGGTTTCGGTTCGGTTTCGGTGTATATGTGAAATGGCCTTAATCATAAATAATTTCTATATATTAGTTATTTATAATATAATGTAATTACAAGCGATAAATTCAATTTTTGGAAGGTTCATGGAATCATGAATACTTTGGGTCTCTTGCAAAGTAATTGAAGCCCGAATTTGGGTATCTTGCAAAGTTAACGTGAAGCCCTTCGAGCTTCACTTACTTAGCAAGAGACCCGAAGTATTCATGATTCCATAAACCTTTCAAAAATCGAAATCATTTCTTAAATGAACGCTCAGGCAAGTCTGCACGAACGCTCAGGCAAGTCTAGAGCATCCATTACTTGTGTTCACAAAGTATGGATGCTGATTTTGTTTGTTTGATTTGATTCTTTATGTACCAGTAAACGCTTTTTCATTCCTGGCTTGAACCAGTGCTAAGCAGGAATTAATGTGCATGTTGCTCAAGGACACAATGCAGTGTCGCCGATGACGCTCGAACCCGGAACCTCCCGATCTCGAGCCAAGAACTGAGCCACTGAGCTCCCTTGGATGCTGATGAAGACTCAGACCAAAATGTAGACCTCCAGCCCTCTTGGGTTCCTCAGCATAGGCGTGTAATGACGATTTTGCGTATATGCCATAAATACAATAATCTCATGTACTGGTTCATACATAGAGGATCTTACATGAGTGCTCATGTTTTATTGGATTTATTAAACGAGTTTGGGAAAAGAGATAAAATGCGAGCATTTTATCTCTTTCGCAACGATTTTAATAAATTCAATAAGATAGATAGATAGATAGATAGATAGATAGATAGATAGATAGATAGATAGATAGATAGATAGATAGATAGATAGATAGATAGATAGATAGATAGATACTTTATTTTATTATCCTCCAGATATGGAGCGCACAATGCAAACACATATACAACATACAGAAGAAAACATACAAAAACAAAGACAAAATAGTTATGTACATCTACAAAATGTTTGAGAACCCGTAGTTCTCTACAACAACAGAGGCACAGGCCATCCTGCACGTGTGCTTGGCTAATCTGCGCCCTGTCGTTTGCAATCATTGAGACGCTTACTGTCACATGCTTGGCCTAGTCCCATCCGTTCCACTGAGGTACTGATAGGTCTAGTCAGAATGTGACTTAACTTAAACTGTGCCGCTTTGAATACCTCTAAGTTTAACCATAACGAAACGAAATTTAAGGAGTTTAACCGCGAAGAAAACAAAGCACCCCCTTTACTAGATTTTTAACTAAGATATACAAACTTTTCTTTTTTTTTCTTTTACGGGACATTGCGTTCGCTTTCTATACCAATAACATTTTTATGAGCACTCAATAGGATCGTCTCATCTTGAGTCGGTTCCACTGAGTCCTCACAACATGTGTTTGGTTTAGAACTACATATTATTATTATCATTATTATTATTATTATTATTATTATTATCATTTATTATCCCCTCTTATCCTGAGGCTTAATTAAATGAATGACACAACATCAATCCATTATTTAAAACATGCTTTGGATACTCATTAGAACCGTCTCACACTGGAGCGGGCCTCCTGAGTCGCCATAGCATGTGCTTTAGTTTGAAAATTGCAATTTTAAATCAAGGTTACCCTCTTATTTGTAATATGGAGTCGCATTTTGCAGAGTGCCAGAAAGCTTATCCAACAGTTCAAAGCACGATTATGATACTCATAGAGCCGTCTCAATGCGGGACGGCTCTTTGGAGTACTAACAACATGTTTGGTTAAAAGTTACAGAATGTTAGATTCTATTTATCGTATGACTTTAAGATTACTTGAAATCTCATTTCTGCCGTAAAAACGTTATAATTTTGTCATTATGTACGCAACGTTGTTATGGACTTCATAAGGTTTCCCGAAAATCTGTAAACCACTATAGGGTTCAAACATGTGTTTCTATGCATTAATATCTGCTGCATCCGGAGGGTGGTGTTGAAACCCGAGCCTGAAAGGCGAGAATCTTAAACGACCCTCGAGGGGTCTAGCAGATGTTAGTGTATCAGAAAACCAAGTTTGATCGTTATTATTGCATAAAGTCATTTTGTCACTTGAAAACTTTGGCAAAAGCATGAAGGATTGGTAGGTTTTGCAAACGCCTGTTACGGAGCAAAGACTTACGTCATCCTAATGTCACTAAATTACGTTCATTTCTATGCACGGTACTGTTGACGACGTCAATTTTTGTGAAGGCCTAGAATGTGTATATGTAATGCATCAAACAGCACGTTAATTGCCCGATTAATACATGCGTTTTTGCCGGTTAAAACACGGTTGTTAATAGCCTGCCACACAACTTTTTATGCAATGATAATGATAGTGGTTTATCGATTTTATTGCTTGGCGTTATTTCACTCCCAGATGGGCTATAATGGACTAATAAACTTATTCGGTTTGTTTGCGTTATTTACATGGCATTGATCACCTTCCAACCCAATTTAACCCTTGGTTGCTGAGTTATGTAATTCTTTTATCTGTTTCCCAGCCAGATTAGCTGTACCATTACATTGATATAATTAATAGATTTTTTTGCTCTCTGTAAAAGCGGTAACTTTAATATTCATATCTGGGCGTGGTTCGGCTATTTCGTCTGCTAAACAAGGGAAATCAGGTTCGATTTATAATTTGAAGAATTAATAAGTTGTTTGGGCCGCGCAAGCGTGCGTGCATTTCATGAAAATCCTAACCGTATACACACTGAACTCAAATTTATTAACCCTTAAGCATGTTAAAGAGCATAATCACAAAACATATGTCTTTTTCGTCCACTTAACTATTTGAAGCCTCATAGACAAACAGTGTGGACCCAGATCAGACTGCTCCTGTAGGAGCAGTCTGATCTGGGTCTACAAAGTTTGTCTCTATGCTTATGTCAAGTAGACATTTTCAGATGCAGTTATTTTGCTGGCGTTTTAAGGACTAAATAATGTATTTTGCGTCTATACTGAGGTAATTGGCAAGATTATACAGTTTAATACTTTTGAATAAAACCACGCCTCATTTCCAGCTTTTACCTATGTCTAAGGTTGACCAGTCCTAATTATGCATTCATGAGGTACCGCCTTTACAGTAACCAAAAAGTCAAGTAATAGCAGTGGATACACTGGTGTGGTTGCAAGTGTTTTCAAAAGAGGATGTATCTGGGTTAAGTAGGACAATGGTAAATTATACCTCTTTGTGAAACATGATACCCACTAAATACATGCAATTCACTGTAAAGTTAAGTTGAACTATTAAAATAAATTTAATTATATTCATCAAAGGAAGTAGAGCATGTTTATATATATTTCGGTATATTTAAATAGCCCTTTCCATAGGGTAAATGCTTGTGACGGATCAACGCCAAAACTCCTGTTGTTCACAATTTACTACCAAGTTTACAGTTTGTTGCACACACACACACACACACACACACACACACACACACACAGATAATATGACCCCAACTTTTTTATACTGGGGAGGGCGGTGGGGGCATATAAAACTTGGAGCCCATGACTGAGTTAATAAGTCAAAATATATTTGACAATGACATGATATACACATATATATTCAATAAATAATATAGCCACAATCAATGTGAATACATCACTTCCCATGCGCCAATCCAGAATTTCCGTCAGGGGGGTCCTGAAAAACTTTTTTCAGTCATCAATATACATGTATTTCACAGATGGCTGCACGGACCTCTGTTGAGAAGCACTTTCACCCAAGGGATCCAATTGCTTCTAAAGGGGTGTCCGTATCAGTATTTCTAAGGAAACATATAGCAACTTGTGATTTCTCAGTCGGGTTAAGAATCCCTGCCCCCCCACTCTGGATCAGCCCATGTTTCTTACAAATATGTTAATAAGAAGGGGATAACTAAATTAAAAGTTGATGACGGTATGGAGAAATTAAAAGTTGATGACGGTATGGAGACGTGTCCTTCTCAGTAGACTTAAAAAATAATGACCAAAGGTTCAAATTGCAGTTCCTGTTTCCCGCTAAAATCGTGATTTTTTTCAACAATGGAAATACACAAAATTGCCTACTGCGTGTTACCCGTTATTTGATTAGATAAGCCCTTCTATACAATTGTGTAGTAAAGAGCCAGAAAAATAATGCGAAAAGTTTTCAATTTAACGCCATTTTTTTTTCAAAAGTCAAAAGATAATGTCCAAAATTGCCTACTGGTATCCATTATTTGACAGGATATGCCCTATACAGTTGTGCAGTGAAGAACCAGACATACTATACCAATACTTTCAAGAATGACCTAACAACATTTTTAGAGTTTAAACTTCCTAGACTAAACCTATTGAGTGAAATGTACAAAATATGAAACCTGTGCAAAATTGCACAGGTTTCATATTTTGTTCATTTTACGTAATTGTACATGTTTTATCTATTAATTTAACCAATAAATGGACAAATTTTCATAAAAAAACTAATATAGAATCAAGCTGAACAAGGCCCTAAAAAGTGTATACAAGTCAGGGATACCTCAACCTTGAACTGACCACATCATTACCTCTTCACTTGCTGGGTAATTTTTCATACTAATTTGTCGCCCTCTGATTTTTTTTCCAAATATTTTTTTCCTTCAAAATGTCTTTTAGAAATACCATCAGAGTATCAATCAGTTTGGATCAGATCAGGCCCAACATTTTGTTGGCCTGATCTGGGTCCAAACTGTTTTAAAAGGTTGTCAGCAGACGTCACCAACAGGCAAAGAGTTAACATATTCGACCTACTTGTAATGTATGCATAATATTCTTTAGGCAAGCAAAAATTAATTTTCAAGCCTAAATGCACAATACAAATATAACTACATCACGCAATAGCAGGCAACAATACTGTATTATTTTCAAAATCACTGGTGTAGAAAAAGCTTATTCATCTATATATGACAGCATTATTGACATGACATTCTACCTTTTAATTGCTTTATGAAAATTTTAATTTGAACTAGAATTCCGAGAATCGGATGTGTCACCTGGCAAAACAGAAGTCAAACGTGGCAATTTTGTCAAAGGTTCTCGGACAGTTTCCTATTCAATCTGCCCAAATTTTGACAGCCTTTAGGCTAGGATAATGCATAACTGACAACTATATTTTTGTTCTTAAATCAAACCGTTAGATTTAGTGCACCCAGCAAAATAAAAATATTTTGAAAATATTGCATGATTATGCCAAGACTTTAGGGTTAAGGGGGTGAGGGTATATTTTGTGACCAAATTTTATTTCACAGAAAGTCAAAGTTTTGTCGAGTATTCACCTGAATACATGTAAATATTATGTTTGCGGCATAAAACTTGAAAAACAAAAGTGATGTGTTTGCATAAAATTTGGGTTGAGAAGACTTCATTGTTACTTCAGTAAAACTTTTTCTATTTTCTATATGTTAAATAGCAAAAACAGAGTTTTCAACCCATATTTTTCAATTGTTACTTGTCCAATGAGAAAACAGCTTTCGTGGATAATTCGAGGGTTAAAGCTACTATCTTTTTCATAGAAAAAATATCATTTTCTTTGAAACTTTTCTCTGGTCATTTTTATGGGCAATCCTTCATTAAGACTGTCCGAGGTCCTTATATCCCCCGCGAAGGGATATTTAATCACATTTCTCCAACCCATAAGTTCACTTTGGGTATCATACAGATCAAAGTTAAAAGCCTATCAACTAGTTTTCAGTGGTAAGTTCAATAAAAAACAAGTAGCCCAATGGGCAACGATCGCTCACCTGGGAGCCAGCATAAAGTTTGGAGACACCATAATTTATGATGCTCAAAGACAAGTTACTCTGAACTTGAAACAGTGATCAAGAATATATTCAAACACTCAAGATAGTAAGCCAGTTCTGGTCATCTGCAAGTATTAAAAAGATCTGAATAAAATTGCAGAGGAAACCTGGGGAAACCATATTTTTCAGATGCTCAAGGGCAGATAACTCCAAAGTCAGTGATGAGATCTGACCAAAATTCAAGCTCATCCATGATTTTACGTATGTCCTGGTTACCTACAAGAATGAAGAAGATCAAATGAAAAATGAATGCGCTAGAATGGTCAAAACATTATAGAGCTATATTTTAGAAACTCAAGGGCAGCTAGCTCTATAGCTGCTGGTCAAGTGTGAGGCCAAAAATCAATCTCATTAAAGCTTTTATAGTTGTCCTTGATACCTGCAAGAATGATGAAGATCCATCTAAAAATGAAAGCCTAAGAGTGCCCACAACATTTCTTCCATTATAAGACTATGGGGATTTTTTCAGATGTTCAAGGGCAGCTAACTCCATAGACCCATGTTCGATCTTGCTGAATTTCAAAATCCATCCAAGCTTTCTTGCTGTCCTTGTTACCTGCAAGAATGAATAAGATCCAATCAAAAATGAAGGTGCTAGAGTGCTCACAACATTATACATTCATTTTTCAAACCCTCGATGGCAGCTAACTCAGGCGATGGTGATGAGATCTGTCAAAAATTCAAACTCATTAAAGCTTTTATGGTTGTCCTTGTTACCTGCGAGAATGATGAAGATCTATTCAAAAACTAGAAATGTGTCCATGGGACACGTATGCCCCCACTATTGCCAAATTCGCATAAATAGGGAACTGTCATTAACAAAGGTCAATATGGACCATTATCAAACTTGAAGAAGACATCACGGTACTTAACAATGTGACCAAGTTTCATAAAATTCTGATAAAAAAGTTTCAAATGGTGAATTTTCATAAACAAAGGGCCATAACTCTTGAAAGCCTGGTGGGATATGGACCATTATCAAATTGAAAAGTGTTCCTGAAAGACTTTTTTGAAAAAGTTGATTTTGTAAAAAGTCACCAGACAACAAAAGCATGAACAGGGATTTTCCTTGGCAAAATCTGTTGCCAAATATTGGCCCCTTCCAAATTCATAAATGAGCAAAATCTTCCCAAAATGGGGTAAATTATTCCCAATTTGTTAGCTCTATATTTTGATGAAAATTGAATGAAAATGGAACAAAAATAGCAAAGTTACAGATGCATGAAAGTTTGCTTAAAAATGTGAATGAAAACATTTTCATTCACATTTTTATGCGAATTTTCGCAAATTTTTCCGAAACATATATGCTACAGTTTTACACTGCTAATTTCTAATATGGTTTATAATCCATTTAAAATGGTGACCCAGTTCTTTTAGACTCAATCAAGTTTTCCCAATTCTGATGGTCCGAATGCTTTTTCCCAAATTCAACAGGCCCCTGGCCCCAACTTCAGAATGGCTGGAAAATCCCTGATTACCCAGCATGCTCTTATACATGCACTCCAAGCTGTGTCAGCTAAATCAGCTAGTCAATTGTTGCAAGCCAATCACAACAAAAGCAGTCTGCTTTTCTCATCTACTTAAATGCTTAAGAAGCCTCTATGACAAACAGTGTAGACTCAGATCAGAATGCTCCTAAATCAGCTAGTCTATTGTTGCAAGCCAATCACAAAAAAAGCTGTCTGCTTTTCTCGTCTACTTAAATGCTTAAGAAACTTCTATGACAAACAGTGTAGACTCAGATCAGACTGCTCCTAAATCAGCCAGTCTATTGTTGCAAGCTAATCACAACAAAAGCTGTCTGCTTTTCTCGTCTACTTAAATGCTTAAGAAGCCTCTATGACAAACAGTGTAGACTCAGATCAGAATGCTC
>CAXHUL010000330.1:0-21000 GCA_964019695.1 Loripinus fragilis | reverse complement strand
ATCCTACTTGTTGTTCTGGTTCTCCGGTTGGCCCTAAATCTTCCCTATAAACATTAACGTTGAAACAACGTCATTTAGACGTCGATGCGACGTAAGACGTAATGTCAAAGGGTCACGCTTGTAACTAATGACGTCGTCTATCTGAACGTCGTTTTCACCATTTTTAATTACGTCGTTTAATTGTAAATCTTCTTGGTAGATTGTATGATTGATTAAGTATCACCAAAAATGCTGTCTGGTGATGTTACTATTTTCATGTTTTGTAAAGTGCTTACCGTTGGCGATCACATATTTTCTAAGTAGGACTTTATGACAGGTACCCGTCGACCAGGGGTTTGCGGAAGTGACTCTTTTAGTGTGTGTTTTCATAGCTCTTGCTTTCTGCGTCCTATTTTGAAAGTCTTTGGGTTTAACTGTTTTTGTGTTCTTCTGTTTTTCTCTGTACTTAGCCAAACATCTTATATTTGTTGTCTTTCTAGCCTATAGTATCTTTGTCTTACAGCGTCATGTTTTTGAGAGTTTTGTTGTTTTGGCTTTGACTTGATCTCGGTGCATAGTATCTGGTATATCTATCTTTTTTTTTCTTTTTGTAGCCTTTAATCTCTTATACTGCTGAAATGATTCTTTCAGTTGCACTCCTACAAAATTATCGAAATAAACACTTACTAAACCTACACGAATACTGCGTAGAAATATGGATGCTTTAAAAGCTGTAATATTTCGACGTTACGTGTTTTAAACGTCAAAAAAGCGCAAGTGTGACAAATTTTAAGACACCACTCTCAATAGAACATTTCTAATACTGTTTGCACAATCGTAAAAAAAGTTTGGAATTTGAAAATTATGCTCAAAATGTATTTTAAAAACATATTCAAATTTTAAATATTAAAAGGCATAAATCAGAGATTCATTTTTAAAAAAAATGTGTGTTCACCAAAACAACGTTTTTAAAAATTGTGACAATTTTTAAGACGCTATAAATGTATTGCTAAACCACTATATAAACGTACAAGAGATTTTACATTTCGAATATGCAAAATAGCAATCTAAATGTATGTCAGATTTAAAGTATTATACGATTATTTTAATGGAGTTTCATTTTATAGCATTTTCGAAAAAAAAAAAACTGCCTCAAAAACGGCAGTTTTTTTTAGAAATCTTTCAAATATTAACTTTGCGTGCGGCCGCGTCCATTTTTTTTTTGTTTTTTTTTTTGGCCTATTGACGTAAGATCCACGTGCTATCTATACCGTTGTTACAGGCGCCGTACCGTAAAAAAATCCCACCATTTGAACGTTAATTGAGCTTTCTGTGCATGGTAATTCAACCTAGCGTGAACAAGTTGTGTTACATCTTTCAACGTTATTTTGACGTTTCCCGTTATTTAAATTATCAAATTTTATGCACTTTCTATATTAATATTTAGCAAAAATACAAAGGAATGAAGAGAATATCATTGTCTCAAAGATAGTACTCATTACATTATTCCTAGTTTTGATGTTGTCACAAATAAAAGTAGTAATGGGGGGCACTCTGGGCCATTTTTTTTAAGCCTGAAAAGAACTTAGAATTTTTCAGGCAAAAAATTGGCACATAGATGCCGCCCCTGGTAAGCTTGAGTGACTAGCTGTGAATAACTTAGTTTATTTTAGGGGCATTTTGGTTGGGCCTATGATTGTGATAGTTTACTGGGTTGTTGAGAATAACTTAGTTTATTTTGCGCAAAAGCGCTGGCTGATCTGTGATTGTGATAGTTTCCTGGTCTGATTTACTGGTTGGGTTGTGATTATGATAGTTTCCTGGGCTATTGGGAATAACTCAGTTTATTTTGCGCAAAAGCGCAGGCTGATCTGTGATTGTGATAGTTTTCTGGGCTGTTAAGATTAACTTAGTTTATTTTGCGCAAAAGCGCAGGCTGATCTGTGATTGTGATAGTTTTCTGGGCTATTGAAAATAACTTAGTTTATTTGCGTGAAGATCGATCTGATTGTGACAAATTCCTACCTGGTAGGCATATTGTGGTCATCTTTTTATAAAGACTAACTTTACTTGCATCACAAACAACAGGGTTCCTAATTTGCATATCGTACATCTAGTACGTTGCAATAGCGAATTATATTTTACGTAAGGAATTTTGGGTTCGTGAAGTTCTGCGTATCTTATAGGGCCCAGACCTGTAATTGTTTTTCCATAGACCTCCATTATAGCTTTTAAGTAGGCTGTGGTCCTCACAACTCTTCAATCACAATGAGGCTGCCATAGAGTTACAGATTGGACCTAGTTCAATCAAAAAACAAGAATGAGATACCCTGGTGACCGCCATGTTTTGCCACTTTTTGGCCCCTGAAGGTGGGCACCCTACATGAGAGGAAAATTCTACTGAAAAAAAATACCAGAATGCAAGGTCCTTTTTTTCTAAGCCACACCAGTAAACTTAATCAACAAAAGCAATGAGATGTTGTTCCAAAAAGTACAGCAAAGATAGACCCGTCTAATAAATACAATATATTTCCTAGTTTTATTATTGACCAATCATTATACACCATACAACTTAAAAATATTGTACTGAGCTTCCACCCACCTTTTAAGCCAATCACTGCCCTTTTTACATTTACAGGTCTGTGACCTAAAGTCTCTTTAGAAAAATAACTTAGATATTCAAGGCTAATTTCTGTAGCTAAGAAATATTACATTTAGCACAATTTTTCGCTTTTCGCGACTTTCAATGATAAGTTACGTCATATAGATTATACATGACGTCATTGAAAAGCAAGTAGTATCTTCTAAAAGCGACAACAAGTATAACTTTTCGAACCAATAGATAACTTGGTCATTTGATGGGCCTTTTTATTATTATTTTAGCTTTACATTTTGGTCAGACTCTTAGCTTGATTTTAACTTAGTACTTTCAATAGTTGATTAGGGTAATTATATGCTAAAAGTTTAGTTGTATAGAATGTCGCTTGAGGTTGTATCTCAAGACCTCAACTCCTAGATGTATTACTATGTAGAATCAGCTAGGACTTTGAAAATTACTGAGTCATTTTTTTATCTAGAGTAGGTGTGTACTTAGCAATGATAAGTCTGCTTGAATGTTTCTAAGGATTATACTTTTTCAGGTTCTTGCATGGTGTCGTATTTGATAGCTAGTATCAATCGTTTGATTAAGTTAGAGCTTCTGTTGATACGTTAGATAATCATCATTGGCATGTAATAGTATTGGGGTTTAATGATAAGATGTTGATGAAAGTGTCCATGTCGCTTGAGATGTGGATGCATTGTGGACCTTCACACGTAAAATGTGGATGCAATGTGGATCCACCACATCTCCACATTTTGAAGGTGGATGTAATATGGAGCAATGTGGATGTATTGTGGAGCAATGTGGATTTCCACATTTCAAATGTGAATAAATGCAGATATATTGTGGGTCAGCATAATGGAAATTTACGTTAATTCTTGGATAAATTCGAAATTAATGTGGACCGCCACACTAAAAATGTGGATCCACCACATCTCCACATCTTGACAATGTGGATCCACCACATCTCCACATTTCCACAATGTGGAGTTTCCACACCTACACATTCGACAATTTGACTTATACCCTCTCTCCTATCAACCCTGGTAGGCTTGAGCATTGGGCTGTGAATAACTATGATTGTGAAAGATCTCTGGTGGTATGATAGTTTCCTGATCCTGCTGTGGAAATATATAAAATAACTCAGTCAAATTTAGCTTTGAAAATAACTTAGTCATTTTTGTGGAATAAAGGTCCTTCTGTGATGATATATAAAATATCTAGGTAAAATTCATGAGTCCAAATTATATTGTGTATTTCTGTCGGTAGATGATATGCCATAACTGATTTGCTCTCTATGTGATACCTGCAGATGAAATAACTCTAATGTATGTGATAAGATAGCAATTGTTCTAAGCTTTTATATGGTGCAAAAATTTTGAAAATTGGTCGAGGCAAACTCAAGTTATTGGGAAAATATGATTTTACTTTTTAGAAATCCGGTTCTTGCTTTTTCATGCCAATAAATTATCTCCCTTGAATAAGAAAATTCTAACGGTAAAAAATATGCAAAATTTTGTCAAATTTGTAATATCTCGGGTATTTTTTATCCTATTGACTTCAAATTTTTACCATAAGATAGCTCTTATATTCAAGTTATCGATTTTACATACTATAAAGGCATGATAACTATTATGGGATGGTGTATGCAAATTTGAGACACCCTTTCAAACTCATTTTGTTATAGGATTTCTTTATATATGAATCGCAAATAATTGCTTATTAAGGCAGTAGAGATATATGTTGAACAAAAATAACTGACCCACCCTGTCCAACCCTGCGGTCGGTGAAACGGTCCTAACACCGGTAAAATGGTGTTGTAACACTGGAGAAGTGCCGATTCGTATAAAAAAATCGATGGACGAACAGACATCTGGTAAGAAATTACTATTTTCTTTCATTTTATGTAAACGTTTGCAATAAAAGCATTAGTGCATTCGGTGGAGAATTGACGTACCTTTACAACTGTATTTGAATGGTTAGCTATTTCTGGCTGATTTCTTCAAACATTCAATCCCAAGTTGGAAAAAAAGTTTCGTCCATAGCCTGTTTGACGGATTCGTACACAAAGATCTCGTACTTTTGAAAATATGCAGAAAATATAAGCAAGCGAGCTGTATGCAACGGTTTATGGAAAACACTGTTGGCCGTTTTTATTGTTTATATATAAAAAATATGTAAAAAATGTGTAAAAAACGTTTTATGCCAAAAAACAGAAGTAACGTCGGTGAAAACGTTACAATAAATCGCTGCATTACGACTCTCATTTCCTTTTCAGCTTTTAAAAAAGACTGTCCATCGTCCACGTCGTCTGTGTGCCTAGCTGGAGGTACTCAAAAGTTTTCAGGATGCGTAGGCTTGACCGCAGCACCTACTATTTACCCAAATATATATATCAAGAATATCAGGCTTACCAAAGTATATTTCAAATTTCATCAACCCACAAAAAAACATTCTGTGCCTTGACCTTACGAAACGACCATAAAATACATAAGAATGACCTCCAAAAATAATCCAAAAAATCTTCTTACCTCAAATTATATTCATTTTTGATCCCCTACCCACCAAAATCTTATTGAAATTTTAAATATTGAACCCCTAAAAATTGGTTAAGCCTATCTATGTATATATCAGAGTGCCCTCACCCCGTGGGGTCCAATGGCGTAACCAAAACACTGAAAAGGTTACGCACAACAAAGGGAGACCATTGAATGAAGTGATCCTCTTCCATTGCGCCACTTTTTGAAGTGGGAACTTCTCTTAAAGAAAAGAATTTGCTCCCTTCTTTGCTCCCAGAGGGAGCAAATTCTTACCTTTAAGAGCAGTTCCTTATGGTATGGAAAGTCACTTTTACCACATTAGGTGACATCCCTTGAATGTAGCTTTTTTATTACGTACGTGCGTAACTCTGTAATGGGAGCTACGCCATGGGTCTGTGTAATTAAAAAAAATGTAATTTAAGGCTGTCTGTCTCATGTAAGCAAATTATCCTTTTGTGAGTTAACACCAATTGATTCTAGGATGAAGATTGGTATCAGTAAATTGCATGTAAGCTTTGGCTGCTGACCATTCAATGGCGATGGTTCTGTTGTTAATTCATTGTTTATTGCTGCTCTCATTGTTTGTGTAGATTCCATGTTTCTGTGTTTGGTCTTTTGTTATACATTGCATAGTGTCCTTGGGTTACTGTGACCTTGATTTCTAACCTAGTTTCGAGCTTTTTTATTACACACGTGCGTACCTCTGTAATGGGAGCTACGCCATGGGTATGTGTAATTAAAAAAATGTAATTTAAGGCTGTCTGTCTCATGTAAGCAAATTATCCTTTTGTGAGTTAACACCAATTGATTCTAGGATGAAGATTGGTATCAGTAAATTGCATGTAAGCTTTGGCTGCTGACCATTCTATGGCAATGGTTCTGTTGTTAATTCATTGTTTATTGCTGCTCTCATTGTTTGTGTAGATTCCATGTTTCTGTGTTGGGTCTTTTGTTATACAATGCATAGTGTCCTTGGGCTACTTTGACCTTGATTTCTAACCTAGTTTCTAGAATTGGCATTGATTTGGGAGTGTATATCTCCTATATTCTTCGAGGTAGGAATTGCAAAAAAAGGTGTGCGAATGCATCTTGGGATGATGGAGTGTCACATATCATTTTGGGGATACTGTACACCTAGAACTCTGACCTAGTTCCTAGAATAATCGTGTCCAGAGCATATCTCTTGTATTATTTGAGATAGGAATTCCAAATTTGGTGAGTGGGTCATCTTGCGATGCCAGAGTGTCCAATACCATTTTCGGTTCAATTTGACGCTGACCTATTACCTAGTTTCTAGAATAACCATGGCTGGAGCATATTGCGATTATTATTTGAAGTAAGAATCCCAAATTTGTTGTGTGTATTCCTCATGGGATGGCAGAGTGGTCTATACCATTTTAGGTCACTTTGACTTTTACATTGACTTCTGACCTCATTTCTAGGTTTTTCGTATCTGGAGCATATATTCTAAACAACAAATAACTTCCCTCAAATGTGTCTTATGCTAGACCAATTCCTTTGGAGACCTTCGTCACGTTATTTTGACATTTCTTGTTTTTATATTCGTGCATGTGAAAAAGCTCTAGCGATAAGGCGTGTGTTTTCCCTAGTTGACATGATTACAAACACCAAATTTTCAAACTGCACTTTTGTTTTTTAAAATTGGTGCCGTTCGGCAGCAAAATATGCATAGTAAGCATGAAAATATGTTTCAAAGCAATTTATCATTAACAAAGCAGTAAAAATTTGCGCTTTCTACTCCCACCCCTCATTTTACGTCTTTCTACTGGGTGCGATTTAGGCCAGACTTTGAGTAAATGCTCTGCTAGTTTTCAAAAAGTAAAAGTGCTAAACTATAAAGAATAGAAGTGCTATTCATTTCCAAAACTTTACAATATCCTGTCTGCGCATGCGTACGAAATATACTTAAAATTGTGACGTTTGTCACAATGGAAAGGTGAAACTGGAGTCTTTCAGTTTGTTTTTAGATGCTTTCTCCCCCCCTAGACCCAAGATGCCCTTTGGACAATGGCATGTCGCTATAAACATATACAGCTTATGTAAAGGGCGTTTTGGGTCGGGGTGGGGGGGGGGGAAGGGGTTGTAGAAGCCAAAGAAGACATCAAACATCTGACAAAAATAGACTGCTTTGCCAGATGGTCGTTTTTATTCTACATCAACTGTATAAAATATATACTCTATCATGATAGACCATTTGTTTACCTTAGTGCAGCGGTCTATTTCACATACATGTTACTGAAATAACAAGCACAGTTGATGATCATAATACATTCTCATTCAAAACGAAGTAGGATTACTATATGCATTAAGGACAAAAACTATTATAATATACAGACTAGGCTGCAAGGGTCAATATACGGCTGGTCAATGTGTATTTGTTGAATGTGCCTAGTGTCTCCCGTCACCAAAAAAAAAGAACGTCTCATTTAGGGAAACGGCACGCCTTATCGCTAGAAATTCTTTAAAAGTAGTGTTTTCTTTTCAAAGATTCACTTTTAGGCACGCCTCAGATACAGTCATAACATAAACTCGCCCATGCAATATGCATAGAACTGACTGCTATAAAATGATATGTTTTCCTCATTTCTTGTCAGAGACTATCTTAGGGGTGTTCATTAGAACCAGCTCACTGAGCTGATTCTATTGAATATGGCAAACTAAGCTAAACAATAAGAATATGTTTATCCCCTTTAAAAATATAATTGAATAAAACTGTTGGTTTTGGTGTGTTTATATTTGGTTTTGGTGTGTCTGTATTGCATGGGCGTGTTAACATTATGACCTTTTATACTGAACTTGTGCTTCAACAACAGCAGAATCTAGGGCGAAGATTTGGTACCAGTAAAATGCATTTAAGCCCCCCAGTGGCTTAGGCTGCTGTCCGTTCTAAGGCGGTGGTTCTGTTGTTGTTGACTTTTTGTTTATTGTTACTCCCATTGCAGGAGTCTGTAATTGTTCTATGTCTTGTTGTACGTTGCTTTATGTCCATTCTAGTATTGCAATCATCTTGATGGGGAAGAGAGAGCTGATTGCTTTGCTTAATTTGTCTTCCTGGTGTCTCGTGATGGTTGAGCGGCTCTTCCACGCGGTGCCTCGGGGTTGTCTGCAGTTTGTGATTGTGGTACTTCCTGATCATACTCACTTACTATTTTTTATATGAAGCCACATTTTGTGTTATTTCTTACAGAATAACAGAGGAGCGTAGAAAATGAGAAAAAAGTCTGGATTAGCCCTTTATGTTTCAAAAACATTAAAAAAAGATAAAGAAACATTCAGCTTTCCAAAAATACACCCATAAAAGACTCTATACTCCGCTTTCAGTGAAGAAGAGAATAATTACCTCTTCAAAAAGGTTAACAAGAACACCAAACAGACCAAAAAGCCCTTTCTCATCAAACAGGATAAGGCTGTTTTCTAGCAGTCGGCCCTGGACCACCACTCCGCTCCCCAACTCAAAAATTCTGGATCCGAGCATGTGACATTGGCTTTAATCCTTTATGACTGGCCCTACACTGTCCTACAAAAAGTTCAAATGACTGAAATTTCGTCAAAACGTCAAATGTTTCATGCTCCATTATTTTTAATCATATTTGCGTAATACACCAGTCATTAGTAACCATGGCACAAGCCACTGAGCAGGGAGGGGAATAGCTGGGCAATTTTGCCGCATTTATACTTTTGCATTGTCTCCACACTGCAAGGGAAATGCCAGGGATTTATAAATCTAGGCAAACATGTCAGTGCAATGTAAAACAACAGACAGCAGTGTAAACATCCATGGTTTTATCAGTTAACTTCATGTGGCAGTTATAGGTAGGATTTGCTGCTGGCCGAAAAAACAGAGTTTGCGCTGTTCCCCTGGTCCTAGGGAAGGGGGCACGGTTACAAACGACTGGTACATAATAGAATCACAATAATATAGCTGATTTTTTTTGTCAATTAATTGTGCTTCGAAAATTTGCACGCAAAAGGCATAAAAGTAGAAATAATCGAGAAATTTTGCAATATAATACCTTTTCAGACTTTTTAAAAGCTGAACAGGAGATGAGAGTTGAAATGCAGCGATTTATTTATTGTAACGTTTTCACCGACGTTACTTCTGTTTTTTGGCATAAAACGTTTATTACACATTTTTTACATATTTTTTATACATAAACAATAAAAACGGCCAACAGTGTTTTCCAAAAATCGTTGCATACAGCTCGCTTGCTTATATTTTCTGCATATTTTCAAAAGTACGAGATCTTTGTGTACGAATCCGCCAAACAGGCTATGGACGAAACTTTTTTTCCAACTTGGGATTGAATGTTTAAAGAAATCAGCCAGAAATAGCTAACCATTCAAATACAATTGTAAAGGTACGTCAATTCTCCACCGAATGCACTAATGCTTTTATTGCAAACGTTTACATAAAATGAAAGAAAATAGTAATTTCTTACCAGATGTCTGTTCGTCCATCGATTTTTTTATACGAATCGGCACTTCTCCGGTGTTACAACACCATTTTACCGGTGTTAGGACCGTTTCACCGACCGCAGGGTTGGACAGGGTGTGACCACTGGTACTCTATAGTCTGCCGAGGCCCGTAGAGAAGCTTTGTGCTTCAGAAACTGTTGAATATGCATTTAAAAAGGTAGAGCAGCTTCGGCTGTTTAAGGGCGCCAACCTTCGGGTTGGAGTGGCTCCGCCTCAAATTCTCTGGTCCATAGAGACATGCAGGAATTTGACTTGTATTTGAGACAGTTTCAATCGCCAGGGATTCCGAGGTTAGGATAGTACTGGGGGAGTAATGGTGCTGTTTATACAGTGCCTGATACTTCTTGCAATTTTTTCAAAAAATGTAGTCTCGCCTGCACTTTAGGCCTAACAAAAATTGTAGTCTCGCCTGACACTTTGTGAAAAATTCATATAGTTTTGCTTGTCAATTTTTTTTGCTAGTGATTTCAGCAGTTTGGCTTATAGAAAATATTTGATCTTATAAAAAATTCAAGTAGATTTGCATATCAAAATAATTTGAGAACTATTCTTGACTGAGGATTTTTTTCTGAAAATTTCAGTAGTTTGACCTATGGAAAATATTCGATCGGATGAAAAAATCAAATAGTGATTACGCTTGATGAAACAATTTTGAGAATTTTCAACTGTTGATTTCAGAAAATCTGAGTTTTTCCAAATCTGGGTTTTTCCAGTATAAAAATCTGATTTATTTCGCTATCGGTATAAATAGGGTGGGTTGGACCGCCACACTAAAAATGTGGATCCACCACATCTCCACATCTTGACAATGTGGATCCACCACATCTCCACATTTCCACAATGTGGAGTTTCCACACCTTCACATTTGACAATTTGACTTATACCCTCTCTCCAATCAATACTATTTTCTCGCTGTATCTCAAGTTGATAGTAGCATGGTACATTTGCTATGACAACTTTCAGAGAGATGGTTCTATCATATTTGGATTGTTGGCAAGAAAATATTTGTTTCATTTGATGCAAATCTGGATTGAGCCCATTTCAGTCTTCTATCCTATTCTTCCTTTCTTTTTTATTGTCTCTGGGAGGATCCTGACTTTACTGAAATATTGTTGACTGGGACTTTACTCCATCTAAAAATCTCTAAATAGTTAACTTCTGATAACCTAATCTTTGGGTCTAGTACCACACATCACCTTTGATGGTCAATAAAAAATGTATAGCCCATGCATTATTAATTATTCAACTCTTTACACTGTGAATTTTCCACATTTACATATTTAACAAGTTAATGAATATGTCTAGGATTAAAACGTGTAATATACATCTTCACATAGTTGATATTTCAGATCTGCATTACATACAAAGTTTGCATGATATATATTCCATCTTAATATAATTAATATGAGAGTAGCCATTTCATATATATGGCGTTAAGCAAAGTCTAAGTGCCATAATATAATATTTCTATCAAGTGTGGTGGTTGTTTCACATATGCGATCATGGACGAATTTTATCTGAGCTTACTGAGTGATAGTTCTATGGATATTTTCCCTAAAAATAAACAGTTCTCATTTACCACAAAGCTAAATCATCCTATTCAAGTCCAGAAAGAACAATGGGTTGTAGCGTTGGTAGAAATTATGACTCCTTCAGAAGTATATAACATTTCACATAATAGCAATTATTTTTATATTCACTTCTACGATGAGAATGTTTTGGAAAGACTGGGGAAAAGTAAAATGAATACTGTTTGCATGAAAGATGGAAGTTAACCTGAAATAAAATTGTTTATCCCAGCAGGAAACTATAATTCGCCTCAGCACTTAGTAGAGCAAATTCAGATTGCAATTGAAGAAAAATGTGGAGCTATTCTACGTCAAATCCACAGTATGATCTCATTAAGTTATAAGAAATCAGGTAATCGTGTAAACTTACATGTTGAAAATCCAAATAGAGTTCAAATAAGATTTTCAAAGTCTCTTGGCGAAATACTTGGATTGAATCCTGATCTTTCAAATAAACTGATTGGGAATGATAACCAGGCTTTTACATATGCTGTTGATTTGAACATGACCCACCATCAGATGTTTGTTTATTCTGATGTTGCAGATTACACTTACGTTGGAAATATAACAGCTCCTATACTTAGAATTGTTTCTTATAAACAGTCCAAATCTAGCACTCAATCGCATCAAGAATTTGTGAATTTACTTTATGTACCTTTGGCAAAGTCTTATATTGATCAGGTTCATATTGATATCAAAGATGAAATTGGCAGGTCTGTCCCTTTTGTTGGTGGGAAAACTTTAGTAAAATTACACTTCAAACGTATAAAAAGTTGATCAATTTTGCTATCAGTATAAATATGATGGTTCTGGTTGACATGTCTTATTGTTCTACGAACACTAAAAGAAGAAGAATGGATCTCTCAGCAAGACAGAAAAATACAAGCTGCAATGATGATATGATAAAACCTGCTTCTAAAAAATCAACTAAATATCAAATGAGCTATGGACAAATTCGATATCTGATGAAAAGGCTGAGTACAGCGTTGGATAGTAAACTCAAGCAAGGAAGACCACCAAAGTACTGTAGAATGTGCCATAGAGAACTTCGTAAGCTGATAGGAAGCCAACTAGAAAGAGGGCCACTAGAGAATAAATATATGAAGGGAAGAAATATAACGAAACAAAGATGTGATAAAAGAAAGAATTTTTCTTCTGCAAAAGAGAGCAGCAAAACAAGAAAATGCAGACCTCTCTCAAGTGTTGCAGCAAAAGAAGTACATGCAAACAATAAGACAGAGTAGAAAATGTCATATTTTTGTGAGAAATATTGACAAAACTGTGGATTTGTATGTCACTACAAGTATAAAAGGATACAATTAAGGAGAAACTATTCATTTACCAAAACGATTTCAATGGGTCAACATCAGTGTCCAAAGTGTGAACGACAGTTTGCAAGATCAGACAGTTTGAGACGACATCTGACAAGTGGTATCTGCAGTGAAGATATGGAGTCAGAAACAATGTCAGAAAATGAAGAATCTACTATGTCTGAAGAATCTGATGCAGAGACTTCCAGAAGTCATCAAAAGGAAGACATCTTTGGGAAATATACAGACAAAGATTATGGTATTCATGACGATAGTGATACAGATTGTACTGATGAAGATGATGAAGACCAACATTATTCTAGAAAAAAGAGCAAGTTTGATCCTTGGACATTTTTTGTTGATGGAGCTCATAGTATCCTACAAGACACATTCAATGAAGGTGTACAACATGTAATAGAGAAAAATCCAGACATTGACACAGAAGAGGCAGAGGAGGTGATTTTCGATAAACTGGAACCAAGATACAGAGCAGAAGCCATTGGTCAATACAAGGCCTTCCTTAAATTATCCAAGGCAATGAAGAAAGATCCCTTGCACAAGAAGATAACAGATACAGCAAAACGACTACGAGATGAAGATGACTTTGATGAGGATGACGCTTTGAAATATGCTATTAAAAAACGAAGATACCTCTTGGATGGGAAACTTGAAGAATTTGACCCACCAACCTATTCCTTAGGTGAAGATGATGAATCAGATTCATTACAACAGAGTTCAGGATCAAAATATGCACCAAGTCAGCTGCAACAGAACAACTTTGGACCAAGACATACTCAAAGTCAACTTCCAAAAAGGCCCTGGATCGATGCTTAAAACATTCTAATTGAATTCTATTTTGTACGATGGCATATATTCTGTAATTTCTCTTATTGTAAACAATGAATAGAGGGACGGCCCTAATCTTCTGTCATTGTAATGAGATATAGTTAGCGGGGCAATAAAGTTATAGAAATGTTCATTTGTCTTTGTTGTTCTTTTTATTAAAAAATAAGTAGTAGTAAGCTTGAGACGACTAGCTATACACTATTTAACGCTACAGAGTGATGCCTCTAGGAGTTGAGGTCTTGATTGACCAAGAGACTCTTAAGACGCATAGAACTTAGTAGCCTTGACTATTACACACACATATATGACACTCTATACCCATCTAAAATGACTAAGTTATTTTCAAAGCTGAATTTGACTAAGTTATTTTATATATTATCACAGCAGGGCCAGGAAACTATCATAGACCAACTAGTGGATACGACCAGAAAACTATTACAATCATAGTTATTCACAGCCCAATGCTCAAGCCTACCAGGGTTGATTGGAGAGAGGGTATAAGTCAAATTGTCGAATGTGTAGGTGTGGAAACTCCACATTGTGGAAATGTGGAGATGTGGTGGATCCACATTGTCAAGATGTGGAGATGTGGTGGATCCACATTTTTAGTGTGGCGGTCCACATTAATTTCGAATTTATCCAAGAATTAACGTAAATTTCCATTATGCTGACCCACAATATATCTGCATTTATTCACATTTGAAATGTGGAAATCCACATTGCTCCACAATACATCCACATTGCTCCATATTACATCCACCTTCAAAATGTGGAGATGTGGTGGATCCACATTGAATCCACATTTTACGTGTGAAGGTCCACAATGCATCCACATCTCAAGCGACATGGACACTTTCATCAACATCTTATCATTAAACCCCAATACTATTACATGCCAATGATGATTATCTAACGTATCAACAGAAGCTCTAACTTAATCAAACGATTGATACTAGCTATCAAATACGACACCATGCAAGAACCTGAAAAAGTATAATCCTTAGAAACATTCAAGCAGACTTATCATTGCTAAGTACACACCTACTCTAGATAAAAAAAATGACTCAGTAATTTTCAAAGTCCTAGCTGATTCTACATAGTAATACATCTAGGAGTTGAGGTCTTGAGATACAACCTCAAGCGACATTCTATACAACTAAACTTTTAGCATATAATTACCCTAATCAACTATTGAAAGTACTAAGTTAAAATCAAGCTAAGAGTCTGACCAAAATGTAAAGCTAAAATAATAATAAAAAGGCCCATCAAATGACCAAGTTATCTATTGGTTCGAAAAGTTATACTTGTTGTCGCTTTTAGAAGATACTACTTGCTTTTCAATGACGTCATGTATAATCTATATGACGTAACTTATCATTGAAAGTCGCGAAAAGCGAAAAATTGTGCTAAATGTAATATTTCTTAGCTACAGAAATTAGCCTTGAATATCTAAGTTATTTTTCTAAAGAGACTATAAGATACGCAGAACTTCATGAACCCAAAATTCCTTACGTAAAATATAATTCGCTATTGCAACGTACTAGATGTACGATATGCAAATTAGGAACCCTGTTGTTTGTGATGCAAGTAAAGTTAGTCTTTATAAAAAGATGACCACAATATGCCTACCAGGTAGGAATTTGTCACAATCAGATCGATCTTCACGCAAATAAACTAAGTTATTTTCAATAGCCCAGAAAACTATCACAATCACAGATCAGCCTGCGCTTTTGCGCAAAATAAACTAAGTTAATCTTAACAGCCCAGAAAACTATCACAATCACAGATCAGCCTGTGCTTTTGCTCAAAATATACTGAGTTATTCCCAATAGCCCAGGAAACTATCATAATCACAACCCAACCAGTAAATCAGACCAGGAAACTATCACAATCACAGATCAGCCAGCGCTTTTGCGCAAAATAAACTAAGTTATTCTCAACAACCCAGTAAACTATCACAATCATAGGCCCAACCAAAATGCCCCTAAAATAAACTAAGTTATTCACAGCTAGTCACTCAAGCTTACCAGGGGCGGCATCTATGTGCCAATTTTTTGCCTGAAAAATTCTAAGTTCTTTTCAGGCTTAAAAAAAATTGGCCCAGAGTGCCCCCCATTACTACTAATAAACAAGAACGAATGATCACGCTTCGTAATTTTTTTACATGATCCCCTACTTTTGACGTTACGTCTAAGACATCGCGGACCTTGTTTCGTTACTGTGTGTTTGCTGGGTTGTTTGTTTACCCCATTACCTGCCCGACCAATAAAGTGGACCAATAGGAGGAGCGCAGTGGCTTTGTGGAAGAGTTCTTGGCTCGAGACCGAGGTGCCGCGGGTTCGAGCCTCACCGGCGTCACTGTCTTGTTTCCTTGAGCAAAACAATAGGCGTAGGAAGCTTTTCAATATTGTGGGGGGGGGGGGGGGGGTTCATAATGTCATATTTAGTTTCGCGTAATAAACACGTTCCTGTCTCAAAAAGTAAAATCTGACAAAACGAGAGGAGATGCCCTGTTAACAAAGGCGTGACATCTCCTTAAAATTCATTTGTGAAAAAGTCAAATTTTCAAACTGATTTTTGCAATAATTTTCGTGACTATGAATAGACACACATATAACTTATTACAAACATATATATAATGATGTTCAAACCATTAGTAGCCTGCGCACTATTTTCCCCACTATGACTCTACAAATCCTTTAAACTGTAATACAAATCAGATATGACAGATATCGTTTTACATTCTTGGATGGTAAAACACAGTTGTGGAATTAATTAAAAACTTACATTTTAGCCCTTTCAAAGTACGATTTTAAGAGTTGTTATGCTAATCCGTATTTATCTCCCCTTTGTCCTTGGTTTGTGTTTTTGAATAATTTATATGTATGTCCATTTCATAGTCACGAAAATTATTGCAAAATCACAGTTTGAACATTTGAGTTTTTTCGCAGATGACTTAAAATAGGGAGATTCAACCAGCGGCTGGGCATCAGAGCGTTTAGTCGGCACTGGAAATACAAGTTTTGTTTAAAATATCGCCGCCTACCCGATGTGATAGGCTCGTCATATCAGTAGATTTATCCATATCAGAACCATGTTTGGACAATAGAACATGTTATGCGTTTATATTATGTAATTTACACAATATATGTTAGTGGGAAGCTGGGTCAGGTAGGGAAGATATACTTTTATAGGAAAAAAACTTGAAACACCTTCATTTGTCAATTTACAATCCGTACCATTAACTGTATTTTGCATGCTTAAATAGTGGGTAGGCATACTGTTCAGACAGCTGGTTATACACTAACACTGGCAATAGATCCAGATGAGCTGCATGCGCGGATCCAGGAATTTTCGTCAGGAGGGGTCCAGGTCAGCCTTACAAAAAAAAGCTCTGACAACGTTTTTTTTTTTTTTTTTTTTTTTTTTTTAGTCCTCAGCTTATTTTACAGAAGTCAAATGGTCAATTTCAAAGAAATCTATCATTTTTCAAGGTTCCAGAGGGGGTCCAACATTTTCCAGGGGTGGTCCAACTTTTTCCAGGGGGGGGGGGGGGTCCAATTGCTTATTCTCTATAGAAACCCATATAACTTGTGATTTTCCAGGGGGGGGGGGGTCCGGACCCCCTGCCCCCCCCCTCTGGATCCGCACTTGAGCTGTCTCCTGGTTGAGGCTACACTGATTGGCCACTTTTGACTACTGTATTTTCATCACCGTATCAGTGACCTACATAGCAGTGACCTATTGCAATTTAGGTCACTGCTGTAATATCACGACCGTATGTTTGATATGTAACATGCGCCCTTTTAATTGATAGAAACTGTATTCACTGGATGCAGTTCTCAACTCTGTAGTAGATCTTCAAGGCTGATCTGTATATAGGAGATTTATAATATTAATCTGGAGCACTGTTTCACATGGATTCAATTGGAACCAGACACAACAGTTTTGTTGTTGCTGGCATATGTTTTCAAACCATAACATGTCGCTTCACCAGGTAGCAAGGTACCTTCATTTACCAGGCATACGAAATGCTAAATTCCCAAGAATGTATAAATTGGTCAGCATACAGTAAAACCTGTCTAATGCGGTCAAAAAAAGACCAAAACTTGGCTTTCAATACCGATTATCGCTTAATGCAGGTCAAAAATATTTTAGAATGCTCCAAAGGGAGCATTTTGCAATACTTTCGACCTTCATATTAAGTTATTACCAGGATAGGCACCGTTATCAAATACAGTAAAACCTGTCTAAAACGGCCATGCAAAAAACAACAACAAATTTTAATTTTGCATATGTGATACTATTACTACTTCAAGCAGTTATCAGTTTTGAAAATACATACTTCACAGCTGGAATACTGCAGGTTATCAAGATAAACGTGGGGGGGGGGATGTTGTACATAAAAATTTACAGCATGTCACGAGTCAACACTCGTGGATTATCCTCCCGTGCCGTTCAAACGCACAAAACATACAACGACTAGAACTTTGAAGCTGAATACGTATTTTTATACCACCTTTACCAGCTTAAGCATGAACTATATCGTGATGTGCAAGGTCTACACTGACGTAGGTGGTATAAAATAATTATACGAGGTTTGTCCACCTGTACGTGAGATAATCCACTCGCTAAAGCTCGTGGATTATGTCCACGTACAGGCAGACAACCCATGGTATAACTATTACTAAATTACAAGTTACAAGAATTTTAAACTGTCTCGAGATTGCTATAAAACTTCAGAAGTTATTAGCTATTACAAGTGGGTGCATCTTTGATGTCAAGATATTTATTGTTTTATCCAAGGAAGAAATCGTAGCTGATAATTTTGAAGCAAAAAACTTGAAAATAATTACCATGCTCATGCAATACCCAATAAGCGCACACAATCCAATAGTAACACTTCAAGCATATCGGAACATCAGTTTGACCAGATCAGAAGCGTACACACTATTTTGCTGAGTACAACTTTTCCTAGAGCATTTTACTTCATTGTCGCAAACAGGAAGCACGCTAGAACGTACTAGATGCGGTATCGTCAGGTCTCGCGAGAATGCATTTTACTTATACACCGTTTAGCATTGTCATCGACCGGAAGCATTTTGTCAAATACTGACCTGTCTGATTTGAGCACTGTGGGTACATGTGACATATTTGTTTACCAAATGCGTCACAGAGTCATGTGATACGCCCGATTGGCTGATTCAATATTGTTTATCAAGCGCGTCATCACGTGTCAGTCACTGAAACTGCCATGCGTAGAATGTTTTCAAAAACGTTTTAGTGCAAACAATATGATCAGTCTATGGCTGAATACCGTAATACCTATCATTGTTATGATTTGGCTACCCAATATGACTAGATATCTCCAATGAAGGATTATCTATAGGCATTTAACGCTTGTTACTTTTTAACGTAGGCGTTTTGAGTAATGCGCACCGCGTAACAGCACAAACCCGACTTTTCAGTCGCGATGTCCCATAGCAGACAGGTCGATCCTTTAGTATCGCACATGCGCAGACAATGCACCGTTTAGAGCCCTAGCCTCGAGGTTATAAAATTTTAGTTAATTCTCAAACTCAAAATAAAGCGCAATGATTGGCTACTTGCGGACACATGGCTACTTGCGGACACATGTCCGCAAGCAGGGCTACTTGCGGACACATGTCCGCAAGCAGCCAATCATTGCACTGTATTTTGAGTTAGTTTTATAACCTCGAGGCCTATTGTGTTCAGTAGCGCACCTGAGCCTTCAGAGCCCAGCACGTTTTCCCCTGGAATAAGTACACTGTGAACCTTATAAACTTAGAATCACACACATTCTAATTAGTGCATAACACATGCTTTCCTTTACGGCATTATGCCCTGAAGTGCACACAATCTGATAAGTGCAAAACGAGGTATTTGCCTTGAAGGAGACAGCAACATTGACGGCAAACGAATCTGAAATGTGTGACCTTATAAAACCATGTAATCTGCCACAAACCCAAGTAAAATCGAATGAAAAATAAGAAAGTTACAGATAGTTGTATATTATATTAAATGGAGAATAAGCAGCCATGGAGGGCAGCCAATTTAAGGCTGAGTGACGTCACACACGTCACACAGCCCTAGTTAAATATGCATAAAATAATTGCTAGTACATATTATATCTACTCATTTTAGCATTGTTTGCAGTTGTATCGATTTTTTATTGAAAACAGTGGAGTTTGAAAAAATCTGTATGTATAGTCACACTCTTGCGAGTCTGTGCATTTTCGCAGACTCGCGTGGGCTTTCGCTGTTCGAAAAAGCGCTGGCGCATGTGTTGTAAAATGGAGACAATCACGTGTCATTATTCAGTTCGCCTAATGCAGTTTTGATTGTTGTTTTTAAAGGTTAATGCTGCTTCATCGTGAAATTACTTATTTGACATTCAACAGAAAAGGTGGATCAATTTAACGGAGTCCGTAGGTTCGTCCGCCTATCAGTCTGTCTGTCACTACTCCTCACGTTTGCGTTTGTCTATATAAATGTTGACAGTTGCAGGTGCATTAATACATGTTTATAACCCTGCTTTGAAAATAGTGGGGGGCTATACTGGATTTGGGTTGCCGTCATTACGACAGTCCGTCCTTCCGCCATTCCGTCAGTCATACATTCATTTCCATTCAATATCTTGAGAACACATAAAGTAGAATTTTACCAAATTTTGTATATGCATTGATAGTTGGATTGTTACGAATTATTATTCTCACATTTGTAACAGAGTTATGGCCTTTTTGATTTCAGAATTTTGTTTCCGCTCAAAGAACAAATTGATATAATTTACCAAATTTTGTGCATTGATATTGACAATATCCAGGTTATGATTGTTGGGCATCCGGTATTTTTCTCACATTTGTAACAGGAGTTATGATTCTTGATTCTTTAGAACAAATGAACAGAATTACACCAAATTTTGTATATGCATTGATATTGACAATATCTAGATCTATGTTTGGATTGTTACCTAACATTTTTCGCAAATTTGTTATTTGATCGATTTCCGCTCAATATCTTGAGAACTGGGATTGTACCTGATTGATGTCAGAATTTCGTTTCTGCTCAATATCTCGATAACAAATGGACGGCCCGGATTTCGACCAGTTTTTGTGTGTGCATTGATATTAATTGATAAGATAAATGTTGGAATTGGTATGCATGATTTCTGACAAATTTGCAGCAGGGTTAAGACCCTTGATTGGTGTTGATTGGGATTTTTAATGCACTTCGCCTTTTAACAGCATGAAAAGCGTTTAAGCGGGGCCACAGTCAGATTCTCTGACAATTCTAGTTTGCCATGGTCACAGTTTTCATTCTGAAACTACGAGTTAGACCTCATCAAAAATGCCATTTGAACATATGAATACAGAAAAATGCCATGATCAGCCTGTGCAGCGAGAGATAAAACAGCTGAAAACAGTAGAAAGTGGGATGCCGATATGTTGGTGGTCGACCTGACTCTTTGTCAAGCAGTTGTCGTAAGTCACTCCACCTAAAAGGCTACTGATGGCAACTACAGGTCAACATCAAGACTTCTAAGTACTTGTCCCATACTTACATGACTTACCGGTATATAAAAAGAGGTCGAGATAATGGACTTGTGTGAGCTCGAGGCCAAAATTGCGAAATAGTGA
>CAXHUL010000329.1:716976-888568 GCA_964019695.1 Loripinus fragilis | reverse complement strand
GGTTCGGCTACTGTGGCCTAATGGGGCCTAATGGGAAGATCTTCTAATGCTCATAACTTTTTAATTTCCCGACGGAACGCTTTGAAATTTTCACCATTTGTAGACGGCCTCCCGTACTACAAACTGATGCCCGTGTGGGCATGATGAAAATAGTAGTTCGCGAGACGGAAGCGCGTAAAGCTTCGGGGCGGCGGACTTCCACACCCCGATAACTCGGTATCGAAACATTGTTGCGGGCGGGTGCGCATGGCAATACCTGCGCCTCTGTTGGCCCTATCCGCGTGCAAAATCTAAAAGCGATCAGAGCCTTAGAAAGCGCGTACAACCGCTATCCCCATTTGCCTTGGGCCCTATGGGAAAACAGGAAATATCATAATTGCGGTCCGGGGCGCGCGCGCACAATGATAATTTTCACACCCGAGTAAGCTCTTTTATAGGTCAACATTTTGGAAAAAAAATTGGCTTGCTGCCCACAGCAGGAGCTGAGAACCATGCATTCGGAGGTTTTCACACCCCACCCACTAATGCCCTCAAAGTTTGAGAAAACGCGACCTTCGCGAAAAGCCCCGGAACCTATTGCAAAGTGATGAGCAGTGCCCAGGAGCACCTCTCAGTCATTTGCGCAAAATTCCTTCGGCTACAAGTGGCTCAAATAAGGGCGTGAAAATTGTGCCGAAAGCCCTTTCAGGGGCTATTGCTCGGCACTCGGGAGACGGAAAATTTTACGCAATGCCTCACAATGAAGCACTGGTCGGGGGCTAACTTCTGGCACCAGTTTCGAGCCCGTCCGTGAAAGTGACCCGCGCAAGTTTTAGGCCGGTTCGGCTACTGTGGCCTAATGGGGCCTAATGGGAAGATCTTCTAATGCTCATAACTTTTTAATTTCCCGACGGAACGCTTTGAAATTTTCACCATTTGTAGACGGCCTCCCGTACTACAAACTGATGCCCGTGTGGGCATGATGAAAATAGTAGTTCGCGAGACGGAAGCGCGTAAAGCTTCGGGGCGGCGGACTTCCACACCCCGATAACTCGGTATCGAAACATTGTTGCGGGCGGGTGCGCATGGCAATACCTGCGCCTCTGTTGGCCCTATCCGCGTGCAAAATCTAAAAGCGATCAGAGCCTTAGAAAGCGCGTACAACCGCTATCCCCATTTGCCTTGGGCCCTATGGGAAAACAGGAAATATCATAATTGCGGTCCGGGGCGCGCGCGCACAATGATAATTTTCACACCCGAGTAAGCTCTTTTATAGGTCAACATTTTGGAAAAAAAATTGGCTTGCTGCCCACAGCAGGAGCTGAGAACCATGCATTCGGAGGTTTTCACACCCCACCCACTAATGCCCTCAAAGTTTGAGAAAACGCGACCTTCGCGAAAAGCCCCGGAACCTATTGCAAAGTGATGAGCAGTGCCCAGGAGCACCTCTCAGTCATTTGCGCAAAATTCCTTCGGCTACAAGTGGCTCAAATAAGGGCGTGAAAATTGTGCCGAAAGCCCTTTCAGGGGCTATTGCTCGGCACTCGGGAGACGGAAAATTTTACGCAATGCCTCACAATGAAGCACTGGTCGGGGGCTAACTTCTGGCACCAGTTTCGAGCCCGTCCGTGAAAGTGACCCGCGCAAGTTTTAGGCCGGTTCGGCTACTGTGGCCTAATGGGGCCTAATGGGAAGATCTTCTAATGCTCATAACTTTTTAATTTCCCGACGGAACGCTTTGAAATTTTCACCATTTGTAGACGGCCTCCCGTACTACAAACTGATGCCCGTGTGGGCATGATGAAAATAGTAGTTCGCGAGACGGAAGCGCGTAAAGCTTCGGGGCGGCGGACTTCCACACCCCGATAACTCGGTATCGAAACATTGTTGCGGGCGGGTGCGCATGGCAATACCTGCGCCTCTGTTGGCCCTATCCGCGTGCAAAATCTAAAAGCGATCAGAGCCTTAGAAAGCGCGTACAACCGCTATCCCCATTTGCCTTGGGCCCTATGGGAAAACAGGAAATATCATAATTGCGGTCCGGGGCGCGCGCGCACAATGATAATTTTCACACCCGAGTAAGCTCTTTTATAGGTCAACATTTTGGAAAAAAAATTGGCTTGCTGCCCACAGCAGGAGCTGAGAACCATGCATTCGGAGGTTTTCACACCCCACCCACTAATGCCCTCAAAGTTTGAGAAAACGCGACCTTCGCGAAAAGCCCCGGAACCTATTGCAAAGTGATGAGCAGTGCCCAGGAGCACCTCTCAGTCATTTGCGCAAAATTCCTTCGGCTACAAGTGGCTCAAATAAGGGCGTGAAAATTGTGCCGAAAGCCCTTTCAGGGGCTATTGCTCGGCACTCGGGAGACGGAAAATTTTACGCAATGCCTCACAATGAAGCACTGGTCGGGGGCTAACTTCTGGCACCAGTTTCGAGCCCGTCCGTGAAAGTGACCCGCGCAAGTTTTAGGCCGGTTCGGCTACTGTGGCCTAATGGGGCCTAATGGGAAGATCTTCTAATGCTCATAACTTTTTAATTTCCCGACGGAACGCTTTGAAATTTTCACCATTTGTAGACGGCCTCCCGTACTACAAACTGATGCCCGTGTGGGCATGATGAAAATAGTAGTTCGCGAGACGGAAGCGCGTAAAGCTTCGGGGCGGCGGACTTCCACACCCCGATAACTCGGTATCGAAACATTGTTGCGGGCGGGTGCGCATGGCAATACCTGCGCCTCTGTTGGCCCTATCCGCGTGCAAAATCTAAAAGCGATCAGAGCCTTAGAAAGCGCGTACAACCGCTATCCCCATTTGCCTTGGGCCCTATGGGAAAACAGGAAATATCATAATTGCGGTCCGGGGCGCGCGCGCACAATGATAATTTTCACACCCGAGTAAGCTCTTTTATAGGTCAACATTTTGGAAAAAAAATTGGCTTGCTGCCCACAGCAGGAGCTGAGAACCATGCATTCGGAGGTTTTCACACCCCACCCACTAATGCCCTCAAAGTTTGAGAAAACGCGACCTTCGCGAAAAGCCCCGGAACCTATTGCAAAGTGATGAGCAGTGCCCAGGAGCACCTCTCAGTCATTTGCGCAAAATTCCTTCGGCTACAAGTGGCTCAAATAAGGGCGTGAAAATTGTGCCGAAAGCCCTTTCAGGGGCTATTGCTCGGCACTCGGGAGACGGAAAATTTTACGCAATGCCTCACAATGAAGCACTGGTCGGGGGCTAACTTCTGGCACCAGTTTCGAGCCCGTCCGTGAAAGTGACCCGCGCAAGTTTTAGGCCGGTTCGGCTACTGTGGCCTAATGGGGCCTAATGGGAAGATCTTCTAATGCTCATAACTTTTTAATTTCCCGACGGAACGCTTTGAAATTTTCACCATTTGTAGACGGCCTCCCGTACTACAAACTGATGCCCGTGTGGGCATGATGAAAATAGTAGTTCGCGAGACGGAAGCGCGTAAAGCTTCGGGGCGGCGGACTTCCACACCCCGATAACTCGGTATCGAAACATTGTTGCGGGCGGGTGCGCATGGCAATACCTGCGCCTCTGTTGGCCCTATCCGCGTGCAAAATCTAAAAGCGATCAGAGCCTTAGAAAGCGCGTACAACCGCTATCCCCATTTGCCTTGGGCCCTATGGGAAAACAGGAAATATCATAATTGCGGTCCGGGGCGCGCGCGCACAATGATAATTTTCACACCCGAGTAAGCTCTTTTATAGGTCAACATTTTGGAAAAAAAAATTGGCTTGCTGCCCACAGCAGGAGCTGAGAACCATGCATTCGGAGGTTTTCACACCCCACCCACTAATGCCCTCAAAGTTTGAGAAAACGCGACCTTCGCGAAAAGCCCCGGAACCTATTGCAAAGTGATGAGCAGTGCCCAGGAGCACCTCTCAGTCATTTGCGCAAAATTCCTTCGGCTACAAGTGGCTCAAATAAGGGCGTGAAAATTGTGCCGAAAGCCCTTTCAGGGGCTATTGCTCGGCACTCGGGAGACGGAAAATTTTACGCAATGCCTCACAATGAAGCACTGGTCGGGGGCTAACTTCTGGCACCAGTTTCGAGCCCGTCCGTGAAGTGACCCGCGCAAGTTTTAGGCCGGTTCGGCTACTGTGGCCTAATGGGGCCTAATGGGAAGATCTTCTAATGCTCATAACTTTTTAATTTCCCGACGGAACGCTTTGAAATTTTCACCATTTGTAGACGGCCTCCCGTACTACAAACTGATGCCCGTGTGGGCATGATGAAAATAGTAGTTCGCGAGACGGAAGCGCGTAAAGCTTCGGGGCGGCGGACTTCCACACCCCGATAACTCGGTATCGAAACATTGTTGCGGGCGGGTGCGCATGGCAATACCTGCGCCTCTGTTGGCCCTATCCGCGTGCAAAATCTAAAAGCGATCAGAGCCTTAGAAAGCGCGTACAACCGCTATCCCCATTTGCCTTGGGCCCTATGGGAAAACAGGAAATATCATAATTGCGGTCCGGGGCGCGCGCGCACAATGATAATTTTCACACCCGAGTAAGCTCTTTTATAGGTCAACATTTTGGAAAAAAAATTGGCTTGCTGCCCACAGCAGGAGCTGAGAACCATGCATTCGGAGGTTTTCACACCCCACCCACTAATGCCCTCAAAGTTTGAGAAAACGCGACCTTCGCGAAAAGCCCCGGAACCTATTGCAAAGTGATGAGCAGTGCCCAGGAGCACCTCTCAGTCATTTGCGCAAAATTCCTTCGGCTACAAGTGGCTCAAATAAGGGCGTGAAAATTGTGCCGAAAGCCCTTTCAGGGGCTATTGCTCGGCACTCGGGAGACGGAAAATTTTACGCAATGCCTCACAATGAAGCACTGGTCGGGGGCTAACTTCTGGCACCAGTTTCGAGCCCGTCCGTGAAAGTGACCCGCGCAAGTTTTAGGCCGGTTCGGCTACTGTGGCCTAATGGGGCCTAATGGGAAGATCTTCTAATGCTCATAACTTTTTAATTTCCCGACGGAACGCTTTGAAATTTTCACCATTTGTAGACGGCCTCCCGTACTACAAACTGATGCCCGTGTGGGCATGATGAAAATAGTAGTTCGCGAGACGGAAGCGCGTAAAGCTTCGGGGCGGCGGACTTCCACACCCCGATAACTCGGTATCGAAACATTGTTGCGGGCGGGTGCGCATGGCAATACCTGCGCCTCTGTTGGCCCTATCCGCGTGCAAAATCTAAAAGCGATCAGAGCCTTAGAAAGCGCGTACAACCGCTATCCCCATTTGCCTTGGGCCCTATGGGAAAACAGGAAATATCATAATTGCGGTCCGGGGCGCGCGCGCACAATGATAATTTTCACACCCGAGTAAGCTCTTTTATAGGTCAACATTTTGGAAAAAAAATTGGCTTGCTGCCCACAGCAGGAGCTGAGAACCATGCATTCGGAGGTTTTCACACCCCACCCACTAATGCCCTCAAAGTTTGAGAAAACGCGACCTTCGCGAAAAGCCCCGGAACCTATTGCAAAGTGATGAGCAGTGCCCAGGAGCACCTCTCAGTCATTTGCGCAAAATTCCTTCGGCTACAAGTGGCTCAAATAAGGGCGTGAAAATTGTGCCGAAAGCCCTTTCAGGGGCTATTGCTCGGCACTCGGGAGACGGAAAATTTTACGCAATGCCTCACAATGAAGCACTGGTCGGGGGCTAACTTCTGGCACCAGTTTCGAGCCCGTCCGTGAAAGTGACCCGCGCAAGTTTTAGGCCGGTTCGGCTACTGTGGCCTAATGGGGCCTAATGGGAAGATCTTCTAATGCTCATAACTTTTTAATTTCCCGACGGAACGCTTTGAAATTTTCACCATTTGTAGACGGCCTCCCGTACTACAAACTGATGCCCGTGTGGGCATGATGAAAATAGTAGTTCGCGAGACGGAAGCGCGTAAAGCTTCGGGGCGGCGGACTTCCACACCCCGATAACTCGGTATCGAAACATTGTTGCGGGCGGGTGCGCATGGCAATACCTGCGCCTCTGTTGGCCCTATCCGCGTGCAAAATCTAAAAGCGATCAGAGCCTTAGAAAGCGCGTACAACCGCTATCCCCATTTGCCTTGGGCCCTATGGGAAAACAGGAAATATCATAATTGCGGTCCGGGGCGCGCGCGCACAATGATAATTTTCACACCCGAGTAAGCTCTTTTATAGGTCAACATTTTGGAAAAAAAATTGGCTTGCTGCCCACAGCAGGAGCTGAGAACCATGCATTCGGAGGTTTTCACACCCCACCCACTAATGCCCTCAAAGTTTGAGAAAACGCGACCTTCGCGAAAAGCCCCGGAACCTATTGCAAAGTGATGAGCAGTGCCCAGGAGCACCTCTCAGTCATTTGCGCAAAATTCCTTCGGCTACAAGTGGCTCAAATAAGGGCGTGAAAATTGTGCCGAAAGCCCTTTCAGGGGCTATTGCTCGGCACTCGGGAGACGGAAAATTTTACGCAATGCCTCACAATGAAGCACTGGTCGGGGGCTAACTTCTGGCACCAGTTTCGAGCCCGTCCGTGAAAGTGACCCGCGCAAGTTTTAGGCCGGTTCGGCTACTGTGGCCTAATGGGGCCTAATGGGAAGATCTTCTAATGCTCATAACTTTTTAATTTCCCGACGGAACGCTTTGAAATTTTCACCATTTGTAGACGGCCTCCCGTACTACAAACTGATGCCCGTGTGGGCATGATGAAAATAGTAGTTCGCGAGACGGAAGCGCGTAAAGCTTCGGGGCGGCGGACTTCCACACCCCGATAACTCGGTATCGAAACATTGTTGCGGGCGGGTGCGCATGGCAATACCTGCGCCTCTGTTGGCCCTATCCGCGTGCAAAATCTAAAAGCGATCAGAGCCTTAGAAAGCGCGTACAACCGCTATCCCCATTTGCCTTGGGCCCTATGGGAAAACAGGAAATATCATAATTGCGGTCCGGGGCGCGCGCGCACAATGATAATTTTCACACCCGAGTAAGCTCTTTTATAGGTCAACATTTTGGAAAAAAAATTGGCTTGCTGCCCACAGCAGGAGCTGAGAACCATGCATTCGGAGGTTTTCACACCCCACCCACTAATGCCCTCAAAGTTTGAGAAAACGCGACCTTCGCGAAAAGCCCCGGAACCTATTGCAAAGTGATGAGCAGTGCCCAGGAGCACCTCTCAGTCATTTGCGCAAAATTCCTTCGGCTACAAGTGGCTCAAATAAGGGCGTGAAAATTGTGCCGAAAGCCCTTTCAGGGGCTATTGCTCGGCACTCGGGAGACGGAAAATTTTACGCAATGCCTCACAATGAAGCACTGGTCGGGGGCTAACTTCTGGCACCAGTTTCGAGCCCGTCCGTGAAAGTGACCCGCGCAAGTTTTAGGCCGGTTCGGCTACTGTGGCCTAATGGGGCCTAATGGGAAGATCTTCTAATGCTCATAACTTTTTAATTTCCCGACGGAACGCTTTGAAATTTTCACCATTTGTAGACGGCCTCCCGTACTACAAACTGATGCCCGTGTGGGCATGATGAAAATAGTAGTTCGCGAGACGGAAGCGCGTAAAGCTTCGGGGCGGCGGACTTCCACACCCCGATAACTCGGTATCGAAACATTGTTGCGGGCGGGTGCGCATGGCAATACCTGCGCCTCTGTTGGCCCTATCCGCGTGCAAAATCTAAAAGCGATCAGAGCCTTAGAAAGCGCGTACAACCGCTATCCCCATTTGCCTTGGGCCCTATGGGAAAACAGGAAATATCATAATTGCGGTCCGGGGCGCGCGCGCACAATGATAATTTTCACACCCGAGTAAGCTCTTTTATAGGTCAACATTTTGGAAAAAAAATTGGCTTGCTGCCCACAGCAGGAGCTGAGAACCATGCATTCGGAGGTTTTCACACCCCACCCACTAATGCCCTCAAAGTTTGAGAAAACGCGACCTTCGCGAAAAGCCCCGGAACCTATTGCAAAGTGATGAGCAGTGCCCAGGAGCACCTCTCAGTCATTTGCGCAAAATTCCTTCGGCTACAAGTGGCTCAAATAAGGGCGTGAAAATTGTGCCGAAAGCCCTTTCAGGGGCTATTGCTCGGCACTCGGGAGACGGAAAATTTTACGCAATGCCTCACAATGAAGCACTGGTCGGGGGCTAACTTCTGGCACCAGTTTCGAGCCCGTCCGTGAAAGTGACCCGCGCAAGTTTTAGGCCGGTTCGGCTACTGTGGCCTAATGGGGCCTAATGGGAAGATCTTCTAATGCTCATAACTTTTTAATTTCCCGACGGAACGCTTTGAAATTTTCACCATTTGTAGACGGCCTCCCGTACTACAAACTGATGCCCGTGTGGGCATGATGAAAATAGTAGTTCGCGAGACGGAAGCGCGTAAAGCTTCGGGGCGGCGGACTTCCACACCCCGATAACTCGGTATCGAAACATTGTTGCGGGCGGGTGCGCATGGCAATACCTGCGCCTCTGTTGGCCCTATCCGCGTGCAAAATCTAAAAGCGATCAGAGCCTTAGAAAGCGCGTACAACCGCTATCCCCATTTGCCTTGGGCCCTATGGGAAAACAGGAAATATCATAATTGCGGTCCGGGGCGCGTGCGCACAATGATAATTTTCACACCCGAGTAAGCTCTTTTATAGGTCAACATTTTGGAAAAAAAATTGGCTTGCTGCCCACAGCAGGAGCTGAGAACCATGCATTCGGAGGTTTTCACACCCCACCCACTAATGCCCTCAAAGTTTGAGAAAACGCGACCTTCGCGAAAAGCCCCGGAACCTATTGCAAAGTGATGAGCAGTGCCCAGGAGCACCTCTCAGTCATTTGCGCAAAATTCCTTCGGCTACAAGTGGCTCAAATAAGGGCGTGAAAATTGTGCCGAAAGCCCTTTCAGGGGCTATTGCTCGGCACTCGGGAGACGGAAAATTTTACGCAATGCCTCACAATGAAGCACTGGTCGGGGGCTAACTTCTGGCACCAGTTTCGAGCCCGTCCGTGAAAGTGACCCGCGCAAGTTTTAGGCCGGTTCGGCTACTGTGGCCTAATGGGGCCTAATGGGAAGATCTTCTAATGCTCATAACTTTTTAATTTCCCGACGGAACGCTTTGAAATTTTCACCATTTGTAGACGGCCTCCCGTACTACAAACTGATGCCCGTGTGGGCATGATGAAAATAGTAGTTCGCGAGACGGAAGCGCGTAAAGCTTCGGGGCGGCGGACTTCCACACCCCGATAACTCGGTATCGAAACATTGTTGCGGGCGGGTGCGCATGGCAATACCTGCGCCTCTGTTGGCCCTATCCGCGTGCAAAATCTAAAAGCGATCAGAGCCTTAGAAAGCGCGTACAACCGCTATCCCCATTTGCCTTGGGCCCTATGGGAAAACAGGAAATATCATAATTGCGGTCCGGGGCGCGCGCGCACAATGATAATTTTCACACCCGAGTAAGCTCTTTTATAGGTCAACATTTTGGAAAAAAAATTGGCTTGCTGCCCACAGCAGGAGCTGAGAACCATGCATTCGGAGGTTTTCACACCCCACCCACTAATGCCCTCAAAGTTTGAGAAAACGCGACCTTCGCGAAAAGCCCCGGAACCTATTGCAAAGTGATGAGCAGTGCCCAGGAGCACCTCTCAGTCATTTGCGCAAAATTCCTTCGGCTACAAGTGGCTCAAATAAGGGCGTGAAAATTGTGCCGAAAGCCCTTTCAGGGGCTATTGCTCGGCACTCGGGAGACGGAAAATTTTACGCAATGCCTCACAATGAAGCACTGGTCGGGGGCTAACTTCTGGCACCAGTTTCGAGCCCGTCCGTGAAAGTGACCCGCGCAAGTTTTAGGCCGGTTCGGCTACTGTGGCCTAATGGGGCCTAATGGGAAGATCTTCTAATGCTCATAACTTTTTAATTTCCCGACGGAACGCTTTGAAATTTTCACCATTTGTAGACGGCCTCCCGTACTACAAACTGATGCCCGTGTGGGCATGATGAAAATAGTAGTTCGCGAGACGGAAGCGCGTAAAGCTTCGGGGCGGCGGACTTCCACACCCCGATAACTCGGTATCGAAACATTGTTGCGGGCGGGTGCGCATGGCAATACCTGCGCCTCTGTTGGCCCTATCCGCGTGCAAAATCTAAAAGCGATCAGAGCCTTAGAAAGCGCGTACAACCGCTATCCCCATTTGCCTTGGGCCCTATGGGAAAACAGGAAATATCATAATTGCGGTCCGGGGCGCGCGCGCACAATGATAATTTTCACACCCGAGTAAGCTCTTTTATAGGTCAACATTTTGGAAAAAAAATTGGCTTGCTGCCCACAGCAGGAGCTGAGAACCATGCATTCGGAGGTTTTCACACCCCACCCACTAATGCCCTCAAAGTTTGAGAAAACGCGACCTTCGCGAAAAGCCCCGGAACCTATTGCAAAGTGATGAGCAGTGCCCAGGAGCACCTCTCAGTCATTTGCGCAAAATTCCTTCGGCTACAAGTGGCTCAAATAAGGGCGTGAAAATTGTGCCGAAAGCCCTTTCAGGGGCTATTGCTCGGCACTCGGGAGACGGAAAATTTTACGCAATGCCTCACAATGAAGCACTGGTCGGGGGCTAACTTCTGGCACCAGTTTCGAGCCCGTCCGTGAAAGTGACCCGCGCAAGTTTTAGGCCGGTTCGGCTACTGTGGCCTAATGGGGCCTAATGGGAAGATCTTCTAATGCTCATAACTTTTTAATTTCCCGACGGAACGCTTTGAAATTTTCACCATTTGTAGACGGCCTCCCGTACTACAAACTGATGCCCGTGTGGGCATGATGAAAATAGTAGTTCGCGAGACGGAAGCGCGTAAAGCTTCGGGGCGGCGGACTTCCACACCCCGATAACTCGGTATCGAAACATTGTTGCGGGCGGGTGCGCATGGCAATACCTGCGCCTCTGTTGGCCCTATCCGCGTGCAAAATCTAAAAGCGATCAGAGCCTTAGAAAGCGCGTACAACCGCTATCCCCATTTGCCTTGGGCCCTATGGGAAAACAGGAAATATCATAATTGCGGTCCGGGGCGCGCGCGCACAATGATAATTTTCACACCCGAGTAAGCTCTTTTATAGGTCAACATTTTGGAAAAAAAATTGGCTTGCTGCCCACAGCAGGAGCTGAGAACCATGCATTCGGAGGTTTTCACACCCCACCCACTAATGCCCTCAAAGTTTGAGAAAACGCGACCTTCGCGAAAAGCCCCGGAACCTATTGCAAAGTGATGAGCAGTGCCCAGGAGCACCTCTCAGTCATTTGCGCAAAATTCCTTCGGCTACAAGTGGCTCAAATAAGGGCGTGAAAATTGTGCCGAAAGCCCTTTCAGGGGCTATTGCTCGGCACTCGGGAGACGGAAAATTTTACGCAATGCCTCACAATGAAGCACTGGTCGGGGGCTAACTTCTGGCACCAGTTTCGAGCCCGTCCGTGAAAGTGACCCGCGCAAGTTTTAGGCCGGTTCGGCTACTGTGGCCTAATGGGGCCTAATGGGAAGATCTTCTAATGCTCATAACTTTTTAATTTCCCGACGGAACGCTTTGAAATTTTCACCATTTGTAGACGGCCTCCCGTACTACAAACTGATGCCCGTGTGGGCATGATGAAAATAGTAGTTCGCGAGACGGAAGCGCGTAAAGCTTCGGGGCGGCGGACTTCCACACCCCGATAACTCGGTATCGAAACATTGTTGCGGGCGGGTGCGCATGGCAATACCTGCGCCTCTGTTGGCCCTATCCGCGTGCAAAATCTAAAAGCGATCAGAGCCTTAGAAAGCGCGTACAACCGCTATCCCCATTTGCCTTGGGCCCTATGGGAAAACAGGAAATATCATAATTGCGGTCCGGGGCGCGCGCGCACAATGATAATTTTCACACCCGAGTAAGCTCTTTTATAGGTCAACATTTTGGAAAAAAAATTGGCTTGCTGCCCACAGCAGGAGCTGAGAACCATGCATTCGGAGGTTTTCACACCCCACCCACTAATGCCCTCAAAGTTTGAGAAAACGCGACCTTCGCGAAAAGCCCCGGAACCTATTGCAAAGTGATGAGCAGTGCCCAGGAGCACCTCTCAGTCATTTGCGCAAAATTCCTTCGGCTACAAGTGGCTCAAATAAGGGCGTGAAAATTGTGCCGAAAGCCCTTTCAGGGGCTATTGCTCGGCACTCGGGAGACGGAAAATTTTACGCAATGCCTCACAATGAAGCACTGGTCGGGGGCTAACTTCTGGCACCAGTTTCGAGCCCGTCCGTGAAAGTGACCCGCGCAAGTTTTAGGCCGGTTCGGCTACTGTGGCCTAATGGGGCCTAATGGGAAGATCTTCTAATGCTCATAACTTTTTAATTTCCCGACGGAACGCTTTGAAATTTTCACCCTTTGTAGACGGCCTCCCGTACTACAAACTGATGCCCGTGTGGGCATGATGAAAATAGTAGTTCGCGAGACGGAAGCGCGTAAAGCTTCGGGGCGGCGGACTTCCACACCCCGATAACTCGGTATCGAAACATTGTTGCGGGCGGGTGCGCATGGCAATACCTGCGCCTCTGTTGGCCCTATCCGCGTGCAAAATCTAAAAGCGATCAGAGCCTTAGAAAGCGCGTACAACCGCTATCCCCATTTGCCTTGGGCCCTATGGGAAAACAGGAAATATCATAATTGCGGTCCGGGGCGCGCGCGCACAATGATAATTTTCACACCCGAGTAAGCTCTTTTATAGGTCAACATTTTGGAAAAAAAATTGGCTTGCTGCCCACAGCAGGAGCTGAGAACCATGCATTCGGAGGTTTTCACACCCCACCCACTAATGCCCTCAAAGTTTGAGAAAACGCGACCTTCGCGAAAAGCCCCGGAACCTATTGCAAAGTGATGAGCAGTGCCCAGGAGCACCTCTCAGTCATTTGCGCAAAATTCCTTCGGCTACAAGTGGCTCAAATAAGGGCGTGAAAATTGTGCCGAAAGCCCTTTCAGGGGCTATTGCTCGGCACTCGGGAGACGGAAAATTTTACGCAATGCCTCACAATGAAGCACTGGTCGGGGGCTAACTTCTGGCACCAGTTTCGAGCCCGTCCGTGAAAGTGACCCGCGCAAGTTTTAGGCCGGTTCGGCTACTGTGGCCTAATGGGGCCTAATGGGAAGATCTTCTAATGCTCATAACTTTTTAATTTCCCGACGGAACGCTTTGAAATTTTCACCATTTGTAGACGGCCTCCCATACTACAAACTGATGCCCGTGTGGGCATGATGAAAATAGTAGTTCGCGAGACGGAAGCGCGTAAAGCTTCGGGGCGGCGGACTTCCACACCCCGATAACTCGGTATCGAAACATTGTTGCGGGCGGGTGCGCATGGCAATACCTGCGCCTCTGTTGGCCCTATCCGCGTGCAAAATCTAAAAGCGATCAGAGCCTTAGAAAGCGCGTACAACCGCTATCCCCATTTGCCTTGGGCCCTATGGGAAAACAGGAAATATCATAATTGCGGTCCGGGGCGCGCGCGCACAATGATAATTTTCACACCCGAGTAAGCTCTTTTATAGGTCAACATTTTGGAAAAAAAATTGGCTTGCTGCCCACAGCAGGAGCTGAGAACCATGCATTCGGAGGTTTTCACACCCCACCCACTAATGCCCTCAAAGTTTGAGAAAACGCGACCTTCGCGAAAAGCCCCGGAACCTATTGCAAAGTGATGAGCAGTGCCCAGGAGCACCTCTCAGTCATTTGCGCAAAATTCCTTCGGCTACAAGTGGCTCAAATAAGGGCGTGAAAATTGTGCCGAAAGCCCTTTCAGGGGCTATTGCTCGGCACTCGGGAGACGGAAAATTTTACGCAATGCCTCACAATGAAGCACTGGTCGGGGGCTAACTTCTGGCACCAGTTTCGAGCCCGTCCGTGAAAGTGACCCGCGCAAGTTTTAGGCCGGTTCGGCTACTGTGGCCTAATGGGGCCTAATGGGAAGATCTTCTAATGCTCATAACTTTTTAATTTCCCGACGGAACGCTTTGAAATTTTCACCATTTGTAGACGGCCTCCCGTACTACAAACTGATGCCCGTGTGGGCATGATGAAAATAGTAGTTCGCGAGACGGAAGCGCGTAAAGCTTCGGGGCGGCGGACTTCCACACCCCGATAACTCGGTATCGAAACATTGTTGCGGGCGGGTGCGCATGGCAATACCTGCGCCTCTGTTGGCCCTATCCGCGTGCAAAATCTAAAAGCGATCAGAGCCTTAGAAAGCGCGTACAACCGCTATCCCCATTTGCCTTGGGCCCTATGGGAAAACAGGAAATATCATAATTGCGGTCCGGGGCGCGCGCGCACAATGATAATTTTCACACCCGAGTAAGCTCTTTTATAGGTCAACATTTTGGAAAAAAAATTGGCTTGCTGCCCACAGCAGGAGCTGAGAACCATGCATTCGGAGGTTTTCACACCCCACCCACTAATGCCCTCAAAGTTTGAGAAAACGCGACCTTCGCGAAAAGCCCCGGAACCTATTGCAAAGTGATGAGCAGTGCCCAGGAGCACCTCTCAGTCATTTGCGCAAAATTCCTTCGGCTACAAGTGGCTCAAATAAGGGCGTGAAAATTGTGCCGAAAGCCCTTTCAGGGGCTATTGCTCGGCACTCGGGAGACGGAAAATTTTACGCAATGCCTCACAATGAAGCACTGGTCGGGGGCTAACTTCTGGCACCAGTTTCGAGCCCGTCCGTGAAAGTGACCCGCGCAAGTTTTAGGCCGGTTCGGCTACTGTGGCCTAATGGGGCCTAATGGGAAGATCTTCTAATGCTCATAACTTTTTAATTTCCCGACGGAACGCTTTGAAATTTTCACCATTTGTAGACGGCCTCCCGTACTACAAACTGATGCCCGTGTGGGCATGATGAAAATAGTAGTTCGCGAGACGGAAGCGCGTAAAGCTTCGGGGCGGCGGACTTCCACACCCCGATAACTCGGTATCGAAACATTGTTGCGGGCGGGTGCGCATGGCAATACCTGCGCCTCTGTTGGCCCTATCCGCGTGCAAAATCTAAAAGCGATCAGAGCCTTAGAAAGCGCGTACAACCGCTATCCCCATTTGCCTTGGGCCCTATGGGAAAACAGGAAATATCATAATTGCGGTCCGGGGCGCGCGCGCACAATGATAATTTTCACACCCGAGTAAGCTCTTTTATAGGTCAACATTTTGGAAAAAAAATTGGCTTGCTGCCCACAGCAGGAGCTGAGAACCATGCATTCGGAGGTTTTCACACCCCACCCACTAATGCCCTCAAAGTTTGAGAAAACGCGACCTTCGCGAAAAGCCCCGGAACCTATTGCAAAGTGATGAGCAGTGCCCAGGAGCACCTCTCAGTCATTTGCGCAAAATTCCTTCGGCTACAAGTGGCTCAAATAAGGGCGTGAAAATTGTGCCGAAAGCCCTTTCAGGGGCTATTGCTCGGCACTCGGGAGACGGAAAATTTTACGCAATGCCTCACAATGAAGCACTGGTCGGGGGCTAACTTCTGGCACCAGTTTCGAGCCCGTCCGTGAAAGTGACCCGCGCAAGTTTTAGGCCGGTTCGGCTACTGTGGCCTAATGGGGCCTAATGGGAAGATCTTCTAATGCTCATAACTTTTTAATTTCCCGACGGAACGCTTTGAAATTTTCACCATTTGTAGACGGCCTCCCGTACTACAAACTGATGCCCGTGTGGGCATGATGAAAATAGTAGTTCGCGAGACGGAAGCGCGTAAAGCTTCGGGGCGGCGGACTTCCACACCCCGATAACTCGGTATCGAAACATTGTTGCGGGCGGGTGCGCATGGCAATACCTGCGCCTCTGTTGGCCCTATCCGCGTGCAAAATCTAAAAGCGATCAGAGCCTTAGAAAGCGCGTACAACCGCTATCCCCATTTGCCTTGGGCCCTATGGGAAAACAGGAAATATCATAATTGCGGTCCGGGGCGCGCGCGCACAATGATAATTTTCACACCCGAGTAAGCTCTTTTATAGGTCAACATTTTGGAAAAAAAATTGGCTTGCTGCCCACAGCAGGAGCTGAGAACCATGCATTCGGAGGTTTTCACACCCCACCCACTAATGCCCTCAAAGTTTGAGAAAACGCGACCTTCGCGAAAAGCCCCGGAACCTATTGCAAAGTGATGAGCAGTGCCCAGGAGCACCTCTCAGTCATTTGCGCAAAATTCCTTCGGCTACAAGTGGCTCAAATAAGGGCGTGAAAATTGTGCCGAAAGCCCTTTCAGGGGCTATTGCTCGGCACTCGGGAGACGGAAAATTTTACGCAATGCCTCACAATGAAGCACTGGTCGGGGGCTAACTTCTGGCACCAGTTTCGAGCCCGTCCGTGAAAGTGACCCGCGCAAGTTTTAGGCCGGTTCGGCTACTGTGGCCTAATGGGGCCTAATGGGAAGATCTTCTAATGCTCATAACTTTTTAATTTCCCGACGGAACGCTTTGAAATTTTCACCATTTGTAGACGGCCTCCCGTACTACAAACTGATGCCCGTGTGGGCATGATGAAAATAGTAGTTCGCGAGACGGAAGCGCGTAAAGCTTCGGGGCGGCGGACTTCCACACCCCGATAACTCGGTATCGAAACATTGTTGCGGGCGGGTGCGCATGGCAATACCTGCGCCTCTGTTGGCCCTATCCGCGTGCAAAATCTAAAAGCGATCAGAGCCTTAGAAAGCGCGTACAACCGCTATCCCCATTTGCCTTGGGCCCTATGGGAAAACAGGAAATATCATAATTGCGGTCCGGGGCGCGCGCGCACAATGATAATTTTCACACCCGAGTAAGCTCTTTTATAGGTCAACATTTTGGAAAAAAAATTGGCTTGCTGCCCACAGCAGGAGCTGAGAACCATGCATTCGGAGGTTTTCACACCCCACCCACTAATGCCCTCAAAGTTTGAGAAAACGCGACCTTCGCGAAAAGCCCCGGAACCTATTGCAAAGTGATGAGCAGTGCCCAGGAGCACCTCTCAGTCATTTGCGCAAAATTCCTTCGGCTACAAGTGGCTCAAATAAGGGCGTGAAAATTGTGCCGAAAGCCCTTTCAGGGGCTATTGCTCGGCACTCGGGAGACGGAAAATTTTACGCAATGCCTCACAATGAAGCACTGGTCTGGGGCTAACTTCTGGCACCAGTTTCGAGCCCGTCCGTGAAAGTGACCCGCGCAAGTTTTAGGCCGGTTCGGCTACTGTGGCCTAATGGGGCCTAATGGGAAGATCTTCTAATGCTCATAACTTTTTAATTTCCCGACGGAACGCTTTGAAATTTTCACCATTTGTAGACGGCCTCCCGTACTACAAACTGATGCCCGTGTGGGCATGATGAAAATAGTAGTTCGCGAGACGGAAGCGCGTAAAGCTTCGGGGCGGCGGACTTCCACACCCCGATAACTCGGTATCGAAACATTGTTGCGGGCGGGTGCGCATGGCAATACCTGCGCCTCTGTTGGCCCTATCCGCGTGCAAAATCTAAAAGCGATCAGAGCCTTAGAAAGCGCGTACAACCGCTATCCCCATTTGCCTTGGGCCCTATGGGAAAACAGGAAATATCATAATTGCGGTCCGGGGCGCGCGCGCACAATGATAATTTTCACACCCGAGTAAGCTCTTTTATAGGTCAACATTTTGGAAAAAAAATTGGCTTGCTGCCCACAGCAGGAGCTGAGAACCATGCATTCGGAGGTTTTCACACCCCACCCACTAATGCCCTCAAAGTTTGAGAAAACGCGACCTTCGCGAAAAGCCCCGGAACCTATTGCAAAGTGATGAGCAGTGCCCAGGAGCACCTCTCAGTCATTTGCGCAAAATTCCTTCGGCTACAAGTGGCTCAAATAAGGGCGTGAAAATTGTGCCGAAAGCCCTTTCAGGGGCTATTGCTCGGCACTCGGGAGACGGAAAATTTTACGCAATGCCTCACAATGAAGCACTGGTCGGGGGCTAACTTCTGGCACCAGTTTCGAGCCCGTCCGTGAAAGTGACCCGCGCAAGTTTTAGGCCGGTTCGGCTACTGTGGCCTAATGGGGCCTAATGGGAAGATCTTCTAATGCTCATAACTTTTTAATTTCCCGACGGAACGCTTTGAAATTTTCACCATTTGTAGACGGCCTCCCGTACTACAAACTGATGCCCGTGTGGGCATGATGAAAATAGTAGTTCGCGAGACGGAAGCGCGTAAAGCTTCGGGGCGGCGGACTTCCACACCCCGATAACTCGGTATCGAAACATTGTTGCGGGCGGGTGCGCATGGCAATACCTGCGCCTCTGTTGGCCCTATCCGCGTGCAAAATCTAAAAGCGATCAGAGCCTTAGAAAGCGCGTACAACCGCTATCCCCATTTGCCTTGGGCCCTATGGGAAAACAGGAAATATCATAATTGCGGTCCGGGGCGCGCGCGCACAATGATAATTTTCACACCCGAGTAAGCTCTTTTATAGGTCAACATTTTGGAAAAAAAATTGGCTTGCTGCCCACAGCAGGAGCTGAGAACCATGCATTCGGAGGTTTTCACACCCCACCCACTAATGCCCTCAAAGTTTGAGAAAACGCGACCTTCGCGAAAAGCCCCGGAACCTATTGCAAAGTGATGAGCAGTGCCCAGGAGCACCTCTCAGTCATTTGCGCAAAATTCCTTCGGCTACAAGTGGCTCAAATAAGGGCGTGAAAATTGTGCCGAAAGCCCTTTCAGGGGCTATTGCTCGGCACTCGGGAGACGGAAAATTTTACGCAATGCCTCACAATGAAGCACTGGTCGGGGGCTAACTTCTGGCACCAGTTTCGAGCCCGTCCGTGAAAGTGACCCGCGCAAGTTTTAGGCCGGTTCGGCTACTGTGGCCTAATGGGGCCTAATGGGAAGATCTTCTAATGCTCATAACTTTTTAATTTCCCGACGGAACGCTTTGAAATTTTCACCATTTGTAGACGGCCTCCCGTACTACAAACTGATGCCCGTGTGGGCATGATGAAAATAGTAGTTCGCGAGACGGAAGCGCGTAAAGCTTCGGGGCGGCGGACTTCCACACCCCGATAACTCGGTATCGAAACATTGTTGCGGGCGGGTGCGCATGGCAATACCTGCGCCTCTGTTGGCCCTATCCGCGTGCAAAATCTAAAAGCGATCAGAGCCTTAGAAAGCGCGTACAACCGCTATCCCCATTTGCCTTGGGCCCTATGGGAAAACAGGAAATATCATAATTGCGGTCCGGGGCGCGCGCGCACAATGATAATTTTCACACCCGAGTAAGCTCTTTTATAGGTCAACATTTTGGAAAAAAAATTGGCTTGCTGCCCACAGCAGGAGCTGAGAACCATGCATTCGGAGGTTTTCACACCCCACCCACTAATGCCCTCAAAGTTTGAGAAAACGCGACCTTCGCGAAAAGCCCCGGAACCTATTGCAAAGTGATGAGCAGTGCCCAGGAGCACCTCTCAATCATTTGCGCAAAATTCCTTCGGCTACAAGTGTCTCAAATAAGGGCGTGAAAATTGTGCCGAAAGCCCTTTCAGGGGCTATTGCTCGGCACTCGGGAGACGGAAAATTTTACGCAATGCCTCACAATGAAGCACTGGTCGGGGGCTAACTTCTGGCACCAGTTTCGAGCCCGTCCGTGAAAGTGACCCGCGCAAGTTTTAGGCCGGTTCGGCTACTGTGGCCTAATGGGGCCTAATGGGAAGATCTTCTAATGCTCATAACTTTTTAATTTCCCGACGGAACGCTTTGAAATTTTCACCATTTGTAGACGGCCTCCCGTACTACAAACTGATGCCCGTGTGGGCATGATGAAAATAGTAGTTCGCGAGACGGAAGCGCGTAAAGCTTCGGGGCGGCGGACTTCCACACCCCGATAACTCGGTATCGAAACATTGTTGCGGGCGGGTGCGCATGGCAATACCTGCGCCTCTGTTGGCCCTATCCGCGTGCAAAATCTAAAAGCGATCAGAGCCTTAGAAAGCGCGTACAACCGCTATCCCCATTTGCCTTGGGCCCTATGGGAAAACAGGAAATATCATAATTGCGGTCCGGGGCGCGCGCGCACAATGATAATTTTCACACCCGAGTAAGCTCTTTTATAGGTCAACATTTTGGAAAAAAAATTGGCTTGCTGCCCACAGCAGGAGCTGAGAACCATGCATTCGGAGGTTTTCACACCCCACCCACTAATGCCCTCAAAGTTTGAGAAAACGCGACCTTCGCGAAAAGCCCCGGAACCTATTGCAAAGTGATGAGCAGTGCCCAGGAGCACCTCTCAGTCATTTGCGCAAAATTCCTTCGGCTACAAGTGGCTCAAATAAGGGCGTGAAAATTGTGCCGAAAGCCCTTTCAGGGGCTATTGCTCGGCACTCGGGAGACGGAAAATTTTACGCAATGCCTCACAATGAAGCACTGGTCGGGGGCTAACTTCTGGCACCAGTTTCGAGCCCGTCCGTGAAAGTGACCCGCGCAAGTTTTAGGCCGGTTCGGCTACTGTGGCCTAATGGGGCCTAATGGGAAGATCTTCTAATGCTCATAACTTTTTAATTTCCCGACGGAACGCTTTGAAATTTTCACCATTTGTAGACGGCCTCCCGTACTACAAACTGATGCCCGTGTGGGCATGATGAAAATAGTAGTTCGCGAGACGGAAGCGCGTAAAGCTTCGGGGCGGCGGACTTCCACACCCCGATAACTCGGTATCGAAACATTGTTGCGGGCGGGTGCGCATGGCAATACCTGCGCCTCTGTTGGCCCTATCCGCGTGCAAAATCTAAAAGCGATCAGAGCCTTAGAAAGCGCGTACAACCGCTATCCCCATTTGCCTTGGGCCCTATGGGAAAACAGGAAATATCATAATTGCGGTCCGGGGCGCGCGCGCACAATGATAATTTTCACACCCGAGTAAGCTCTTTTATAGGTCAACATTTTGGAAAAAAAATTGGCTTGCTGCCCACAGCAGGAGCTGAGAACCATGCATTCGGAGGTTTTCACACCCCACCCACTAATGCCCTCAAAGTTTGAGAAAACGCGACCTTCGCGAAAAGCCCCGGAACCTATTGCAAAGTGATGAGCAGTGCCCAGGAGCACCTCTCAGTCATTTGCGCAAAATTCCTTCGGCTACAAGTGGCTCAAATAAGGGCGTGAAAATTGTGCCGAAAGCCCTTTCAGGGGCTATTGCTCGGCACTCGGGAGACGGAAAATTTTACGCAATGCCTCACAATGAAGCACTGGTCGGGGGCTAACTTCTGGCACCAGTTTCGAGCCCGTCCGTGAAAGTGACCCGCGCAAGTTTTAGGCCGGTTCGGCTACTGTGGCCTAATGGGGCCTAATGGGAAGATCTTCTAATGCTCATAACTTTTTAATTTCCCGACGGAACGCTTTGAAATTTTCACCATTTGTAGACGGCCTCCCGTACTACAAACTGATGCCCGTGTGGGCATGATGAAAATAGTAGTTCGCGAGACGGAAGCGCGTAAAGCTTCGGGGCGGCGGACTTCCACACCCCGATAACTCGGTATCGAAACATTGTTGCGGGCGGGTGCGCATGGCAATACCTGCGCCTCTGTTGGCCCTATCCGCGTGCAAAATCTAAAAGCGATCAGAGCCTTAGAAAGCGCGTACAACCGCTATCCCCATTTGCCTTGGGCCCTATGGGAAAACAGGAAATATCATAATTGCGGTCCGGGGCGCGCGCGCACAATGATAATTTTCACACCCGAGTAAGCTCTTTTATAGGTCAACATTTTGGAAAAAAAATTGGCTTGCTGCCCACAGCAGGAGCTGAGAACCATGCATTCGGAGGTTTTCACACCCCACCCACTAATGCCCTCAAAGTTTGAGAAAACGCGACCTTCGCGAAAAGCCCCGGAACCTATTGCAAAGTGATGAGCAGTGCCCAGGAGCACCTCTCAGTCATTTGCGCAAAATTCCTTCGGCTACAAGTGGCTCAAATAAGGGCGTGAAAATTGTGCCGAAAGCCCTTTCAGGGGCTATTGCTCGGCACTCGGGAGACGGAAAATTTTACGCAATGCCTCACAATGAAGCACTGGTCGGGGGCTAACTTCTGGCACCAGTTTCGAGCCCGTCCGTGAAAGTGACCCGCGCAAGTTTTAGGCCGGTTCGGCTACTGTGGCCTAATGGGGCCTAATGGGAAGATCTTCTAATGCTCATAACTTTTTAATTTCCCGACGGAACGCTTTGAAATTTTCACCATTTGTAGACGGCCTCCCGTACTACAAACTGATGCCCGTGTGGGCATGATGAAAATAGTAGTTCGCGAGACGGAAGCGCGTAAAGCTTCGGGGCGGCGGACTTCCACACCCCGATAACTCGGTATCGAAACATTGTTGCGGGCGGGTGCGCATGGCAATACCTGCGCCTCTGTTGGCCCTATCCGCGTGCAAAATCTAAAAGCGATCAGAGCCTTAGAAAGCGCGTACAACCGCTATCCCCATTTGCCTTGGGCCCTATGGGAAAACAGGAAATATCATAATTGCGGTCCGGGGCGCGCGCGCACAATGATAATTTTCACACCCGAGTAAGCTCTTTTATAGGTCAACATTTTGGAAAAAAAATTGGCTTGCTGCCCACAGCAGGAGCTGAGAACCATGCATTCGGAGGTTTTCACACCCCACCCACTAATGCCCTCAAAGTTTGAGAAAACGCGACCTTCGCGAAAAGCCCCGGAACCTATTGCAAAGTGATGAGCAGTGCCCAGGAGCACCTCTCAGTCATTTGCGCAAAATTCCTTCGGCTACAAGTGGCTCAAATAAGGGCGTGAAAATTGTGCCGAAAGCCCTTTCAGGGGCTATTGCTCGGCACTCGGGAGACGGAAAATTTTACGCAATGCCTCACAATGAAGCACTGGTCGGGGGCTAACTTCTGGCACCAGTTTCGAGCCCGTCCGTGAAAGTGACCCGCGCAAGTTTTAGGCCGGTTCGGCTACTGTGGCCTAATGGGGCCTAATGGGAAGATCTTCTAATGCTCATAACTTTTTAATTTCCCGACGGAACGCTTTGAAATTTTCACCATTTGTAGACGGCCTCCCGTACTACAAACTGATGCCCGTGTGGGCATGATGAAAATAGTAGTTCGCGAGACGGAAGCGCGTAAAGCTTCGGGGCGGCGGACTTCCACACCCCGATAACTCGGTATCGAAACATTGTTGCGGGCGGGTGCGCATGGCAATACCTGCGCCTCTGTTGGCCCTATCCGCGTGCAAAAAATAAAAGCGATCAGAGCCTTAGAAAGCGCGTACAACCGCTATCCCCATTTGCCTTGGGCCCTATGGGAAAACAGGAAATATCATAATTGCGGTCCGGGGCGCGCGCGCACAATGATAATTTTCACACCCGAGTAAGCTCTTTTATAGGTCAACATTTTGGAAAAAAAATTGGCTTGCTGCCCACAGCAGGAGCTGAGAACCATGCATTCGGAGGTTTTCACACCCCACCCACTAATGCCCTCAAAGTTTGAGAAAACGCGACCTTCGCGAAAAGCCCCGGAACCTATTGCAAAGTGATGAGCAGTGCCCAGGAGCACCTCTCAGTCATTTGCGCAAAATTCCTTCGGCTACAAGTGGCTCAAATAAGGGCGTGAAAATTGTGCCGAAAGCCCTTTCAGGGGCTATTGCTCGGCACTCGGGAGACGGAAAATTTTACGCAATGCCTCACAATGAAGCACTGGTCGGGGGCTAACTTCTGGCACCAGTTTCGAGCCCGTCCGTGAAAGTGACCCGCGCAAGTTTTAGGCCGGTTCGGCTACTGTGGCCTAATGGGGCCTAATGGGAAGATCTTCTAATGCTCATAACTTTTTAATTTCCCGACGGAACGCTTTGAAATTTTCACCATTTGTAGACGGCCTCCCGTACTACAAACTGATGCCCGTGTGGGCATGATGAAAATAGTAGTTCGCGAGACGGAAGCGCGTAAAGCTTCGGGGCGGCGGACTTCCACACCCCGATAACTCGGTATCGAAACATTGTTGCGGGCGGGTGCGCATGGCAATACCTGCGCCTCTGTTGGCCCTATCCGCGTGCAAAATCTAAAAGCGATCAGAGCCTTAGAAAGCGCGTACAACCGCTATCCCCATTTGCCTTGGGCCCTATGGGAAAACAGGAAATATCATAATTGCGGTCCGGGGCGCGCGCGCACAATGATAATTTTCACACCCGAGTAAGCTCTTTTATAGGTCAACATTTTGGAAAAAAAATTGGCTTGCTGCCCACAGCAGGAGCTGAGAACCATGCATTCGGAGGTTTTCACACCCCACCCACTAATGCCCTCAAAGTTTGAGAAAACGCGACCTTCGCGAAAAGCCCCGGAACCTATTGCAAAGTGATGAGCAGTGCCCAGGAGCACCTCTCAGTCATTTGCGCAAAATTCCTTCGGCTACAAGTGGCTCAAATAAGGGCGTGAAAATTGTGCCGAAAGCCCTTTCAGGGGCTATTGCTCGGCACTCGGGAGACGGAAAATTTTACGCAATGCCTCACAATGAAGCACTGGTCGGGGGCTAACTTCTGGCACCAGTTTCGAGCCCGTCCGTGAAAGTGACCCGCGCAAGTTTTAGGCCGGTTCGGCTACTGTGGCCTAATGGGGCCTAATGGGAAGATCTTCTAATGCTCATAACTTTTTAATTTCCCGACGGAACGCTTTGAAATTTTCACCATTTGTAGACGGCCTCCCGTACTACAAACTGATGCCCGTGTGGGCATGATGAAAATAGTAGTTCGCGAGACGGAAGCGCGTAAAGCTTCGGGGCGGCGGACTTCCACACCCCGATAACTCGGTATCGAAACATTGTTGCGGGCGGGTGCGCATGGCAATACCTGCGCCTCTGTTGGCCCTATCCGCGTGCAAAATCTAAAAGCGATCAGAGCCTTAGAAAGCGCGTACAACCGCTATCCCCATTTGCCTTGGGCCCTATGGGAAAACAGGAAATATCATAATTGCGGTCCGGGGCGCGCGCGCACAATGATAATTTTCACACCCGAGTAAGCTCTTTTATAGGTCAACATTTTGGAAAAAAAATTGGCTTGCTGCCCACAGCAGGAGCTGAGAACCATGCATTCGGAGGTTTTCACACCCCACCCACTAATGCCCTCAAAGTTTGAGAAAACGCGACCTTCGCGAAAAGCCCCGGAACCTATTGCAAAGTGATGAGCAGTGCCCAGGAGCACCTCTCAGTCATTTGCGCAAAATTCCTTCGGCTACAAGTGGCTCAAATAAGGGCGTGAAAATTGTGCCGAAAGCCCTTTCAGGGGCTATTGCTCGGCACTCGGGAGACGGAAAATTTTACGCAATGCCTCACAATGAAGCACTGGTCGGGGGCTAACTTCTGGCACCAGTTTCGAGCCCGTCCGTGAAAGTGACCCGCGCAAGTTTTAGGCCGGTTCGGCTACTGTGGCCTAATGGGGCCTAATGGGAAGATCTTCTAATGCTCATAACTTTTTAATTTCCCGACGGAACGCTTTGAAATTTTCACCATTTGTAGACGGCCTCCCGTACTACAAACTGATGCCCGTGTGGGCATGATGAAAATAGTAGTTCGCGAGACGGAAGCGCGTAAAGCTTCGGGGCGGCGGACTTCCACACCCCGATAACTCGGTATCGAAACATTGTTGCGGGCGGGTGCGCATGGCAATACCTGCGCCTCTGTTGGCCCTATCCGCGTGCAAAATCTAAAAGCGATCAGAGCCTTAGAAAGCGCGTACAACCGCTATCCCCATTTGCCTTGGGCCCTATGGGAAAACAGGAAATATCATAATTGCGGTCCGGGGCGCGCGCGCACAATGATAATTTTCACACCCGAGTAAGCTCTTTTATAGGTCAACATTTTGGAAAAAAAATTGGCTTGCTGCCCACAGCAGGAGCTGAGAACCATGCATTCGGAGGTTTTCACACCCCACCCACTAATGCCCTCAAAGTTTGAGAAAACGCGACCTTCGCGAAAAGCCCCGGAACCTATTGCAAAGTGATGAGCAGTGCCCAGGAGCACCTCTCAGTCATTTGCGCAAAATTCCTTCGGCTACAAGTGGCTCAAATAAGGGCGTGAAAATTGTGCCGAAAGCCCTTTCAGGGGCTATTGCTCGGCACTCGGGAGACGGAAAATTTTACGCAATGCCTCACAATGAAGCACTGGTCGGGGGCTAACTTCTGGCACCAGTTTCGAGCCCGTCCGTGAAAGTGACCCGCGCAAGTTTTAGGCCGGTTCGGCTACTGTGGCCTAATGGGGCCTAATGGGAAGATCTTCTAATGCTCATAACTTTTTAATTTCCCGACGGAACGCTTTGAAATTTTCACCATTTGTAGACGGCCTCCCGTACTACAAACTGATGCCCGTGTGGGCATGATGAAAATAGTAGTTCGCGAGACGGAAGCGCGTAAAGCTTCGGGGCGGCGGACTTCCACACCCCGATAACTCGGTATCGAAACATTGTTGCGGGCGGGTGCGCATGGCAATACCTGCGCCTCTGTTGGCCCTATCCGCGTGCAAAATCTAAAAGCGATCAGAGCCTTAGAAAGCGCGTACAACCGCTATCCCCATTTGCCTTGGGCCCTATGGGAAAACAGGAAATATCATAATTGCGGTCCGGGGCGCGCGCGCACAATGATAATTTTCACACCCGAGTAAGCTCTTTTATAGGTCAACATTTTGGAAAAAAAATTGGCTTGCTGCCCACAGCAGGAGCTGAGAACCATGCATTCGGAGGTTTTCACACCCCACCCACTAATGCCCTCAAAGTTTGAGAAAACGCGACCTTCGCGAAAAGCCCCGGAACCTATTGCAAAGTGATGAGCAGTGCCCAGGAGCACCTCTCAGTCATTTGCGCAAAATTCCTTCGGCTACAAGTGGCTCAAATAAGGGCGTGAAAATTGTGCCGAAAGCCCTTTCAGGGGCTATTGCTCGGCACTCGGGAGACGGAAAATTTTACGCAATGCCTCACAATGAAGCACTGGTCGGGGGCTAACTTCTGGCACCAGTTTCGAGCCCGTCCGTGAAAGTGACCCGCGCAAGTTTTAGGCCGGTTCGGCTACTGTGGCCTAATGGGGCCTAATGGGAAGATCTTCTAATGCTCATAACTTTTTAATTTCCCGACGGAACGCTTTGAAATTTTCACCATTTGTAGACGGCCTCCCGTACTACAAACTGATGCCCGTGTGGGCATGATGAAAATAGTAGTTCGCGAGACGGAAGCGCGTAAAGCTTCGGGGCGGCGGACTTCCACACCCCGATAACTCGGTATCGAAACATTGTTGCGGGCGGGTGCGCATGGCAATACCTGCGCCTCTGTTGGCCCTATCCGCGTGCAAAATCTAAAAGCGATCAGAGCCTTAGAAAGCGCGTACAACCGCTATCCCCATTTGCCTTGGGCCCTATGGGAAAACAGGAAATATCATAATTGCGGTCCGGGGCGCGCGCGCACAATGATAATTTTCACACCCGAGTAAGCTCTTTTATAGGTCAACATTTTGGAAAAAAAATTGGCTTGCTGCCCACAGCAGGAGCTGAGAACCATGCATTCGGAGGTTTTCACACCCCACCCACTAATGCCCTCAAAGTTTGAGAAAACGCGACCTTCGCGAAAAGCCCCGGAACCTATTGCAAAGTGATGAGCAGTGCCCAGGAGCACCTCTCAGTCATTTGCGCAAAATTCCTTCGGCTACAAGTGGCTCAAATAAGGGCGTGAAAATTGTGCCGAAAGCCCTTTCAGGGGCTATTGCTCGGCACTCGGGAGACGGAAAATTTTACGCAATGCCTCACAATGAAGCACTGGTCGGGGGCTAACTTCTGGCACCAGTTTCGAGCCCGTCCGTGAAAGTGACCCGCGCAAGTTTTAGGCCGGTTCGGCTACTGTGGCCTAATGGGGCCTAATGGGAAGATCTTCTAATGCTCATAACTTTTTAATTTCCCGACGGAACGCTTTGAAATTTTCACCATTTGTAGACGGCCTCCCGTACTACAAACTGATGCCCGTGTGGGCATGATGAAAATAGTAGTTCGCGAGACGGAAGCGCGTAAAGCTTCGGGGCGGCGGACTTCCACACCCCGATAACTCGGTATCGAAACATTGTTGCGGGCGGGTGCGCATGGCAATACCTGCGCCTCTGTTGGCCCTATCCGCGTGCAAAATCTAAAAGCGATCAGAGCCTTAGAAAGCGCGTACAACCGCTATCCCCATTTGCCTTGGGCCCTATGGGAAAACAGGAAATATCATAATTGCGGTCCGGGGCGCGCGCGCACAATGATAATTTTCACACCCGAGTAAGCTCTTTTATAGGTCAACATTTTGGAAAAAAAATTGGCTTGCTGCCCACAGCAGGAGCTGAGAACCATGCATTCGGAGGTTTTCACACCCCACCCACTAATGCCCTCAAAGTTTGAGAAAACGCGACCTTCGCGAAAAGCCCCGGAACCTATTGCAAAGTGATGAGCAGTGCCCAGGAGCACCTCTCAGTCATTTGCGCAAAATTCCTTCGGCTACAAGTGGCTCAAATAAGGGCGTGAAAATTGTGCCGAAAGCCCTTTCAGGGGCTATTGCTCGGCACTCGGGAGACGGAAAATTTTACGCAATGCCTCACAATGAAGCACTGGTCGGGGGCTAACTTCTGGCACCAGTTTCGAGCCCGTCCGTGAAAGTGACCCGCGCAAGTTTTAGGCCGGTTCGGCTACTGTGGCCTAATGGGGCCTAATGGGAAGATCTTCTAATGCTCATAACTTTTTAATTTCCCGACGGAACGCTTTGAAATTTTCACCATTTGTAGACGGCCTCCCGTACTACAAACTGATGCCCGTGTGGGCATGATGAAAATAGTAGTTCGCGAGACGGAAGCGCGTAAAGCTTCGGGGCGGCGGACTTCCACACCCCGATAACTCGGTATCGAAACATTGTTGCGGGCGGGTGCGCATGGCAATACCTGCGCCTCTGTTGGCCCTATCCGCGTGCAAAATCTAAAAGCGATCAGAGCCTTAGAAAGCGCGTACAACCGCTATCCCCATTTGCCTTGGGCCCTATGGGAAAACAGGAAATATCATAATTGCGGTCCGGGGCGCGCGCGCACAATGATAATTTTCACACCCGAGTAAGCTCTTTTATAGGTCAACATTTTGGAAAAAAAATTGGCTTGCTGCCCACAGCAGGAGCTGAGAACCATGCATTCGGAGGTTTTCACACCCCACCCACTAATGCCCTCAAAGTTTGAGAAAACGCGACCTTCGCGAAAAGCCCCGGAACCTATTGCAAAGTGATGAGCAGTGCCCAGGAGCACCTCTCAGTCATTTGCGCAAAATTCCTTCGGCTACAAGTGGCTCAAATAAGGGCGTGAAAATTGTGCCGAAAGCCCTTTCAGGGGCTATTGCTCGGCACTCGGGGGACGGAAAATTTTACGCAATGCCTCACAATGAAGCACTGGTCGGGGGCTAACTTCTGGCACCAGTTTCGAGCCCGTCCGTGAAAGTGACCCGCGCAAGTTTTAGGCCGGTTCGGCTACTGTGGCCTAATGGGGCCTAATGGGAAGATCTTCTAATGCTCAAAACTTTTTAATTTCCCGACGGAACGCTTTGAAATTTTCACCATTTGTAGACGGCCTCCCGTACTACAAACTGATGCCCGTGTGGGCATGATGAAAATAGTAGTTCGCGAGACGGAAGCGCGTAAAGCTTCGGGGCGGCGGACTTCCACACCCCGATAACTCGGTATCGAAACATTGTTGCGGGCGGGTGCGCATGGCAATACCTGCGCCTCTGTTGGCCCTATCCCGCGTGCAAAATCTAAAAGCGATCAGAGCCTTAGAAAGCGCGTACAACCGCTATCCCCATTTGCCTTGGGCCCTATGGGAAAACAGGAAATATCATAATTGCGGTCCGGGGCGCGCGCGCACAATGATAATTTTCACACCCGAGTAAGCTCTTTTATAGGTCAACATTTTGGAAAAAAAATTGGCTTGCTGCCCACAGCAGGAGCTGAGAACCATGCATTCGGAGGTTTTCACACCCCACCCACTAATGCCCTCAAAGTTTGAGAAAACGCGACCTTCGCGAAAAGCCCCGGAACCTATTGCAAAGTGATGAGCAGTGCCCAGGAGCACCTCTCAGTCATTTGCGCAAAATTCCTTCGGCTACAAGTGGCTCAAATAAGGGCGTGAAAATTGTGCCGAAAGCCCTTTCAGGGGCTATTGCTCGGCACTCGGGAGACGGAAAATTTTACGCAATGCCTCACAATGAAGCACTGGTCGGGGGCTAACTTCTGGCACCAGTTTCGAGCCCGTCCGTGAAAGTGACCCGCGCAAGTTTTAGGCCGGTTCGGCTACTGTGGCCTAATGGGGCCTAATGGGAAGATCTTCTAATGCTCATAACTTTTTAATTTCCCGACGGAACGCTTTGAAATTTTCACCATTTGTAGACGGCCTCCCGTACTACAAACTGATGCCCGTGTGGGCATGATGAAAATAGTAGTTCGCGAGACGGAAGCGCGTAAAGCTTCGGGGCGGCGGACTTCCACACCCCGATAACTCGGTATCGAAACATTGTTGCGGGCGGGTGCGCATGGCAATACCTGCGCCTCTGTTGGCCCTATCCGCGTGCAAAATCTAAAAGCGATCAGAGCCTTAGAAAGCGCGTACAACCGCTATCCCCATTTGCCTTGGGCCCTATGGGAAAACAGGAAATATCATAATTGCGGTCCGGGGCGCGCGCGCACAATGATAATTTTCACACCCGAGTAAGCTCTTTTATAGGTCAACATTTTGGAAAAAAAATTGGCTTGCTGCCCACAGCAGGAGCTGAGAACCATGCATTCGGAGGTTTTCACACCCCACCCACTAATGCCCTCAAAGTTTGAGAAAACGCGACCTTCGCGAAAAGCCCCGGAACCTATTGCAAAGTGATGAGCAGTGCCCAGGAGCACCTCTCAGTCATTTGCGCAAAATTCCTTCGGCTACAAGTGGCTCAAATAAGGGCGTGAAAATTGTGCCGAAAGCCCTTTCAGGGGCTATTGCTCGGCACTCGGGAGACGGAAAATTTTACGCAATGCCTCACAATGAAGCACTGGTCGGGGGCTAACTTCTGGCACCAGTTTCGAGCCCGTCCGTGAAAGTGACCCGCGCAAGTTTTAGGCCGGTTCGGCTACTGTGGCCTAATGGGGCCTAATGGGAAGATCTTCTAATGCTCATAACTTTTTAATTTCCCGACGGAACGCTTTGAAATTTTCACCATTGTAGACGGCCTCCCGTACTACAAACTGATGCCCGTGTGGGCATGATGAAAATAGTAGTTCGCGAGACGAAGCGCGTAAAGCTTCGGGGCGGCGGACTTCCACACCCCGATAACTCGGTATCGAAACATTGTTGCGGGCGGGTGCGCATGGCAATACCTGCGCCTCTGTTGGCCCTATCCGCGTGCAAAATCTAAAAGCGATCAGAGCCTTAGAAAGCGCGTACAACCGCTATCCCCATTTGCCTTGGGCCCTATGGGAAAACAGGAAATATCATAATTGCGGTCCGGGGCGCGCGCGCACAATGATAATTTTCACACCCGAGTAAGCTCTTTTATAGGTCAACATTTTGGAAAAAAAATTGGCTTGCTGCCCACAGCAGGAGCTGAGAACCATGCATTCGGAGGTTTCACACCCCACCCACTAATGCCCTCAAAGTTTGAGAAAACGCGACCTTCGCGAAAAGCCCCGGAACCTATTGCAAAGTGATGAGCAGTGCCCAGGAGCACCTCTCAGTCATTTGCGCAAAATTCCTTCGGCTACAAGTGGCTCAAATAAGGGCGTGAAAATTGTGCCGAAAGCCCTTTCAGGGGCTATTGCTCGGCACTCGGGAGACGGAAAATTTTACGCAATGCCTCACAATGAAGCACTGGTCGGGGGCTAACTTCTGGCACCAGTTTCGAGCCCGTCCGTGAAAGTGACCCGCGCAAGTTTTAGGCCGGTTCGGCTACTGTGGCCTAATGGGGCCTAATGGGAAGATCTTCTAATGCTCATAACTTTTTAATTTCCCGACGGAACGCTTTGAAATTTTCACCATTTGTAGACGGCCTCCCGTACTACAAACTGATGCCCGTGTGGGCATGATGAAAATAGTAGTTCGCGAGACGGAAGCGCGTAAAGCTTCGGGGCGGCGGACTTCCACACCCCGATAACTCGGTATCGAAACATTGTTGCGGGCGGGTGCGCATGGCAATACCTGCGCCTCTGTTGGCCCTATCCGCGTGCAAAATCTAAAAGCGATCAGAGCCTTAGAAAGCGCGTACAACCGCTATCCCCATTTGCCTTGGGCCCTATGGGAAAACAGGAAATATCATAATTGCGGTCCGGGGCGCGCGCGCACAATGATAATTTTCACACCCGAGTAAGCTCTTTTATAGGTCAACATTTTGGAAAAAAAATTGGCTTGCTGCCCACAGCAGGAGCTGAGAACCATGCATTCGGAGGTTTTCACACCCCACCCACTAATGCCCTCAAAGTTTGAGAAAACGCGACCTTCGCGAAAAGCCCCGGAACCTATTGCAAAGTGATGAGCAGTGCCCAGGAGCACCTCTCAGTCATTTGCGCAAAATTCCTTCGGCTACAAGTGGCTCAAATAAGGGCGTGAAAATTGTGCCGAAAGCCCTTTCAGGGGCTATTGCTCGGCACTCGGGAGACGGAAAATTTTACGCAATGCCTCACAATGAAGCACTGGTCGGGGGCTAACTTCTGGCACCAGTTTCGAGCCCGTCCGTGAAAGTGACCCGCGCAAGTTTTAGGCCGGTTCGGCTACTGTGGCCTAATGGGGCCTAATGGGAAGATCTTCTAATGCTCATAACTTTTTAATTTCCCGACGGAACGCTTTGAAATTTTCACCATTTGTAGACGGCCTCCCGTACTACAAACTGATGCCCGTGTGGGCATGATGAAAATAGTAGTTCGCGAGACGGAAGCGCGTAAAGCTTCGGGGCGGCGGACTTCCACACCCCGATAACTCGGTATCGAAACATTGTTGCGGGCGGGTGCGCATGGCAATACCTGCGCCTCTGTTGGCCCTATCCGCGTGCAAAATCTAAAAGCGATCAGAGCCTTAGAAAGCGCGTACAACCGCTATCCCATTTGCCTTGGGCCCTATGGGAAAACAGGAAATATCATAATTGCGGTCCGGGGCGCGCGCGCACAATGATAATTTTCACACCCGAGTAAGCTCTTTTATAGGTCAACATTTTGGAAAAAAAATTGGCTTGCTGCCCACAGCAGGAGCTGAGAACCATGCATTCGGAGGTTTTCACACCCCACCCACTAATGCCCTCAAAGTTTGAGAAAACGCGACCTTCGCGAAAAGCCCCGGAACCTATTGCAAGTGATGAGCAGTGCCCAGGAGCACCTCTCAGTCATTTGCGCAAAATTCCTTCGGCTACAAGTGGCTCAAATAAGGGCGTGAAAATTGTGCCGAAAGCCCTTTCAGGGGCTATTGCTCGGCACTCGGGAGACGGAAAATTTTACGCAATGCCTCACAATGAAGCACTGGTCGGGGGCTAACTTCTGGCACCAGTTCGAGCCCGTCCGTGAAAGTGACCCGCGCAAGTTTTAGGCCGGTTCGGCTACTGTGGCCTAATGGGGCCTAATGGGAAGATCTTCTAATGCTCATAACTTTTTAATTTCCCGACGGAACGCTTTGAAATTTTCACCATTTGTAGACGGCCTCCCGTACTACAAACTGATGCCCGTGTGGGCATGATGAAAATAGTAGTTCGCGAGACGGAAGCGCGTAAAGCTTCGGGGCGGCGGACTTCCACACCCCGATAACTCGGTATCGAAACATTGTTGCGGGCGGGTGCGCATGGCAATACCTGCGCTCTGTTGCCCTATCCGCGTGCAAATCTAAAAGCGATCAGAGCCTTAGAAAGCGCGTACAACCGCTATCCCCATTTGCCTTGGGCCCTATGGGAAAACAGGAAATATCATAATTGCGGTCCGGGGCGCGCGCGCACAATGATAATTTTCACACCCGAGTAAGCTCTTTTATAGGTCAACATTTTGGAAAAAAAATTGGCTTGCTGCCCACAGCAGGAGCTGAGAACCATGCATTCGGAGGTTTTCACACCCCACCCACTAATGCCCTCAAAGTTTGAGAAAACGCGACCTTCGCGAAAAGCCCCGGAACCTATTGCAAAGTGATGAGCAGTGCCCAGGAGCACCTCTCAGTCATTTGCGCAAAATTCCTTCGGCTACAAGTGGCTCAAATAAGGGCGTGAAAATTGTGCCGAAAGCCCTTTCAGGGGCTATTGCTCGGCACTCGGGAGACGGAAAATTTTACGCAATGCCTCACAATGAAGCACTGGTCGGGGGCTAACTTCTGGCACCAGTTTCGAGCCCGTCCGTGAAAGTGACCCGCGCAAGTTTTAGGCCGGTTCGGCTACTGTGGCCTAATGGGGCCTAATGGGAAGATCTTCTAATGCTCATAACTTTTTAATTTTCCGACGGAACGCTTTGAAATTTTCACCATTTGTAGACGGCCTCCCGTACTACAAACTGATGCCCGTGTGGGCATGATGAAAATAGTAGTTCGCGAGACGGAAGCGCGTAAAGCTTCGGGGCGGCGGACTTCCACACCCCGATAACTCGGTATCGAAACATTGTTGCGGGCGGGTGCGCATGGCAATACCTGCGCCTCTGTTGGCCCTATCCGCGTGCAAAATCTAAAAGCGATCAGAGCCTTAGAAAGCGCGTACAACCGCTATCCCCATTTGCCTTGGGCCCTATGGGAAACAGGAAATATCATAATTGCGGTCCGGGGCGCGCGCGCACAATGATAATTTTCACACCCGAGTAAGCTCTTTTATAGGTCAACATTTTGGAAAAAAAATTGGCGCAGGAGCTGAGAACCATGCATTCGGAGGTTTTCACACCCCACCCACTAATGCCCTCAAAGTTTGAGAAAACGCGACCTTCGCGAAAAGCCCCGGAACCTATTGCAAAGTGATGAGCAGTGCCCAGGAGCACCTCTCAGTCATTTGCGCAAAATTCCTTCGGCTACAAGTGGCTCAAATAAGGGCGTGAAAATTGTGCCGAAAGCCCTTTCAGGGGCTATTGCTCGGCACTCGGGAGACGGAAAATTTTACGCAATGCCTCACAATGAAGCACTGGTCGGGGGCTAACTTCTGGCACCAGTTTCGAGCCCGTCCGTGAAAGTGACCCGCGCAAGTTTTAGGCCGGTTCGGCTACTGTGGCCTAATGGGGCCTAATGGGAAGATCTTCTAATGCTCATAACTTTTTAATTTCCCGACGGAACGCTTTGAAATTTTCACCATTTGTAGACGGCCTCCCGTACTACAAACTGATGCCCGTGTGGGCATGATGAAAATAGTAGTTCGCGAGACGGAAGCGCGTAAAGCTTCGGGGCGGCGGACTTCCACACCCCGATAACTCGGTATCGAAACATTGTTGCGGGCGGGTGCGCATGGCAATACCTGCGCCTCTGTTGGCCCTATCCGCGTGCAAAATCTAAAAGCGATCAGAGCCTTAGAAAGCGCGTACAACCGCTATCCCCATTTGCCTTGGGCCCTATGGGAAAACAGGAAATATCATAATTGCGGTCCGGGGCGCGCGCGCACAATGATAATTTTCACACCCGAGTAAGCTCTTTTATAGGTCAACATTTTGGAAAAAAAATTGGCTTGCTGCCCACAGCAGGAGCTGAGAACCATGCATTCGGAGGTTTTCACACCCCACCCACTAATGCCCTCAAAGTTTGAGAAAACGCGACCTTCGCGAAAAGCCCCGGAACCTATTGCAAAGTGATGAGCAGTGCCCAGGAGCACCTCTCAGTCATTTGCGCAAAATTCCTTCGGCTACAAGTGGCTCAAATAAGGGCGTGAAAATTGTGCCGAAAGCCCTTTCAGGGGCTATTGCTCGGCACTCGGGAGACGGAAAATTTTACGCAATGCCTCACAATGAAGCACTGGTCGGGGGCTAACTTCTGGCACCAGTTTCGAGCCCGTCCGTGAAAGTGACCCGCGCAAGTTTTAGGCCGGTTCGGCTACTGTGGCCTAATGGGGCCTAATGGGAAGATCTTCTAATGCTCATAACTTTTTAATTTCCCGACGGAACGCTTTGAAATTTTCACCATTTGTAGACGGCCTCCCGTACTACAAACTGATGCCCGTGTGGGCATGATGAAAATAGTAGTTCGCGAGACGGAAGCGCGTAAAGCTTCGGGGCGGCGGACTTCCACACCCCGATAACTCGGTATCGAAACATTGTTGCGGGCGGGTGCGCATGGCAATACCTGCGCCTCTGTTGGCCCTATCCGCGTGCAAAATCTAAAAGCGATCAGAGCCTTAGAAAGCGCGTACAACCGCTATCCCCATTTGCCTTGGGCCCTATGGGAAAACAGGAAATATCATAATTGCGGTCCGGGGCGCGCGCGCACAATGATAATTTTCACACCCGAGTAAGCTCTTTTATAGGTCAACATTTTGGAAAAAAAATTGGCTTGCTGCCCACAGCAGGAGCTGAGAACCATGCATTCGGAGGTTTTCACACCCCACCCACTAATGCCCTCAAAGTTTGAGAAAACGCGACCTTCGCGAAAAGCCCCGGAACCTATTGCAAAGTGATGAGCAGTGCCCAGGAGCACCTCTCAGTCATTTGCGCAAAATTCCTTCGGCTACAAGTGGCTCAAATAAGGGCGTGAAAATTGTGCCGAAAGCCCTTTCAGGGGCTATTGCTCGGCACTCGGGAGACGGAAAATTTTACGCAATGCCTCACAATGAAGCACTGGTCGGGGGCTAACTTCTGGCACCAGTTTCGAGCCCGTCCGTGAAAGTGACCCGCGCAAGTTTTAGGCCGGTTCGGCTACTGTGGCCTAATGGGGCCTAATGGGAAGATCTTCTAATGCTCATAACTTTTTAATTTCCCGACGGAACGCTTTGAAATTTTCACCATTTGTAGACGGCCTCCCGTACTACAAACTGATGCCCGTGTGGGCATGATGAAAATAGTAGTTCGCGAGACGGAAGCGCGTAAAGCTTCGGGGCGGCGGACTTCCACACCCCGATAACTCGGTATCGAAACATTGTTGCGGGCGGGTGCGCATGGCAATACCTGCGCCTCTGTTGGCCCTATCCGCGTGCAAAATCTAAAAGCGATCAGAGCCTTAGAAAGCGCGTACAACCGCTATCCCCATTTGCCTTGGGCCCTATGGGAAAACAGGAAATATCATAATTGCGGTCCGGGGCGCGCGCGCACAATGATAATTTTCACACCCGAGTAAGCTCTTTTATAGGTCAACATTTTGGAAAAAAAATTGGCTTGCTGCCCACAGCAGGAGCTGAGAACCATGCATTCGGAGGTTTTCACACCCCACCCACTAATGCCCTCAAAGTTTGAGAAAACGCGACCTTCGCGAAAAGCCCCGGAACCTATTGCAAAGTGATGAGCAGTGCCCAGGAGCACCTCTCAGTCATTTGCGCAAAATTCCTTCGGCTACAAGTGGCTCAAATAAGGGCGTGAAAATTGTGCCGAAAGCCCTTTCAGGGGCTATTGCTCGGCACTCGGGAGACGGAAAATTTTACGCAATGCCTCACAATGAAGCACTGGTCGGGGGCTAACTTCTGGCACCAGTTTCGAGCCCGTCCGTGAAAGTGACCCGCGCAAGTTTTAGGCCGGTTCGGCTACTGTGGCCTAATGGGGCCTAATGGGAAGATCTTCTAATGCTCATAACTTTTTAATTTCCCGACGGAACGCTTTGAAATTTTCACCATTTGTAGACGGCCTCCCGTACTACAAACTGATGCCCGTGTGGGCATGATGAAAATAGTAGTTCGCGAGACGGAAGCGCGTAAAGCTTCGGGGCGGCGGACTTCCACACCCCGATAACTCGGTATCGAAACATTGTTGCGGGCGGGTGCGCATGGCAATACCTGCGCCTCTGTTGGCCCTATCCGCGTGCAAAATCTAAAAGCGATCAGAGCCTTAGAAAGCGCGTACAACCGCTATCCCCATTTGCCTTGGGCCCTATGGGAAAACAGGAAATATCATAATTGCGGTCCGGGGCGCGCGCGCACAATGATAATTTTCACACCCGAGTAAGCTCTTTTATAGGTCAACATTTTGGAAAAAAAATTGGCTTGCTGCCCACAGCAGGAGCTGAGAACCATGCATTCGGAGGTTTTCACACCCCACCCACTAATGCCCTCAAAGTTTGAGAAAACGCGACCTTCGCGAAAAGCCCCGGAACCTATTGCAAAGTGATGAGCAGTGCCCAGGAGCACCTCTCAGTCATTTGCGCAAAATTCCTTCGGCTACAAGTGGCTCAAATAAGGGCGTGAAAATTGTGCCGAAAGCCCTTTCAGGGGCTATTGCTCGGCACTCGGGAGACGGAAAATTTTACGCAATGCCTCACAATGAAGCACTGGTCGGGGGCTAACTTCTGGCACCAGTTTCGAGCCCGTCCGTGAAAGTGACCCGCGCAAGTTTTAGGCCGGTTCGGCTACTGTGGCCTAATGGGGCCTAATGGGAAGATCTTCTAATGCTCATAACTTTTTAATTTCCCGACGGAACGCTTTGAAATTTTCACCATTTGTAGACGGCCTCCCGTACTACAAACTGATGCCCGTGTGGGCATGATGAAAATAGTAGTTCGCGAGACGGAAGCGCGTAAAGCTTCGGGGCGGCGGACTTCCACACCCCGATAACTCGGTATCGAAACATTGTTGCGGGCGGGTGCGCATGGCAATACCTGCGCCTCTGTTGGCCCTATCCGCGTGCAAAATCTAAAAGCGATCAGAGCCTTAGAAAGCGCGTACAACCGCTATCCCCATTTGCCTTGGGCCCTATGGGAAAACAGGAAATATCATAATTGCGGTCCGGGGCGCGCGCGCACAATGATAATTTTCACACCCGAGTAAGCTCTTTTATAGGTCAACATTTTGGAAAAAAAATTGGCTTGCTGCCCACAGCAGGAGCTGAGAACCATGCATTCGGAGGTTTTCACACCCCACCCACTAATGCCCTCAAAGTTTGAGAAAACGCGACCTTCGCGAAAAGCCCCGGAACCTATTGCAAAGTGATGAGCAGTGCCCAGGAGCACCTCTCAGTCATTTGCGCAAAATTCCTTCGGCTACAAGTGGCTCAAATAAGGGCGTGAAAATTGTGCCGAAAGCCCTTTCAGGGGCTATTGCTCGGCACTCGGGAGACGGAAAATTTTACGCAATGCCTCACAATGAAGCACTGGTCGGGGGCTAACTTCTGGCACCAGTTTCGAGCCCGTCCGTGAAAGTGACCCGCGCAAGTTTTAGGCCGGTTCGGCTACTGTGGCCTAATGGGGCCTAATGGGAAGATCTTCTAATGCTCATAACTTTTTAATTTCCCGACGGAACGCTTTGAAATTTTCACCATTTGTAGACGGCCTCCCGTACTACAAACTGATGCCCGTGTGGGCATGATGAAAATAGTAGTTCGCGAGACGGAAGCGCGTAAAGCTTCGGGGCGGCGGACTTCCACACCCCGATAACTCGGTATCGAAACATTGTTGCGGGCGGGTGCGCATGGCAATACCTGCGCCTCTGTTGGCCCTATCCGCGTGCAAAATCTAAAAGCGATCAGAGCCTTAGAAAGCGCGTACAACCGCTATCCCCATTTGCCTTGGGCCCTATGGGAAAACAGGAAATATCATAATTGCGGTCCGGGGCGCGCGCGCACAATGATAATTTTCACACCCGAGTAAGCTCTTTTATAGGTCAACATTTTGGAAAAAAAATTGGCTTGCTGCCCACAGCAGGAGCTGAGAACCATGCATTCGGAGGTTTTCACACCCCACCCACTAATGCCCTCAAAGTTTGAGAAAACGCGACCTTCGCGAAAAGCCCCGGAACCTATTGCAAAGTGATGAGCAGTGCCCAGGAGCACCTCTCAGTCATTTGCGCAAAATTCCTTCGGCTACAAGTGGCTCAAATAAGGGCGTGAAAATTGTGCCGAAAGCCCTTTCAGGGGCTATTGCTCGGCACTCGGGAGACGGAAAATTTTACGCAATGCCTCACAATGAAGCACTGGTCGGGGGCTAACTTCTGGCACCAGTTTCGAGCCCGTCCGTGAAAGTGACCCGCGCAAGTTTTAGGCCGGTTCGGCTACTGTGGCCTAATGGGGCCTAATGGGAAGATCTTCTAATGCTCATAACTTTTTAATTTCCCGACGGAACGCTTTGAAATTTTCACCATTTGTAGACGGCCTCCCGTACTACAAACTGATGCCCGTGTGGGCATGATGAAAATAGTAGTTCGCGAGACGGAAGCGCGTAAAGCTTCGGGGCGGCGGACTTCCACACCCCGATAACTCGGTATCGAAACATTGTTGCGGGCGGGTGCGCATGGCAATACCTGCGCCTCTGTTGGCCCTATCCGCGTGCAAAATCTAAAAGCGATCAGAGCCTTAGAAAGCGCGTACAACCGCTATCCCCATTTGCCTTGGGCCCTATGGGAAAACAGGAAATATCATAATTGCGGTCCGGGGCGCGCGCGCACAATGATAATTTTCACACCCGAGTAAGCTCTTTTATAGGTCAACATTTTGGAAAAAAAATTGGCTTGCTGCCCACAGCAGGAGCTGAGAACCATGCATTCGGAGGTTTTCACACCCCACCCACTAATGCCCTCAAAGTTTGAGAAAACGCGACCTTCGCGAAAAGCCCCGGAACCTATTGCAAAGTGATGAGCAGTGCCCAGGAGCACCTCTCAGTCATTTGCGCAAAATTCCTTCGGCTACAAGTGGCTCAAATAAGGGCGTGAAAATTGTGCCGAAAGCCCTTTCAGGGGCTATTGCTCGGCACTCGGGAGACGGAAAATTTTACGCAATGCCTCACAATGAAGCACTGGTCGGGGGCTAACTTCTGGCACCAGTTTCGAGCCCGTCCGTGAAAGTGACCCGCGCAAGTTTTAGGCCGGTTCGGCTACTGTGGCCTAATGGGGCCTAATGGGAAGATCTTCTAATGCTCATAACTTTTTAATTTCCCGACGGAACGCTTTGAAATTTTCACCATTTGTAGACGGCCTCCCGTACTACAAACTGATGCCCGTGTGGGCATGATGAAAATAGTAGTTCGCGAGACGGAAGCGCGTAAAGCTTCGGGGCGGCGGACTTCCACACCCCGATAACTCGGTATCGAAACATTGTTGCGGGCGGGTGCGCATGGCAATACCTGCGCCTCTGTTGGCCCTATCCGCGTGCAAAATCTAAAAGCGATCAGAGCCTTAGAAAGCGCGTACAACCGCTATCCCCATTTGCCTTGGGCCCTATGGGAAAACAGGAAATATCATAATTGCGGTCCGGGGCGCGCGCGCACAATGATAATTTTCACACCCGAGTAAGCTCTTTTATAGGTCAACATTTTGGAAAAAAAATTGGCTTGCTGCCCACAGCAGGAGCTGAGAACCATGCATTCGGAGGTTTTCACACCCCACCCACTAATGCCCTCAAAGTTTGAGAAAACGCGACCTTCGCGAAAAGCCCCGGAACCTATTGCAAAGTGATGAGCAGTGCCCAGGAGCACCTCTCAGTCATTTGCGCAAAATTCCTTCGGCTACAAGTGGCTCAAATAAGGGCGTGAAAATTGTGCCGAAAGCCCTTTCAGGGGCTATTGCTCGGCACTCGGGAGACGGAAAATTTTACGCAATGCCTCACAATGAAGCACTGGTCGGGGGCTAACTTCTGGCACCAGTTTCGAGCCCGTCCGTGAAAGTGACCCGCGCAAGTTTTAGGCCGGTTCGGCTACTGTGGCCTAATGGGGCCTAATGGGAAGATCTTCTAATGCTCATAACTTTTTAATTTCCCGACGGAACGCTTTGAAATTTTCACCATTTGTAGACGGCCTCCCGTACTACAAACTGATGCCCGTGTGGGCATGATGAAAATAGTAGTTCGCGAGACGGAAGCGCGTAAAGCTTCGGGGCGGCGGACTTCCACACCCCGATAACTCGGTATCGAAACATTGTTGCGGGCGGGTGCGCATGGCAATACCTGCGCCTCTGTTGGCCCTATCCGCGTGCAAAATCTAAAAGCGATCAGAGCCTTAGAAAGCGCGTACAACCGCTATCCCCATTTGCCTTGGGCCCTATGGGAAAACAGGAAATATCATAATTGCGGTCCGGGGCGCGCGCGCACAATGATAATTTTCACACCCGAGTAAGCTCTTTTATAGGTCAACATTTTGGAAAAAAAATTGGCTTGCTGCCCACAGCAGGAGCTGAGAACCATGCATTCGGAGGTTTTCACACCCCACCCACTAATGCCCTCAAAGTTTGAGAAAACGCGACCTTCGCGAAAAGCCCCGGAACCTATTGCAAAGTGATGAGCAGTGCCCAGGAGCACCTCTCAGTCATTTGCGCAAAATTCCTTCGGCTACAAGTGGCTCAAATAAGGGCGTGAAAATTGGCCGAAAGCCCTTTCAGGGGCTATTGCTCGGCACTCGGGAGACGGAAAATTTTACGCAATGCCTCACAATGAAGCACTGGTCGGGGGCTAACTTCTGGCACCAGTTTCGAGCCCGTCCGTGAAAGTGACCCGCGCAAGTTTTAGGCCGGTTCGGCTACTGTGGCCTAATGGGGCCTAATGGGAAGATCTTCTAATGCTCATAACTTTTTAATTTCCCGACGGAACGCTTTGAAATTTTCACCATTTGTAGACGGCCTCCCGTACTACAAACTGATGCCCGTGTGGGCATGATGAAAATAGTAGTTCGCGAGACGGAAGCGCGTAAAGCTTCGGGGCGGCGGACTTCCACACCCCGATAACTCGGTATCGAAACATTGTTGCGGGCGGGTGCGCATGGCAATACCTGCGCCTCTGTTGGCCCTATCCGCGTGCAAAATCTAAAAGCGATCAGAGCCTTAGAAAGCGCGTACAACCGCTATCCCCATTTGCCTTGGGCCCTATGGGAAAACAGGAAATATCATAATTGCGGTCCGGGGCGCGCGCGCACAATGATAATTTTCACACCCGAGTAAGCTCTTTTATAGGTCAACATTTTGGAAAAAAAATTGGCTTGCTGCCCACAGCAGGAGCTGAGAACCATGCATTCGGAGGTTTTCACACCCCACCCACTAATGCCCTCAAAGTTTGAGAAAACGCGACCTTCGCGAAAAGCCCCGGAACCTATTGCAAAGTGATGAGCAGTGCCCAGGAGCACCTCTCAGTCATTTGCGCAAAATTCCTTCGGCTACAAGTGGCTCAAATAAGGGCGTGAAAATTGTGCCGAAAGCCCTTTCAGGGGCTATTGCTCGGCACTCGGGAGACGGAAAATTTTACGCAATGCCTCACAATGAAGCACTGGTCGGGGGCTAACTTCTGGCACCAGTTTCGAGCCCGTCCGTGAAAGTGACCCGCGCAAGTTTTAGGCCGGTTCGGCTACTGTGGCCTAATGGGGCCTAATGGGAAGATCTTCTAATGCTCATAACTTTTTAATTTCCCGACGGAACGCTTTGAAATTTTCACCATTTGTAGACGGCCTCCCGTACTACAAACTGATGCCCGTGTGGGCATGATGAAAATAGTAGTTCGCGAGACGGAAGCGCGTAAAGCTTCGGGGCGGCGGACTTCCACACCCCGATAACTCGGTATCGAAACATTGTTGCGGGCGGGTGCGCATGGCAATACCTGCGCCTCTGTTGGCCCTATCCGCGTGCAAAATCTAAAAGCGATCAGAGCCTTAGAAAGCGCGTACAACCGCTATCCCCATTTGCCTTGGGCCCTATGGGAAAACAGGAAATATCATAATTGCGGTCCGGGGCGCGCGCGCACAATGATAATTTTCACACCCGAGTAAGCTCTTTTATAGGTCAACATTTTGGAAAAAAAATTGGCTTGCTGCCCACAGCAGGAGCTGAGAACCATGCATTCGGAGGTTTTCACACCCCACCCACTAATGCCCTCAAAGTTTGAGAAAACGCGACCTTCGCGAAAAGCCCCGGAACCTATTGCAAAGTGATGAGCAGTGCCCAGGAGCACCTCTCAGTCATTTGCGCAAAATTCCTTCGGCTACAAGTGGCTCAAATAAGGGCGTGAAAATTGTGCCGAAAGCCCTTTCAGGGGCTATTGCTCGGCACTCGGGAGACGGAAAATTTTACGCAATGCCTCACAATGAAGCACTGGTCGGGGGCTAACTTCTGGCACCAGTTTCGAGCCCGTCCGTGAAAGTGACCCGCGCAAGTTTTAGGCCGGTTCGGCTACTGTGGCCTAATGGGGCCTAATGGGAAGATCTTCTAATGCTCATAACTTTTTAATTTCCCGACGGAACGCTTTGAAATTTTCACCATTTGTAGACGGCCTCCCGTACTACAAACTGATGCCCGTGTGGGCATGATGAAAATAGTAGTTCGCGAGACGGAAGCGCGTAAAGCTTCGGGGCGGCGGACTTCCACACCCCGATAACTCGGTATCGAAACATTGTTGCGGGCGGGTGCGCATGGCAATACCTGCGCCTCTGTTGGCCCTATCCGCGTGCAAAATCTAAAAGCGATCAGAGCCTTAGAAAGCGCGTACAACCGCTATCCCCATTTGCCTTGGGCCCTATGGGAAAACAGGAAATATCATAATTGCGGTCCGGGGCGCGCGCGCACAATGATAATTTTCACACCCGAGTAAGCTCTTTTATAGGTCAACATTTTGGAAAAAAAATTGGCTTGCTGCCCACAGCAGGAGCTGAGAACCATGCATTCGGAGGTTTTCACACCCCACCCACTAATGCCCTCAAAGTTTGAGAAAACGCGACCTTCGCGAAAAGCCCCGGAACCTATTGCAAAGTGATGAGCAGTGCCCAGGAGCACCTCTCAGTCATTTGCGCAAAATTCCTTCGGCTACAAGTGGCTCAAATAAGGGCGTGAAAATTGTGCCGAAAGCCCTTTCAGGGGCTATTGCTCGGCACTCGGGAGACGGAAAATTTTACGCAATGCCTCACAATGAAGCACTGGTCGGGGGCTAACTTCTGGCACCAGTTTCGAGCCCGTCCGTGAAAGTGACCCGCGCAAGTTTTAGGCCGGTTCGGCTACTGTGGCCTAATGGGGCCTAATGGGAAGATCTTCTAATGCTCATAACTTTTTAATTTCCCGACGGAACGCTTTGAAATTTTCACCATTTGTAGACGGCCTCCCGTACTACAAACTGATGCCCGTGTGGGCATGATGAAAATAGTAGTTCGCGAGACGGAAGCGCGTAAAGCTTCGGGGCGGCGGACTTCCACACCCCGATAACTCGGTATCGAAACATTGTTGCGGGCGGGTGCGCATGGCAATACCTGCGCCTCTGTTGGCCCTATCCGCGTGCAAAATCTAAAAGCGATCAGAGCCTTAGAAAGCGCGTACAACCGCTATCCCCATTTGCCTTGGGCCCTATGGGAAAACAGGAAATATCATAATTGCGGTCCGGGGCGCGCGCGCACAATGATAATTTTCACACCCGAGTAAGCTCTTTTATAGGTCAACATTTTGGAAAAAAAATTGGCTTGCTGCCCACAGCAGGAGCTGAGAACCATGCATTCGGAGGTTTTCACACCCCACCCACTAATGCCCTCAAAGTTTGAGAAAACGCGACCTTCGCGAAAAGCCCCGGAACCTATTGCAAAGTGATGAGCAGTGCCCAGGAGCACCTCTCAGTCATTTGCGCAAAATTCCTTCGGCTACAAGTGGCTCAAATAAGGGCGTGAAAATTGTGCCGAAAGCCCTTTCAGGGGCTATTGCTCGGCACTCGGGAGACGGAAAATTTTACGCAATGCCTCACAATGAAGCACTGGTCGGGGGCTAACTTCTGGCACCAGTTTCGAGCCCGTCCGTGAAAGTGACCCGCGCAAGTTTTAGGCCGGTTCGGCTACTGTGGCCTAATGGGGCCTAATGGGAAGATCTTCTAATGCTCATAACTTTTTAATTTCCCGACGGAACGCTTTGAAATTTTCACCATTTGTAGACGGCCTCCCGTACTACAAACTGATGCCCGTGTGGGCATGATGAAAATAGTAGTTCGCGAGACGGAAGCGCGTAAAGCTTCGGGGCGGCGGACTTCCACACCCCGATAACTCGGTATCGAAACATTGTTGCGGGCGGGTGCGCATGGCAATACCTGCGCCTCTGTTGGCCCTATCCGCGTGCAAAATCTAAAAGCGATCAGAGCCTTAGAAAGCGCGTACAACCGCTATCCCCATTTGCCTTGGGCCCTATGGGAAAACAGGAAATATCATAATTGCGGTCCGGGGCGCGCGCGCACAATGATAATTTTCACACCCGAGTAAGCTCTTTTATAGGTCAACATTTTGGAAAAAAAATTGGCTTGCTGCCCACAGCAGGAGCTGAGAACCATGCATTCGGAGGTTTTCACACCCCACCCACTAATGCCCTCAAAGTTTGAGAAAACGCGACCTTCGCGAAAAGCCCCGGAACCTATTGCAAAGTGATGAGCAGTGCCCAGGAGCACCTCTCAGTCATTTGCGCAAAATTCCTTCGGCTACAAGTGGCTCAAATAAGGGCGTGAAAATTGTGCCGAAAGCCCTTTCAGGGGCTATTGCTCGGCACTCGGGAGACGGAAAATTTTACGCAATGCCTCACAATGAAGCACTGGTCGGGGGCTAACTTCTGGCACCAGTTTCGAGCCCGTCCGTGAAAGTGACCCGCGCAAGTTTTAGGCCGGTTCGGCTACTGTGGCCTAATGGGGCCTAATGGGAAGATCTTCTAATGCTCATAACTTTTTAATTTCCCGACGGAACGCTTTGAAATTTTCACCATTTGTAGACGGCCTCCCGTACTACAAACTGATGCCCGTGTGGGCATGATGAAAATAGTAGTTCGCGAGACGGAAGCGCGTAAAGCTTCGGGGCGGCGGACTTCCACACCCCGATAACTCGGTATCGAAACATTGTTGCGGGCGGGTGCGCATGGCAATACCTGCGCCTCTGTTGGCCCTATCCGCGTGCAAAATCTAAAAGCGATCAGAGCCTTAGAAAGCGCGTACAACCGCTATCCCCATTTGCCTTGGGCCCTATGGGAAAACAGGAAATATCATAATTGCGGTCCGGGGCGCGCGCGCACAATGATAATTTTCACACCCGAGTAAGCTCTTTTATAGGTCAACATTTTGGAAAAAAAATTGGCTTGCTGCCCACAGCAGGAGCTGAGAACCATGCATTCGGAGGTTTTCACACCCCACCCACTAATGCCCTCAAAGTTTGAGAAAACGCGACCTTCGCGAAAAGCCCCGGAACCTATTGCAAAGTGATGAGCAGTGCCCAGGAGCACCTCTCAGTCATTTGCGCAAAATTCCTTCGGCTACAAGTGGCTCAAATAAGGGCGTGAAAATTGTGCCGAAAGCCCTTTCAGGGGCTATTGCTCGGCACTCGGGAGACGGAAAATTTTACGCAATGCCTCACAATGAAGCACTGGTCGGGGGCTAACTTCTGGCACCAGTTTCGAGCCCGTCCGTGAAAGTGACCCGCGCAAGTTTTAGGCCGGTTCGGCTACTGTGGCCTAATGGGGCCTAATGGGAAGATCTTCTAATGCTCATAACTTTTTAATTTCCCGACGGAACGCTTTGAAATTTTCACCATTTGTAGACGGCCTCCCGTACTACAAACTGATGCCCGTGTGGGCATGATGAAAATAGTAGTTCGCGAGACGGAAGCGCGTAAAGCTTCGGGGCGGCGGACTTCCACACCCCGATAACTCGGTATCGAAACATTGTTGCGGGCGGGTGCGCATGGCAATACCTGCGCCTCTGTTGGCCCTATCCGCGTGCAAAATCTAAAAGCGATCAGAGCCTTAGAAAGCGCGTACAACCGCTATCCCCATTTGCCTTGGGCCCTATGGGAAAACAGGAAATATCATAATTGCGGTCCGGGGCGCGCGCGCACAATGATAATTTTCACACCCGAGTAAGCTCTTTTATAGGTCAACATTTTGGAAAAAAAATTGGCTTGCTGCCCACAGCAGGAGCTGAGAACCATGCATTCGGAGGTTTTCACACCCCACCCACTAATGCCCTCAAAGTTTGAGAAAACGCGACCTTCGCGAAAAGCCCCGGAACCTATTGCAAAGTGATGAGCAGTGCCCAGGAGCACCTCTCAGTCATTTGCGCAAAATTCCTTCGGCTACAAGTGGCTCAAATAAGGGCGTGAAAATTGTGCCGAAAGCCCTTTCAGGGGCTATTGCTCGGCACTCGGGAGACGGAAAATTTTACGCAATGCCTCACAATGAAGCACTGGTCGGGGGCTAACTTCTGGCACCAGTTTCGAGCCCGTCCGTGAAAGTGACCCGCGCAAGTTTTAGGCCGGTTCGGCTACTGTGGCCTAATGGGGCCTAATGGGAAGATCTTCTAATGCTCATAACTTTTTAATTTCCCGACGGAACGCTTTGAAATTTTCACCATTTGTAGACGGCCTCCCGTACTACAAACTGATGCCCGTGTGGGCATGATGAAAATAGTAGTTCGCGAGACGGAAGCGCGTAAAGCTTCGGGGCGGCGGACTTCCACACCCCGATAACTCGGTATCGAAACATTGTTGCGGGCGGGTGCGCATGGCAATACCTGCGCCTCTGTTGGCCCTATCCGCGTGCAAAATCTAAAAGCGATCAGAGCCTTAGAAAGCGCGTACAACCGCTATCCCCATTTGCCTTGGGCCCTATGGGAAAACAGGAAATATCATAATTGCGGTCCGGGGCGCGCGCGCACAATGATAATTTTCACACCCGAGTAAGCTCTTTTATAGGTCAACATTTTGGAAAAAAAATTGGCTTGCTGCCCACAGCAGGAGCTGAGAACCATGCATTCGGAGGTTTTCACACCCCACCCACTAATGCCCTCAAAGTTTGAGAAAACGCGACCTTCGCGAAAAGCCCCGGAACCTATTGCAAAGTGATGAGCAGTGCCCAGGAGCACCTCTCAGTCATTTGCGCAAAATTCCTTCGGCTACAAGTGGCTCAAATAAGGGCGTGAAAATTGTGCCGAAAGCCCTTTCAGGGGCTATTGCTCGGCACTCGGGAGACGGAAAATTTTACGCAATGCCTCACAATGAAGCACTGGTCGGGGGCTAACTTCTGGCACCAGTTTCGAGCCCGTCCGTGAAAGTGACCCGCGCAAGTTTTAGGCCGGTTCGGCTACTGTGGCCTAATGGGGCCTAATGGGAAGATCTTCTAATGCTCATAACTTTTTAATTTCCCGACGGAACGCTTTGAAATTTTCACCATTTGTAGACGGCCTCCCGTACTACAAACTGATGCCCGTGTGGGCATGATGAAAATAGTAGTTCGCGAGACGGAAGCGCGTAAAGCTTCGGGGCGGCGGACTTCCACACCCCGATAACTCGGTATCGAAACATTGTTGCGGGCGGGTGCGCATGGCAATACCTGCGCCTCTGTTGGCCCTATCCGCGTGCAAAATCTAAAAGCGATCAGAGCCTTAGAAAGCGCGTACAACCGCTATCCCCATTTGCCTTGGGCCCTATGGGAAAACAGGAAATATCATAATTGCGGTCCGGGGCGCGCGCGCACAATGATAATTTTCACACCCGAGTAAGCTCTTTTATAGGTCAACATTTTGGAAAAAAAATTGGCTTGCTGCCCACAGCAGGAGCTGAGAACCATGCATTCGGAGGTTTTCACACCCCACCCACTAATGCCCTCAAAGTTTGAGAAAACGCGACCTTCGCGAAAAGCCCCGGAACCTATTGCAAAGTGATGAGCAGTGCCCAGGAGCACCTCTCAGTCATTTGCGCAAAATTCCTTCGGCTACAAGTGGCTCAAATAAGGGCGTGAAAATTGTGCCGAAAGCCCTTTCAGGGGCTATTGCTCGGCACTCGGGAGACGGAAAATTTTACGCAATGCCTCACAATGAAGCACTGGTCGGGGGCTAACTTCTGGCACCAGTTTCGAGCCCGTCCGTGAAAGTGACCCGCGCAAGTTTTAGGCCGGTTCGGCTACTGTGGCCTAATGGGGCCTAATGGGAAGATCTTCTAATGCTCATAACTTTTTAATTTCCCGACGGAACGCTTTGAAATTTTCACCATTTGTAGACGGCCTCCCGTACTACAAACTGATGCCCGTGTGGGCATGATGAAAATAGTAGTTCGCGAGACGGAAGCGCGTAAAGCTTCGGGGCGGCGGACTTCCACACCCCGATAACTCGGTATCGAAACATTGTTGCGGGCGGGTGCGCATGGCAATACCTGCGCCTCTGTTGGCCCTATCCGCGTGCAAAATCTAAAAGCGATCAGAGCCTTAGAAAGCGCGTACAACCGCTATCCCCATTTGCCTTGGGCCCTATGGGAAAACAGGAAATATCATAATTGCGGTCCGGGGCGCGCGCGCACAATGATAATTTTCACACCCGAGTAAGCTCTTTTATAGGTCAACATTTTGGAAAAAAAATTGGCTTGCTGCCCACAGCAGGAGCTGAGAACCATGCATTCGGAGGTTTTCACACCCCACCCACTAATGCCCTCAAAGTTTGAGAAAACGCGACCTTCGCGAAAAGCCCCGGAACCTATTGCAAAGTGATGAGCAGTGCCCAGGAGCACCTCTCAGTCATTTGCGCAAAATTCCTTCGGCTACAAGTGGCTCAAATAAGGGCGTGAAAATTGTGCCGAAAGCCCTTTCAGGGGCTATTGCTCGGCACTCGGGAGACGGAAAATTTTACGCAATGCCTCACAATGAAGCACTGGTCGGGGGCTAACTTCTGGCACCAGTTTCGAGCCCGTCCGTGAAAGTGACCCGCGCAAGTTTTAGGCCGGTTCGGCTACTGTGGCCTAATGGGGCCTAATGGGAAGATCTTCTAATGCTCATAACTTTTTAATTTCCCGACGGAACGCTTTGAAATTTTCACCATTTGTAGACGGCCTCCCGTACTACAAACTGATGCCCGTGTGGGCATGATGAAAATAGTAGTTCGCGAGACGGAAGCGCGTAAAGCTTCGGGGCGGCGGACTTCCACACCCCGATAACTCGGTATCGAAACATTGTTGCGGGCGGGTGCGCATGGCAATACCTGCGCCTCTGTTGGCCCTATCCGCGTGCAAAATCTAAAAGCGATCAGAGCCTTAGAAAGCGCGTACAACCGCTATCCCCATTTGCCTTGGGCCCTATGGGAAAACAGGAAATATCATAATTGCGGTCCGGGGCGCGCGCGCACAATGATAATTTTCACACCCGAGTAAGCTCTTTTATAGGTCAACATTTTGGAAAAAAAATTGGCTTGCTGCCCACAGCAGGAGCTGAGAACCATGCATTCGGAGGTTTTCACACCCCACCCACTAATGCCCTCAAAGTTTGAGAAAACGCGACCTTCGCGAAAAGCCCCGGAACCTATTGCAAAGTGATGAGCAGTGCCCAGGAGCACCTCTCAGTCATTTGCGCAAAATTCCTTCGGCTACAAGTGGCTCAAATAAGGGCGTGAAAATTGTGCCGAAAGCCCTTTCAGGGGCTATTGCTCGGCACTCGGGAGACGGAAAATTTTACGCAATGCCTCACAATGAAGCACTGGTCGGGGGCTAACTTCTGGCACCAGTTTCGAGCCCGTCCGTGAAAGTGACCCGCGCAAGTTTTAGGCCGGTTCGGCTACTGTGGCCTAATGGGGCCTAATGGGAAGATCTTCTAATGCTCATAACTTTTTAATTTCCCGACGGAACGCTTTGAAATTTTCACCATTTGTAGACGGCCTCCCGTACTACAAACTGATGCCCGTGTGGGCATGATGAAAATAGTAGTTCGCGAGACGGAAGCGCGTAAAGCTTCGGGGCGGCGGACTTCCACACCCCGATAACTCGGTATCGAAACATTGTTGCGGGCGGGTGCGCATGGCAATACCTGCGCCTCTGTTGGCCCTATCCGCGTGCAAAATCTAAAAGCGATCAGAGCCTTAGAAAGCGCGTACAACCGCTATCCCCATTTGCCTTGGGCCCTATGGGAAAACAGGAAATATCATAATTGCGGTCCGGGGCGCGCGCGCACAATGATAATTTTCACACCCGAGTAAGCTCTTTTATAGGTCAACATTTTGGAAAAAAAATTGGCTTGCTGCCCACAGCAGGAGCTGAGAACCATGCATTCGGAGGTTTTCACACCCCACCCACTAATGCCCTCAAAGTTTGAGAAAACGCGACCTTCGCGAAAAGCCCCGGAACCTATTGCAAAGTGATGAGCAGTGCCCAGGAGCACCTCTCAGTCATTTGCGCAAAATTCCTTCGGCTACAAGTGGCTCAAATAAGGGCGTGAAAATTGTGCCGAAAGCCCTTTCAGGGGCTATTGCTCGGCACTCGGGAGACGGAAAATTTTACGCAATGCCTCACAATGAAGCACTGGTCGGGGGCTAACTTCTGGCACCAGTTTCGAGCCCGTCCGTGAAAGTGACCCGCGCAAGTTTTAGGCCGGTTCGGCTACTGTGGCCTAATGGGGCCTAATGGGAAGATCTTCTAATGCTCATAACTTTTTAATTTCCCGACGGAACGCTTTGAAATTTTCACCATTTGTAGACGGCCTCCCGTACTACAAACTGATGCCCGTGTGGGCATGATGAAAATAGTAGTTCGCGAGACGGAAGCGCGTAAAGCTTCGGGGCGGCGGACTTCCACACCCCGATAACTCGGTATCGAAACATTGTTGCGGGCGGGTGCGCATGGCAATACCTGCGCCTCTGTTGGCCCTATCCGCGTGCAAAATCTAAAAGCGATCAGAGCCTTAGAAAGCGCGTACAACCGCTATCCCCATTTGCCTTGGGCCCTATGGGAAAACAGGAAATATCATAATTGCGGTCCGGGGCGCGCGCGCACAATGATAATTTTCACACCCGAGTAAGCTCTTTTATAGGTCAACATTTTGGAAAAAAAATTGGCTTGCTGCCCACAGCAGGAGCTGAGAACCATGCATTCGGAGGTTTTCACACCCCACCCACTAATGCCCTCAAAGTTTGAGAAAACGCGACCTTCGCGAAAAGCCCCGGAACCTATTGCAAAGTGATGAGCAGTGCCCAGGAGCACCTCTCAGTCATTTGCGCAAAATTCCTTCGGCTACAAGTGGCTCAAATAAGGGCGTGAAAATTGTGCCGAAAGCCCTTTCAGGGGCTATTGCTCGGCACTCGGGAGACGGAAAATTTTACGCAATGCCTCACAATGAAGCACTGGTCGGGGGCTAACTTCTGGCACCAGTTTCGAGCCCGTCCGTGAAAGTGACCCGCGCAAGTTTTAGGCCGGTTCGGCTACTGTGGCCTAATGGGGCCTAATGGGAAGATCTTCTAATGCTCATAACTTTTTAATTTCCCGACGGAACGCTTTGAAATTTTCACCATTTGTAGACGGCCTCCCGTACTACAAACTGATGCCCGTGTGGGCATGATGAAAATAGTAGTTCGCGAGACGGAAGCGCGTAAAGCTTCGGGGCGGCGGACTTCCACACCCCGATAACTCGGTATCGAAACATTGTTGCGGGCGGGTGCGCATGGCAATACCTGCGCCTCTGTTGGCCCTATCCGCGTGCAAAATCTAAAAGCGATCAGAGCCTTAGAAAGCGCGTACAACCGCTATCCCCATTTGCCTTGGGCCCTATGGGAAAACAGGAAATATCATAATTGCGGTCCGGGGCGCGCGCGCACAATGATAATTTTCACACCCGAGTAAGCTCTTTTATAGGTCAACATTTTGGAAAAAAAATTGGCTTGCTGCCCACAGCAGGAGCTGAGAACCATGCATTCGGAGGTTTTCACACCCCACCCACTAATGCCCTCAAAGTTTGAGAAAACGCGACCTTCGCGAAAAGCCCCGGAACCTATTGCAAAGTGATGAGCAGTGCCCAGGAGCACCTCTCAGTCATTTGCGCAAAATTCCTTCGGCTACAAGTGGCTCAAATAAGGGCGTGAAAATTGTGCCGAAAGCCCTTTCAGGGGCTATTGCTCGGCACTCGGGAGACGGAAAATTTTACGCAATGCCTCACAATGAAGCACTGGTCGGGGGCTAACTTCTGGCACCAGTTTCGAGCCCGTCCGTGAAAGTGACCCGCGCAAGTTTTAGGCCGGTTCGGCTACTGTGGCCTAATGGGGCCTAATGGGAAGATCTTCTAATGCTCATAACTTTTTAATTTCCCGACGGAACGCTTTGAAATTTTCACCATTTGTAGACGGCCTCCCGTACTACAAACTGATGCCCGTGTGGGCATGATGAAAATAGTAGTTCGCGAGACGGAAGCGCGTAAAGCTTCGGGGCGGCGGACTTCCACACCCCGATAACTCGGTATCGAAACATTGTTGCGGGCGGGTGCGCATGGCAATACCTGCGCCTCTGTTGGCCCTATCCGCGTGCAAAATCTAAAAGCGATCAGAGCCTTAGAAAGCGCGTACAACCGCTATCCCCATTTGCCTTGGGCCCTATGGGAAAACAGGAAATATCATAATTGCGGTCCGGGGCGCGCGCGCACAATGATAATTTTCACACCCGAGTAAGCTCTTTTATAGGTCAACATTTTGGAAAAAAAATTGGCTTGCTGCCCACAGCAGGAGCTGAGAACCATGCATTCGGAGGTTTTCACACCCCACCCACTAATGCCCTCAAAGTTTGAGAAAACGCGACCTTCGCGAAAAGCCCCGGAACCTATTGCAAAGTGATGAGCAGTGCCCAGGAGCACCTCTCAGTCATTTGCGCAAAATTCCTTCGGCTACAAGTGGCTCAAATAAGGGCGTGAAAATTGTGCCGAAAGCCCTTTCAGGGGCTATTGCTCGGCACTCGGGAGACGGAAAATTTTACGCAATGCCTCACAATGAAGCACTGGTCGGGGGCTAACTTCTGGCACCAGTTTCGAGCCCGTCCGTGAAAGTGACCCGCGCAAGTTTTAGGCCGGTTCGGCTACTGTGGCCTAATGGGGCCTAATGGGAAGATCTTCTAATGCTCATAACTTTTTAATTTCCCGACGGAACGCTTTGAAATTTTCACCATTTGTAGACGGCCTCCCGTACTACAAACTGATGCCCGTGTGGGCATGATGAAAATAGTAGTTCGCGAGACGGAAGCGCGTAAAGCTTCGGGGCGGCGGACTTCCACACCCCGATAACTCGGTATCGAAACATTGTTGCGGGCGGGTGCGCATGGCAATACCTGCGCCTCTGTTGGCCCTATCCGCGTGCAAAATCTAAAAGCGATCAGAGCCTTAGAAAGCGCGTACAACCGCTATCCCCATTTGCCTTGGGCCCTATGGGAAAACAGGAAATATCATAATTGCGGTCCGGGGCGCGCGCGCACAATGATAATTTTCACACCCGAGTAAGCTCTTTTATAGGTCAACATTTTGGAAAAAAAATTGGCTTGCTGCCCACAGCAGGAGCTGAGAACCATGCATTCGGAGGTTTTCACACCCCACCCACTAATGCCCTCAAAGTTTGAGAAAACGCGACCTTCGCGAAAAGCCCCGGAACCTATTGCAAAGTGATGAGCAGTGCCCAGGAGCACCTCTCAGTCATTTGCGCAAAATTCCTTCGGCTACAAGTGGCTCAAATAAGGGCGTGAAAATTGTGCCGAAAGCCCTTTCAGGGGCTATTGCTCGGCACTCGGGAGACGGAAAATTTTACGCAATGCCTCACAATGAAGCACTGGTCGGGGGCTAACTTCTGGCACCAGTTTCGAGCCCGTCCGTGAAAGTGACCCGCGCAAGTTTTAGGCCGGTTCGGCTACTGTGGCCTAATGGGGCCTAATGGGAAGATCTTCTAATGCTCATAACTTTTTAATTTCCCGACGGAACGCTTTGAAATTTTCACCATTTGTAGACGGCCTCCCGTACTACAAACTGATGCCCGTGTGGGCATGATGAAAATAGTAGTTCGCGAGACGGAAGCGCGTAAAGCTTCGGGGCGGCGGACTTCCACACCCCGATAACTCGGTATCGAAACATTGTTGCGGGCGGGTGCGCATGGCAATACCTGCGCCTCTGTTGGCCCTATCCGCGTGCAAAATCTAAAAGCGATCAGAGCCTTAGAAAGCGCGTACAACCGCTATCCCCATTTGCCTTGGGCCCTATGGGAAAACAGGAAATATCATAATTGCGGTCCGGGGCGCGCGCGCACAATGATAATTTTCACACCCGAGTAAGCTCTTTTATAGGTCAACATTTTGGAAAAAAAATTGGCTTGCTGCCCACAGCAGGAGCTGAGAACCATGCATTCGGAGGTTTTCACACCCCACCCACTAATGCCCTCAAAGTTTGAGAAAACGCGACCTTCGCGAAAAGCCCCGGAACCTATTGCAAAGTGATGAGCAGTGCCCAGGAGCACCTCTCAGTCATTTGCGCAAAATTCCTTCGGCTACAAGTGGCTCAAATAAGGGCGTGAAAATTGTGCCGAAAGCCCTTTCAGGGGCTATTGCTCGGCACTCGGGAGACGGAAAATTTTACGCAATGCCTCACAATGAAGCACTGGTCGGGGGCTAACTTCTGGCACCAGTTTCGAGCCCGTCCGTGAAAGTGACCCGCGCAAGTTTTAGGCCGGTTCGGCTACTGTGGCCTAATGGGGCCTAATGGGAAGATCTTCTAATGCTCATAACTTTTTAATTTCCCGACGGAACGCTTTGAAATTTTCACCATTTGTAGACGGCCTCCCGTACTACAAACTGATGCCCGTGTGGGCATGATGAAAATAGTAGTTCGCGAGACGGAAGCGCGTAAAGCTTCGGGGCGGCGGACTTCCACACCCCGATAACTCGGTATCGAAACATTGTTGCGGGCGGGTGCGCATGGCAATACCTGCGCCTCTGTTGGCCCTATCCGCGTGCAAAATCTAAAAGCGATCAGAGCCTTAGAAAGCGCGTACAACCGCTATCCCCATTTGCCTTGGGCCCTATGGGAAAACAGGAAATATCATAATTGCGGTCCGGGGCGCGCGCGCACAATGATAATTTTCACACCCGAGTAAGCTCTTTTATAGGTCAACATTTTGGAAAAAAAATTGGCTTGCTGCCCACAGCAGGAGCTGAGAACCATGCATTCGGAGGTTTTCACACCCCACCCACTAATGCCCTCAAAGTTTGAGAAAACGCGACCTTCGCGAAAAGCCCCGGAACCTATTGCAAAGTGATGAGCAGTGCCCAGGAGCACCTCTCAGTCATTTGCGCAAAATTCCTTCGGCTACAAGTGGCTCAAATAAGGGCGTGAAAATTGTGCCGAAAGCCCTTTCAGGGGCTATTGCTCGGCACTCGGGAGACGGAAAATTTTACGCAATGCCTCACAATGAAGCACTGGTCGGGGGCTAACTTCTGGCACCAGTTTCGAGCCCGTCCGTGAAAGTGACCCGCGCAAGTTTTAGGCCGGTTCGGCTACTGTGGCCTAATGGGGCCTAATGGGAAGATCTTCTAATGCTCATAACTTTTTAATTTCCCGACGGAACGCTTTGAAATTTTCACCATTTGTAGACGGCCTCCCGTACTACAAACTGATGCCCGTGTGGGCATGATGAAAATAGTAGTTCGCGAGACGGAAGCGCGTAAAGCTTCGGGGCGGCGGACTTCCACACCCCGATAACTCGGTATCGAAACATTGTTGCGGGCGGGTGCGCATGGCAATACCTGCGCCTCTGTTGGCCCTATCCGCGTGCAAAATCTAAAAGCGATCAGAGCCTTAGAAAGCGCGTACAACCGCTATCCCCATTTGCCTTGGGCCCTATGGGAAAACAGGAAATATCATAATTGCGGTCCGGGGCGCGCGCGCACAATGATAATTTTCACACCCGAGTAAGCTCTTTTATAGGTCAACATTTTGGAAAAAAAATTGGCTTGCTGCCCACAGCAGGAGCTGAGAACCATGCATTCGGAGGTTTTCACACCCCACCCACTAATGCCCTCAAAGTTTGAGAAAACGCGACCTTCGCGAAAAGCCCCGGAACCTATTGCAAAGTGATGAGCAGTGCCCAGGAGCACCTCTCAGTCATTTGCGCAAAATTCCTTCGGCTACAAGTGGCTCAAATAAGGGCGTGAAAATTGTGCCGAAAGCCCTTTCAGGGGCTATTGCTCGGCACTCGGGAGACGGAAAATTTTACGCAATGCCTCACAATGAAGCACTGGTCGGGGGCTAACTTCTGGCACCAGTTTCGAGCCCGTCCGTGAAAGTGACCCGCGCAAGTTTTAGGCCGGTTCGGCTACTGTGGCCTAATGGGGCCTAATGGGAAGATCTTCTAATGCTCATAACTTTTTAATTTCCCGACGGAACGCTTTGAAATTTTCACCATTTGTAGACGGCCTCCCGTACTACAAACTGATGCCCGTGTGGGCATGATGAAAATAGTAGTTCGCGAGACGGAAGCGCGTAAAGCTTCGGGGCGGCGGACTTCCACACCCCGATAACTCGGTATCGAAACATTGTTGCGGGCGGGTGCGCATGGCAATACCTGCGCCTCTGTTGGCCCTATCCGCGTGCAAAATCTAAAAGCGATCAGAGCCTTAGAAAGCGCGTACAACCGCTATCCCCATTTGCCTTGGGCCCTATGGGAAAACAGGAAATATCATAATTGCGGTCCGGGGCGCGCGCGCACAATGATAATTTTCACACCCGAGTAAGCTCTTTTATAGGTCAACATTTTGGAAAAAAAATTGGCTTGCTGCCCACAGCAGGAGCTGAGAACCATGCATTCGGAGGTTTTCACACCCCACCCACTAATGCCCTCAAAGTTTGAGAAAACGCGACCTTCGCGAAAAGCCCCGGAACCTATTGCAAAGTGATGAGCAGTGCCCAGGAGCACCTCTCAGTCATTTGCGCAAAATTCCTTCGGCTACAAGTGGCTCAAATAAGGGCGTGAAAATTGTGCCGAAAGCCCTTTCAGGGGCTATTGCTCGGCACTCGGGAGACGGAAAATTTTACGCAATGCCTCACAATGAAGCACTGGTCGGGGGCTAACTTCTGGCACCAGTTTCGAGCCCGTCCGTGAAAGTGACCCGCGCAAGTTTTAGGCCGGTTCGGCTACTGTGGCCTAATGGGGCCTAATGGGAAGATCTTCTAATGCTCATAACTTTTTAATTTCCCGACGGAACGCTTTGAAATTTTCACCATTTGTAGACGGCCTCCCGTACTACAAACTGATGCCCGTGTGGGCATGATGAAAATAGTAGTTCGCGAGACGGAAGCGCGTAAAGCTTCGGGGCGGCGGACTTCCACACCCCGATAACTCGGTATCGAAACATTGTTGCGGGCGGGTGCGCATGGCAATACCTGCGCCTCTGTTGGCCCTATCCGCGTGCAAAATCTAAAAGCGATCAGAGCCTTAGAAAGCGCGTACAACCGCTATCCCCATTTGCCTTGGGCCCTATGGGAAAACAGGAAATATCATAATTGCGGTCCGGGGCGCGCGCGCACAATGATAATTTTCACACCCGAGTAAGCTCTTTTATAGGTCAACATTTTGGAAAAAAAATTGGCTTGCTGCCCACAGCAGGAGCTGAGAACCATGCATTCGGAGGTTTTCACACCCCACCCACTAATGCCCTCAAAGTTTGAGAAAACGCGACCTTCGCGAAAAGCCCCGGAACCTATTGCAAAGTGATGAGCAGTGCCCAGGAGCACCTCTCAGTCATTTGCGCAAAATTCCTTCGGCTACAAGTGGCTCAAATAAGGGCGTGAAAATTGTGCCGAAAGCCCTTTCAGGGGCTATTGCTCGGCACTCGGGAGACGGAAAATTTTACGCAATGCCTCACAATGAAGCACTGGTCGGGGGCTAACTTCTGGCACCAGTTTCGAGCCCGTCCGTGAAAGTGACCCGCGCAAGTTTTAGGCCGGTTAGGCTACTGTGGCCTAATGGGGCCTAATGGGAAGATCTTCTAATGCTCATAACTTTTTAATTTCCCGACGGAACGCTTTGAAATTTTCACCATTTGTAGACGGCCTCCCGTACTACAAACTGATGCCCGTGTGGGCATGATGAAAATAGTAGTTCGCGAGACGGAAGCGCGTAAAGCTTCGGGGCGGCGGACTTCCACACCCCGATAACTCGGTATCGAAACATTGTTGCGGGCGGGTGCGCATGGCAATACCTGCGCCTCTGTTGGCCCTATCCGCGTGCAAAATCTAAAAGCGATCAGAGCCTTAGAAAGCGCGTACAACCGCTATCCCCATTTGCCTTGGGCCCTATGGGAAAACAGGAAATATCATAATTGCGGTCCGGGGCGCGCGCGCACAATGATAATTTTCACACCCGAGTAAGCTCTTTTATAGGTCAACATTTTGGAAAAAAAATTGGCTTGCTGCCCACAGCAGGAGCTGAGAACCATGCATTCGGAGGTTTTCACACCCCACCCACTAATGCCCTCAAAGTTTGAGAAAACGCGACCTTCGCGAAAAGCCCCGGAACCTATTGCAAAGTGATGAGCAGTGCCCAGGAGCACCTCTCAGTCATTTGCGCAAAATTCCTTCGGCTACAAGTGGCTCAAATAAGGGCGTGAAAATTGTGCCGAAAGCCCTTTCAGGGGCTATTGCTCGGCACTCGGGAGACGGAAAATTTTACGCAATGCCTCACAATGAAGCACTGGTCGGGGGCTAACTTCTGGCACCAGTTTCGAGCCCGTCCGTGAAAGTGACCCGCGCAAGTTTTAGGCCGGTTCGGCTACTGTGGCCTAATGGGGCCTAATGGGAAGATCTTCTAATGCTCATAACTTTTTAATTTCCCGACGGAACGCTTTGAAATTTTCACCATTTGTAGACGGCCTCCCGTACTACAAACTGATGCCCGTGTGGGCATGATGAAAATAGTAGTTCGCGAGACGGAAGCGCGTAAAGCTTCGGGGCGGCGGACTTCCACACCCCGATAACTCGGTATCGAAACATTGTTGCGGGCGGGTGCGCATGGCAATACCTGCGCCTCTGTTGGCCCTATCCGCGTGCAAAATCTAAAAGCGATCAGAGCCTTAGAAAGCGCGTACAACCGCTATCCCCATTTGCCTTGGGCCCTATGGGAAAACAGGAAATATCATAATTGCGGTCCGGGGCGCGCGCGCACAATGATAATTTTCACACCCGAGTAAGCTCTTTTATAGGTCAACATTTTGGAAAAAAAATTGGCTTGCTGCCCACAGCAGGAGCTGAGAACCATGCATTCGGAGGTTTTCACACCCCACCCACTAATGCCCTCAAAGTTTGAGAAAACGCGACCTTCGCGAAAAGCCCCGGAACCTATTGCAAAGTGATGAGCAGTGCCCAGGAGCACCTCTCAGTCATTTGCGCAAAATTCCTTCGGCTACAAGTGGCTCAAATAAGGGCGTGAAAATTGTGCCGAAAGCCCTTTCAGGGGCTATTGCTCGGCACTCGGGAGACGGAAAATTTTACGCAATGCCTCACAATGAAGCACTGGTCGGGGGCTAACTTCTGGCACCAGTTTCGAGCCCGTCCGTGAAAGTGACCCGCGCAAGTTTTAGGCCGGTTCGGCTACTGTGGCCTAATGGGGCCTAATGGGAAGATCTTCTAATGCTCATAACTTTTTAATTTCCCGACGGAACGCTTTGAAATTTTCACCATTTGTAGACGGCCTCCCGTACTACAAACTGATGCCCGTGTGGGCATGATGAAAATAGTAGTTCGCGAGACGGAAGCGCGTAAAGCTTCGGGGCGGCGGACTTCCACACCCCGATAACTCGGTATCGAAACATTGTTGCGGGCGGGTGCGCATGGCAATACCTGCGCCTCTGTTGGCCCTATCCGCGTGCAAAATCTAAAAGCGATCAGAGCCTTAGAAAGCGCGTACAACCGCTATCCCCATTTGCCTTGGGCCCTATGGGAAAACAGGAAATATCATAATTGCGGTCCGGGGCGCGCGCGCACAATGATAATTTTCACACCCGAGTAAGCTCTTTTATAGGTCAACATTTTGGAAAAAAAATTGGCTTGCTGCCCACAGCAGGAGCTGAGAACCATGCATTCGGAGGTTTTCACACCCCACCCACTAATGCCCTCAAAGTTTGAGAAAACGCGACCTTCGCGAAAAGCCCCGGAACCTATTGCAAAGTGATGAGCAGTGCCCAGGAGCACCTCTCAGTCATTTGCGCAAAATTCCTTCGGCTACAAGTGGCTCAAATAAGGGCGTGAAAATTGTGCCGAAAGCCCTTTCAGGGGCTATTGCTCGGCACTCGGGAGACGGAAAATTTTACGCAATGCCTCACAATGAAGCACTGGTCGGGGGCTAACTTCTGGCACCAGTTTCGAGCCCGTCCGTGAAAGTGACCCGCGCAAGTTTTAGGCCGGTTCGGCTACTGTGGCCTAATGGGGCCTAATGGGAAGATCTTCTAATGCTCATAACTTTTTAATTTCCCGACGGAACGCTTTGAAATTTTCACCATTTGTAGACGGCCTCCCGTACTACAAACTGATGCCCGTGTGGGCATGATGAAAATAGTAGTTCGCGAGACGGAAGCGCGTAAAGCTTCGGGGCGGCGGACTTCCACACCCCGATAACTCGGTATCGAAACATTGTTGCGGGCGGGTGCGCATGGCAATACCTGCGCCTCTGTTGGCCCTATCCGCGTGCAAAATCTAAAAGCGATCAGAGCCTTAGAAAGCGCGTACAACCGCTATCCCCATTTGCCTTGGGCCCTATGGGAAAACAGGAAATATCATAATTGCGGTCCGGGGCGCGCGCGCACAATGATAATTTTCACACCCGAGTAAGCTCTTTTATAGGTCAACATTTTGGAAAAAAAATTGGCTTGCTGCCCACAGCAGGAGCTGAGAACCATGCATTCGGAGGTTTTCACACCCCACCCACTAATGCCCTCAAAGTTTGAGAAAACGCGACCTTCGCGAAAAGCCCCGGAACCTATTGCAAAGTGATGAGCAGTGCCCAGGAGCACCTCTCAGTCATTTGCGCAAAATTCCTTCGGCTACAAGTGGCTCAAATAAGGGCGTGAAAATTGTGCCGAAAGCCCTTTCAGGGGCTATTGCTCGGCACTCGGGAGACGGAAAATTTTACGCAATGCCTCACAATGAAGCACTGGTCGGGGGCTAACTTCTGGCACCAGTTTCGAGCCCGTCCGTGAAAGTGACCCGCGCAAGTTTTAGGCCGGTTCGGCTACTGTGGCCTAATGGGGCCTAATGGGAAGATCTTCTAATGCTCATAACTTTTTAATTTCCCGACGGAACGCTTTGAAATTTTCACCATTTGTAGACGGCCTCCCGTACTACAAACTGATGCCCGTGTGGGCATGATGAAAATAGTAGTTCGCGAGACGGAAGCGCGTAAAGCTTCGGGGCGGCGGACTTCCACACCCCGATAACTCGGTATCGAAACATTGTTGCGGGCGGGTGCGCATGGCAATACCTGCGCCTCTGTTGGCCCTATCCGCGTGCAAAATCTAAAAGCGATCAGAGCCTTAGAAAGCGCGTACAACCGCTATCCCCATTTGCCTTGGGCCCTATGGGAAAACAGGAAATATCATAATTGCGGTCCGGGGCGCGCGCGCACAATGATAATTTTCACACCCGAGTAAGCTCTTTTATAGGTCAACATTTTGGAAAAAAAATTGGCTTGCTGCCCACAGCAGGAGCTGAGAACCATGCATTCGGAGGTTTTCACACCCCACCCACTAATGCCCTCAAAGTTTGAGAAAACGCGACCTTCGCGAAAAGCCCCGGAACCTATTGCAAAGTGATGAGCAGTGCCCAGGAGCACCTCTCAGTCATTTGCGCAAAATTCCTTCGGCTACAAGTGGCTCAAATAAGGGCGTGAAAATTGTGCCGAAAGCCCTTTCAGGGGCTATTGCTCGGCACTCGGGAGACGGAAAATTTTACGCAATGCCTCACAATGAAGCACTGGTCGGGGGCTAACTTCTGGCACCAGTTTCGAGCCCGTCCGTGAAAGTGACCCGCGCAAGTTTTAGGCCGGTTCGGCTACTGTGGCCTAATGGGGCCTAATGGGAAGATCTTCTAATGCTCATAACTTTTTAATTTCCCGACGGAACGCTTTGAAATTTTCACCATTTGTAGACGGCCTCCCGTACTACAAACTGATGCCCGTGTGGGCATGATGAAAATAGTAGTTCGCGAGACGGAAGCGCGTAAAGCTTCGGGGCGGCGGACTTCCACACCCCGATAACTCGGTATCGAAACATTGTTGCGGGCGGGTGCGCATGGCAATACCTGCGCCTCTGTTGGCCCTATCCGCGTGCAAAATCTAAAAGCGATCAGAGCCTTAGAAAGCGCGTACAACCGCTATCCCCATTTGCCTTGGGCCCTATGGGAAAACAGGAAATATCATAATTGCGGTCCGGGGCGCGCGCGCACAATGATAATTTTCACACCCGAGTAAGCTCTTTTATAGGTCAACATTTTGGAAAAAAAATTGGCTTGCTGCCCACAGCAGGAGCTGAGAACCATGCATTCGGAGGTTTTCACACCCCACCCACTAATGCCCTCAAAGTTTGAGAAAACGCGACCTTCGCGAAAAGCCCCGGAACCTATTGCAAAGTGATGAGCAGTGCCCAGGAGCACCTCTCAGTCATTTGCGCAAAATTCCTTCGGCTACAAGTGGCTCAAATAAGGGCGTGAAAATTGTGCCGAAAGCCCTTTCAGGGGCTATTGCTCGGCACTCGGGAGACGGAAAATTTTACGCAATGCCTCACAATGAAGCACTGGTCGGGGGCTAACTTCTGGCACCAGTTTCGAGCCCGTCCGTGAAAGTGACCCGCGCAAGTTTTAGGCCGGTTCGGCTACTGTGGCCTAATGGGGCCTAATGGGAAGATCTTCTAATGCTCATAACTTTTTAATTTCCCGACGGAACGCTTTGAAATTTTCACCATTTGTAGACGGCCTCCCGTACTACAAACTGATGCCCGTGTGGGCATGATGAAAATAGTAGTTCGCGAGACGGAAGCGCGTAAAGCTTCGGGGCGGCGGACTTCCACACCCCGATAACTCGGTATCGAAACATTGTTGCGGGCGGGTGCGCATGGCAATACCTGCGCCTCTGTTGGCCCTATCCGCGTGCAAAATCTAAAAGCGATCAGAGCCTTAGAAAGCGCGTACAACCGCTATCCCCATTTGCCTTGGGCCCTATGGGAAAACAGGAAATATCATAATTGCGGTCCGGGGCGCGCGCGCACAATGATAATTTTCACACCCGAGTAAGCTCTTTTATAGGTCAACATTTTGGAAAAAAAATTGGCTTGCTGCCCACAGCAGGAGCTGAGAACCATGCATTCGGAGGTTTTCACACCCCACCCACTAATGCCCTCAAAGTTTGAGAAAACGCGACCTTCGCGAAAAGCCCCGGAACCTATTGCAAAGTGATGAGCAGTGCCCAGGAGCACCTCTCAGTCATTTGCGCAAAATTCCTTCGGCTACAAGTGGCTCAAATAAGGGCGTGAAAATTGTGCCGAAAGCCCTTTCAGGGGCTATTGCTCGGCACTCGGGAGACGGAAAATTTTACGCAATGCCTCACAATGAAGCACTGGTCGGGGGCTAACTTCTGGCACCAGTTTCGAGCCCGTCCGTGAAAGTGACCCGCGCAAGTTTTAGGCCGGTTCGGCTACTGTGGCCTAATGGGGCCTAATGGGAAGATCTTCTAATGCTCATAACTTTTTAATTTCCCGACGGAACGCTTTGAAATTTTCACCATTTGTAGACGGCCTCCCGTACTACAAACTGATGCCCGTGTGGGCATGATGAAAATAGTAGTTCGCGAGACGGAAGCGCGTAAAGCTTCGGGGCGGCGGACTTCCACACCCCGATAACTCGGTATCGAAACATTGTTGCGGGCGGGTGCGCATGGCAATACCTGCGCCTCTGTTGGCCCTATCCGCGTGCAAAATCTAAAAGCGATCAGAGCCTTAGAAAGCGCGTACAACCGCTATCCCCATTTGCCTTGGGCCCTATGGGAAAACAGGAAATATCATAATTGCGGTCCGGGGCGCGCGCGCACAATGATAATTTTCACACCCGAGTAAGCTCTTTTATAGGTCAACATTTTGGAAAAAAAATTGGCTTGCTGCCCACAGCAGGAGCTGAGAACCATGCATTCGGAGGTTTTCACACCCCACCCACTAATGCCCTCAAAGTTTGAGAAAACGCGACCTTCGCGAAAAGCCCCGGAACCTATTGCAAAGTGATGAGCAGTGCCCAGGAGCACCTCTCAGTCATTTGCGCAAAATTCCTTCGGCTACAAGTGGCTCAAATAAGGGCGTGAAAATTGTGCCGAAAGCCCTTTCAGGGGCTATTGCTCGGCACTCGGGAGACGGAAAATTTTACGCAATGCCTCACAATGAAGCACTGGTCGGGGGCTAACTTCTGGCACCAGTTTCGAGCCCGTCCGTGAAAGTGACCCGCGCAAGTTTTAGGCCGGTTCGGCTACTGTGGCCTAATGGGGCCTAATGGGAAGATCTTCTAATGCTCATAACTTTTTAATTTCCCGACGGAACGCTTTGAAATTTTCACCATTTGTAGACGGCCTCCCGTACTACAAACTGATGCCCGTGTGGGCATGATGAAAATAGTAGTTCGCGAGACGGAAGCGCGTAAAGCTTCGGGGCGGCGGACTTCCACACCCCGATAACTCGGTATCGAAACATTGTTGCGGGCGGGTGCGCATGGCAATACCTGCGCCTCTGTTGGCCCTATCCGCGTGCAAAATCTAAAAGCGATCAGAGCCTTAGAAAGCGCGTACAACCGCTATCCCCATTTGCCTTGGGCCCTATGGGAAAACAGGAAATATCATAATTGCGGTCCGGGGCGCGCGCGCACAATGATAATTTTCACACCCGAGTAAGCTCTTTTATAGGTCAACATTTTGGAAAAAAAATTGGCTTGCTGCCCACAGCAGGAGCTGAGAACCATGCATTCGGAGGTTTTCACACCCCACCCACTAATGCCCTCAAAGTTTGAGAAAACGCGACCTTCGCGAAAAGCCCCGGAACCTATTGCAAAGTGATGAGCAGTGCCCAGGAGCACCTCTCAGTCATTTGCGCAAAATTCCTTCGGCTACAAGTGGCTCAAATAAGGGCGTGAAAATTGTGCCGAAAGCCCTTTCAGGGGCTATTGCTCGGCACTCGGGAGACGGAAAATTTTACGCAATGCCTCACAATGAAGCACTGGTCGGGGGCTAACTTCTGGCACCAGTTTCGAGCCCGTCCGTGAAAGTGACCCGCGCAAGTTTTAGGCCGGTTCGGCTACTGTGGCCTAATGGGGCCTAATGGGAAGATCTTCTAATGCTCATAACTTTTTAATTTCCCGACGGAACGCTTTGAAATTTTCACCATTTGTAGACGGCCTCCCGTACTACAAACTGATGCCCGTGTGGGCATGATGAAAATAGTAGTTCGCGAGACGGAAGCGCGTAAAGCTTCGGGGCGGCGGACTTCCACACCCCGATAACTCGGTATCGAAACATTGTTGCGGGCGGGTGCGCATGGCAATACCTGCGCCTCTGTTGGCCCTATCCGCGTGCAAAATCTAAAAGCGATCAGAGCCTTAGAAAGCGCGTACAACCGCTATCCCCATTTGCCTTGGGCCCTATGGGAAAACAGGAAATATCATAATTGCGGTCCGGGGCGCGCGCGCACAATGATAATTTTCACACCCGAGTAAGCTCTTTTATAGGTCAACATTTTGGAAAAAAAATTGGCTTGCTGCCCACAGCAGGAGCTGAGAACCATGCATTCGGAGGTTTTCACACCCCACCCACTAATGCCCTCAAAGTTTGAGAAAACGCGACCTTCGCGAAAAGCCCCGGAACCTATTGCAAAGTGATGAGCAGTGCCCAGGAGCACCTCTCAGTCATTTGCGCAAAATTCCTTCGGCTACAAGTGGCTCAAATAAGGGCGTGAAAATTGTGCCGAAAGCCCTTTCAGGGGCTATTGCTCGGCACTCGGGAGACGGAAAATTTTACGCAATGCCTCACAATGAAGCACTGGTCGGGGGCTAACTTCTGGCACCAGTTTCGAGCCCGTCCGTGAAAGTGACCCGCGCAAGTTTTAGGCCGGTTCGGCTACTGTGGCCTAATGGGGCCTAATGGGAAGATCTTCTAATGCTCATAACTTTTTAATTTCCCGACGGAACGCTTTGAAATTTTCACCATTTGTAGACGGCCTCCCGTACTACAAACTGATGCCCGTGTGGGCATGATGAAAATAGTAGTTCGCGAGACGGAAGCGCGTAAAGCTTCGGGGCGGCGGACTTCCACACCCCGATAACTCGGTATCGAAACATTGTTGCGGGCGGGTGCGCATGGCAATACCTGCGCCTCTGTTGGCCCTATCCGCGTGCAAAATCTAAAAGCGATCAGAGCCTTAGAAAGCGCGTACAACCGCTATCCCCATTTGCCTTGGGCCCTATGGGAAAACAGGAAATATCATAATTGCGGTCCGGGGCGCGCGCGCACAATGATAATTTTCACACCCGAGTAAGCTCTTTTATAGGTCAACATTTTGGAAAAAAAATTGGCTTGCTGCCCACAGCAGGAGCTGAGAACCATGCATTCGGAGGTTTTCACACCCCACCCACTAATGCCCTCAAAGTTTGAGAAAACGCGACCTTCGCGAAAAGCCCCGGAACCTATTGCAAAGTGATGAGCAGTGCCCAGGAGCACCTCTCAGTCATTTGCGCAAAATTCCTTCGGCTACAAGTGGCTCAAATAAGGGCGTGAAAATTGTGCCGAAAGCCCTTTCAGGGGCTATTGCTCGGCACTCGGGAGACGGAAAATTTTACGCAATGCCTCACAATGAAGCACTGGTCGGGGGCTAACTTCTGGCACCAGTTTCGAGCCCGTCCGTGAAAGTGACCCGCGCAAGTTTTAGGCCGGTTCGGCTACTGTGGCCTAATGGGGCCTAATGGGAAGATCTTCTAATGCTCATAACTTTTTAATTTCCCGACGGAACGCTTTGAAATTTTCACCATTTGTAGACGGCCTCCCGTACTACAAACTGATGCCCGTGTGGGCATGATGAAAATAGTAGTTCGCGAGACGGAAGCGCGTAAAGCTTCGGGGCGGCGGACTTCCACACCCCGATAACTCGGTATCGAAACATTGTTGCGGGCGGGTGCGCATGGCAATACCTGCGCCTCTGTTGGCCCTATCCGCGTGCAAAATCTAAAAGCGATCAGAGCCTTAGAAAGCGCGTACAACCGCTATCCCCATTTGCCTTGGGCCCTATGGGAAAACAGGAAATATCATAATTGCGGTCCGGGGCGCGCGCGCACAATGATAATTTTCACACCCGAGTAAGCTCTTTTATAGGTCAACATTTTGGAAAAAAAATTGGCTTGCTGCCCACAGCAGGAGCTGAGAACCATGCATTCGGAGGTTTTCACACCCCACCCACTAATGCCCTCAAAGTTTGAGAAAACGCGACCTTCGCGAAAAGCCCCGGAACCTATTGCAAAGTGATGAGCAGTGCCCAGGAGCACCTCTCAGTCATTTGCGCAAAATTCCTTCGGCTACAAGTGGCTCAAATAAGGGCGTGAAAATTGTGCCGAAAGCCCTTTCAGGGGCTATTGCTCGGCACTCGGGAGACGGAAAATTTTACGCAATGCCTCACAATGAAGCACTGGTCGGGGGCTAACTTCTGGCACCAGTTTCGAGCCCGTCCGTGAAAGTGACCCGCGCAAGTTTTAGGCCGGTTCGGCTACTGTGGCCTAATGGGGCCTAATGGGAAGATCTTCTAATGCTCATAACTTTTTAATTTCCCGACGGAACGCTTTGAAATTTTCACCATTTGTAGACGGCCTCCCGTACTACAAACTGATGCCCGTGTGGGCATGATGAAAATAGTAGTTCGCGAGACGGAAGCGCGTAAAGCTTCGGGGCGGCGGACTTCCACACCCCGATAACTCGGTATCGAAACATTGTTGCGGGCGGGTGCGCATGGCAATACCTGCGCCTCTGTTGGCCCTATCCGCGTGCAAAATCTAAAAGCGATCAGAGCCTTAGAAAGCGCGTACAACCGCTATCCCCATTTGCCTTGGGCCCTATGGGAAAACAGGAAATATCATAATTGCGGTCCGGGGCGCGCGCGCACAATGATAATTTTCACACCCGAGTAAGCTCTTTTATAGGTCAACATTTTGGAAAAAAAATTGGCTTGCTGCCCACAGCAGGAGCTGAGAACCATGCATTCGGAGGTTTTCACACCCCACCCACTAATGCCCTCAAAGTTTGAGAAAACGCGACCTTCGCGAAAAGCCCCGGAACCTATTGCAAAGTGATGAGCAGTGCCCAGGAGCACCTCTCAGTCATTTGCGCAAAATTCCTTCGGCTACAAGTGGCTCAAATAAGGGCGTGAAAATTGTGCCGAAAGCCCTTTCAGGGGCTATTGCTCGGCACTCGGGAGACGGAAAATTTTACGCAATGCCTCACAATGAAGCACTGGTCGGGGGCTAACTTCTGGCACCAGTTTCGAGCCCGTCCGTGAAAGTGACCCGCGCAAGTTTTAGGCCGGTTCGGCTACTGTGGCCTAATGGGGCCTAATGGGAAGATCTTCTAATGCTCATAACTTTTTAATTTCCCGACGGAACGCTTTGAAATTTTCACCATTTGTAGACGGCCTCCCGTACTACAAACTGATGCCCGTGTGGGCATGATGAAAATAGTAGTTCGCGAGACGGAAGCGCGTAAAGCTTCGGGGCGGCGGACTTCCACACCCCGATAACTCGGTATCGAAACATTGTTGCGGGCGGGTGCGCATGGCAATACCTGCGCCTCTGTTGGCCCTATCCGCGTGCAAAATCTAAAAGCGATCAGAGCCTTAGAAAGCGCGTACAACCGCTATCCCCATTTGCCTTGGGCCCTATGGGAAAACAGGAAATATCATAATTGCGGTCCGGGGCGCGCGCGCACAATGATAATTTTCACACCCGAGTAAGCTCTTTTATAGGTCAACATTTTGGAAAAAAAATTGGCTTGCTGCCCACAGCAGGAGCTGAGAACCATGCATTCGGAGGTTTTCACACCCCACCCACTAATGCCCTCAAAGTTTGAGAAAACGCGACCTTCGCGAAAAGCCCCGGAACCTATTGCAAAGTGATGAGCAGTGCCCAGGAGCACCTCTCAGTCATTTGCGCAAAATTCCTTCGGCTACAAGTGGCTCAAATAAGGGCGTGAAAATTGTGCCGAAAGCCCTTTCAGGGGCTATTGCTCGGCACTCGGGAGACGGAAAATTTTACGCAATGCCTCACAATGAAGCACTGGTCGGGGGCTAACTTCTGGCACCAGTTTCGAGCCCGTCCGTGAAAGTGACCCGCGCAAGTTTTAGGCCGGTTCGGCTACTGTGGCCTAATGGGGCCTAATGGGAAGATCTTCTAATGCTCATAACTTTTTAATTTCCCGACGGAACGCTTTGAAATTTTCACCATTTGTAGACGGCCTCCCGTACTACAAACTGATGCCCGTGTGGGCATGATGAAAATAGTAGTTCGCGAGACGGAAGCGCGTAAAGCTTCGGGGCGGCGGACTTCCACACCCCGATAACTCGGTATCGAAACATTGTTGCGGGCGGGTGCGCATGGCAATACCTGCGCCTCTGTTGGCCCTATCCGCGTGCAAAATCTAAAAGCGATCAGAGCCTTAGAAAGCGCGTACAACCGCTATCCCCATTTGCCTTGGGCCCTATGGGAAAACAGGAAATATCATAATTGCGGTCCGGGGCGCGCGCGCACAATGATAATTTTCACACCCGAGTAAGCTCTTTTATAGGTCAACATTTTGGAAAAAAAATTGGCTTGCTGCCCACAGCAGGAGCTGAGAACCATGCATTCGGAGGTTTTCACACCCCACCCACTAATGCCCTCAAAGTTTGAGAAAACGCGACCTTCGCGAAAAGCCCCGGAACCTATTGCAAAGTGATGAGCAGTGCCCAGGAGCACCTCTCAGTCATTTGCGCAAAATTCCTTCGGCTACAAGTGGCTCAAATAAGGGCGTGAAAATTGTGCCGAAAGCCCTTTCAGGGGCTATTGCTCGGCACTCGGGAGACGGAAAATTTTACGCAATGCCTCACAATGAAGCACTGGTCGGGGGCTAACTTCTGGCACCAGTTTCGAGCCCGTCCGTGAAAGTGACCCGCGCAAGTTTTAGGCCGGTTCGGCTACTGTGGCCTAATGGGGCCTAATGGGAAGATCTTCTAATGCTCATAACTTTTTAATTTCCCGACGGAACGCTTTGAAATTTTCACCATTTGTAGACGGCCTCCCGTACTACAAACTGATGCCCGTGTGGGCATGATGAAAATAGTAGTTCGCGAGACGGAAGCGCGTAAAGCTTCGGGGCGGCGGACTTCCACACCCCGATAACTCGGTATCGAAACATTGTTGCGGGCGGGTGCGCATGGCAATACCTGCGCCTCTGTTGGCCCTATCCGCGTGCAAAATCTAAAAGCGATCAGAGCCTTAGAAAGCGCGTACAACCGCTATCCCCATTTGCCTTGGGCCCTATGGGAAAACAGGAAATATCATAATTGCGGTCCGGGGCGCGCGCGCACAATGATAATTTTCACACCCGAGTAAGCTCTTTTATAGGTCAACATTTTGGAAAAAAAATTGGCTTGCTGCCCACAGCAGGAGCTGAGAACCATGCATTCGGAGGTTTTCACACCCCACCCACTAATGCCCTCAAAGTTTGAGAAAACGCGACCTTCGCGAAAAGCCCCGGAACCTATTGCAAAGTGATGAGCAGTGCCCAGGAGCACCTCTCAGTCATTTGCGCAAAATTCCTTCGGCTACAAGTGGCTCAAATAAGGGCGTGAAAATTGTGCCGAAAGCCCTTTCAGGGGCTATTGCTCGGCACTCGGGAGACGGAAAATTTTACGCAATGCCTCACAATGAAGCACTGGTCGGGGGCTAACTTCTGGCACCAGTTTCGAGCCCGTCCGTGAAAGTGACCCGCGCAAGTTTTAGGCCGGTTCGGCTACTGTGGCCTAATGGGGCCTAATGGGAAGATCTTCTAATGCTCATAACTTTTTAATTTCCCGACGGAACGCTTTGAAATTTTCACCATTTGTAGACGGCCTCCCGTACTACAAACTGATGCCCGTGTGGGCATGATGAAAATAGTAGTTCGCGAGACGGAAGCGCGTAAAGCTTCGGGGCGGCGGACTTCCACACCCCGATAAATCGGTATCGAAACATTGTTGCGGGCGGGTGCGCATGGCAATACCTGCGCCTCTGTTGGCCCTATCCGCGTGCAAAATCTAAAAGCGATCAGAGCCTTAGAAAGCGCGTACAACCGCTATCCCCATTTGCCTTGGGCCCTATGGGAAAACAGGAAATATCATAATTGCGGTCCGGGGCGCGCGCGCACAATGATAATTTTCACACCCGAGTAAGCTCTTTTATAGGTCAACATTTTGGAAAAAAAATTGGCTTGCTGCCCACAGCAGGAGCTGAGAACCATGCATTCGGAGGTTTTCACACCCCACCCACTAATGCCCTCAAAGTTTGAGAAAACGCGACCTTCGCGAAAAGCCCCGGAACCTATTGCAAAGTGATGAGCAGTGCCCAGGAGCACCTCTCAGTCATTTGCGCAAAATTCCTTCGGCTACAAGTGGCTCAAATAAGGGCGTGAAAATTGTGCCGAAAGCCCTTTCAGGGGCTATTGCTCGGCACTCGGGAGACGGAAAATTTTACGCAATGCCTCACAATGAAGCACTGGTCGGGGGCTAACTTCTGGCACCAGTTTCGAGCCCGTCCGTGAAAGTGACCCGCGCAAGTTTTAGGCCGGTTCGGCTACTGTGGCCTAATGGGGCCTAATGGGAAGATCTTCTAATGCTCATAACTTTTTAATTTCCCGACGGAACGCTTTGAAATTTTCACCATTTGTAGACGGCCTCCCGTACTACAAACTGATGCCCGTGTGGGCATGATGAAAATAGTAGTTCGCGAGACGGAAGCGCGTAAAGCTTCGGGGCGGCGGACTTCCACACCCCGATAACTCGGTATCGAAACATTGTTGCGGGCGGGTGCGCATGGCAATACCTGCGCCTCTGTTGGCCCTATCCGCGTGCAAAATCTAAAAGCAATCAGAGCCTTAGAAAGCGCGTACAACCGCTATCCCCATTTGCCTTGGGCCCTATGGGAAAACAGGAAATATCATAATTGCGGTCCGGGGCGCGCGCGCACAATGATAATTTTCACACCCGAGTAAGCTCTTTTATAGGTCAACATTTTGGAAAAAAAATTGGCTTGCTGCCCACAGCAGGAGCTGAGAACCATGCATTCGGAGGTTTTCACACCCCACCCACTAATGCCCTCAAAGTTTGAGAAAACGCGACCTTCGCGAAAAGCCCCGGAACCTATTGCAAAGTGATGAGCAGTGCCCAGGAGCACCTCTCAGTCATTTGCGCAAAATTCCTTCGGCTACAAGTGGCTCAAATAAGGGCGTGAAAATTGTGCCGAAAGCCCTTTCAGGGGCTATTGCTCGGCACTCGGGAGACGGAAAATTTTACGCAATGCCTCACAATGAAGCACTGGTCGGGGGCTAACTTCTGGCACCAGTTTCGAGCCCGTCCGTGAAAGTGACCCGCGCAAGTTTTAGGCCGGTTCGGCTACTGTGGCCTAATGGGGCCTAATGGGAAGATCTTCTAATGCTCATAACTTTTTAATTTCCCGACGGAACGCTTTGAAATTTTCACCATTTGTAGACGGCCTCCCGTACTACAAACTGATGCCCGTGTGGGCATGATGAAAATAGTAGTTCGCGAGACGGAAGCGCGTAAAGCTTCGGGGCGGCGGACTTCCACACCCCGATAACTCGGTATCGAAACATTGTTGCGGGCGGGTGCGCATGGCAATACCTGCGCCTCTGTTGGCCCTATCCGCGTGCAAAATCTAAAAGCGATCAGAGCCTTAGAAAGCGCGTACAACCGCTATCCCCATTTGCCTTGGGCCCTATGGGAAAACAGGAAATATCATAATTGCGGTCCGGGGCGCGCGCGCACAATGATAATTTTCACACCCGAGTAAGCTCTTTTATAGGTCAACATTTTGGAAAAAAAATTGGCTTGCTGCCCACAGCAGGAGCTGAGAACCATGCATTCGGAGGTTTTCACACCCCACCCACTAATGCCCTCAAAGTTTGAGAAAACGCGACCTTCGCGAAAAGCCCCGGAACCTATTGCAAAGTGATGAGCAGTGCCCAGGAGCACCTCTCAGTCATTTGCGCAAAATTCCTTCGGCTACAAGTGGCTCAAATAAGGGCGTGAAAATTGTGCCGAAAGCCCTTTCAGGGGCTATTGCTCGGCACTCGGGAGACGGAAAATTTTACGCAATGCCTCACAATGAAGCACTGGTCGGGGGCTAACTTCTGGCACCAGTTTCGAGCCCGTCCGTGAAAGTGACCCGCGCAAGTTTTAGGCCGGTTCGGCTACTGTGGCCTAATGGGGCCTAATGGGAAGATCTTCTAATGCTCATAACTTTTTAATTTCCCGACGGAACGCTTTGAAATTTTCACCATTTGTAGACGGCCTCCCGTACTACAAACTGATGCCCGTGTGGGCATGATGAAAATAGTAGTTCGCGAGACGGAAGCGCGTAAAGCTTCGGGGCGGCGGACTTCCACACCCCGATAACTCGGTATCGAAACATTGTTGCGGGCGGGTGCGCATGGCAATACCTGCGCCTCTGTTGGCCCTATCCGCGTGCAAAATCTAAAAGCGATCAGAGCCTTAGAAAGCGCGTACAACCGCTATCCCCATTTGCCTTGGGCCCTATGGGAAAACAGGAAATATCATAATTGCGGTCCGGGGCGCGCGCGCACAATGATAATTTTCACACCCGAGTAAGCTCTTTTATAGGTCAACATTTTGGAAAAAAATTGGCTTGCTGCCCACAGCAGGAGCTGAGAACCATGCATTCGGAGGTTTTCACACCCCACCCACTAATGCCCTCAAAGTTTGAGAAAACGCGACCTTCGCGAAAAGCCCCGGAACCTATTGCAAAGTGATGAGCAGTGCCCAGGAGCACCTCTCAGTCATTTGCGCAAAATTCCTTCGGCTACAAGTGGCTCAAATAAGGGCGTGAAAATTGTGCCGAAAGCCCTTTCAGGGGCTATTGCTCGGCACTCGGGAGACGGAAAATTTTACGCAATGCCTCACAATGAAGCACTGGTCGGGGGCTAACTTCTGGCACCAGTTTCGAGCCCGTCCGTGAAAGTGACCCGCGCAAGTTTTAGGCCGGTTCGGCTACTGTGGCCTAATGGGGCCTAATGGGAAGATCTTCTAATGCTCATAACTTTTTAATTTCCCGACGGAACGCTTTGAAATTTTCACCATTTGTAGACGGCCTCCCGTACTACAAACTGATGCCCGTGTGGGCATGATGAAAATAGTAGTTCGCGAGACGGAAGCGCGTAAAGCTTCGGGGCGGCGGACTTCCACACCCCGATAACTCGGTATCGAAACATTGTTGCGGGCGGGTGCGCATGGCAATACCTGCGCCTCTGTTGGCCCTATCCGCGTGCAAAATCTAAAAGCGATCAGAGCCTTAGAAAGCGCGTACAACCGCTATCCCCATTTGCCTTGGGCCCTATGGGAAAACAGGAAATATCATAATTGCGGTCCGGGGCGCGCGCGCACAATGATAATTTTCACACCCGAGTAAGCTCTTTTATAGGTCAACATTTTGGAAAAAAAATTGGCTTGCTGCCCACAGCAGGAGCTGAGAACCATGCATTCGGAGGTTTTCACACCCCACCCACTAATGCCCTCAAAGTTTGAGAAAACGCGACCTTCGCGAAAAGCCCCGGAACCTATTGCAAAGTGATGAGCAGTGCCCAGGAGCACCTCTCAGTCATTTGCGCAAAATTCCTTCGGCTACAAGTGGCTAAAATAAGGGCGTGAAAATTGTGCCGAAAGCCCTTTCAGGGGCTATTGCTCGGCACTCGGGAGACGGAAAATTTTACGCAATGCCTCACAATGAAGCACTGGTCGGGGGCTAACTTCTGGCACCAGTTTCGAGCCCGTCCGTGAAAGTGACCCGCGCAAGTTTTAGGCCGGTTCGGCTACTGTGGCCTAATGGGGCCTAATGGGAAGATCTTCTAATGCTCATAACTTTTTAATTTCCCGACGGAACGCTTTGAAATTTTCACCATTTGTAGACGGCCTCCCGTACTACAAACTGATGCCCGTGTGGGCATGATGAAAATAGTAGTTCGCGAGACGGAAGCGCGTAAAGCTTCGGGGCGGCGGACTTCCACACCCCGATAACTCGGTATCGAAACATTGTTGCGGGCGGGTGCGCATGGCAATACCTGCGCCTCTGTTGGCCCTATCCGCGTGCAAAATCTAAAAGCGATCAGAGCCTTAGAAAGCGCGTACAACCGCTATCCCCATTTGCCTTGGGCCCTATGGGAAAACAGGAAATATCATAATTGCGGTCCGGGGCGCGCGCGCACAATGATAATTTTCACACCCGAGTAAGCTCTTTTATAGGTCAACATTTTGGAAAAAAAATTGGCTTGCTGCCCACAGCAGGAGCTGAGAACCATGCATTCGGAGGTTTTCACACCCCACCCACTAATGCCCTCAAAGTTTGAGAAAACGCGACCTTCGCGAAAAGCCCCGGAACCTATTGCAAAGTGATGAGCAGTGCCCAGGAGCACCTCTCAGTCATTTGCGCAAAATTCCTTCGGCTACAAGTGGCTCAAATAAGGGCGTGAAAATTGTGCCGAAAGCCCTTTCAGGGGCTATTGCTCGGCACTCGGGAGACGGAAAATTTTACGCAATGCCTCACAATGAAGCACTGGTCGGGGGCTAACTTCTGGCACCAGTTTCGAGCCCGTCCGTGAAAGTGACCCGCGCAAGTTTTAGGCCGGTTCGGCTACTGTGGCCTAATGGGGCCTAATGGGAAGATCTTCTAATGCTCATAACTTTTTAATTTCCCGACGGAACGCTTTGAAATTTTCACCATTTGTAGACGGCCTCCCGTACTACAAACTGATGCCCGTGTGGGCATGATGAAAATAGTAGTTCGCGAGACGGAAGCGCGTAAAGCTTCGGGGCGGCGGACTTCCACACCCCGATAACTCGGTATCGAAACATTGTTGCGGGCGGGTGCGCATGGCAATACCTGCGCCTCTGTTGGCCCTATCCGCGTGCAAAATCTAAAAGCGATCAGAGCCTTAGAAAGCGCGTACAACCGCTATCCCCATTTGCCTTGGGCCCTATGGGAAAACAGGAAATATCATAATTGCGGTCCGGGGCGCGCGCGCACAATGATAATTTTCACACCCGAGTAAGCTCTTTTATAGGTCAACATTTTGGAAAAAAAATTGGCTTGCTGCCCACAGCAGGAGCTGAGAACCATGCATTCGGAGGTTTTCACACCCCACCCACTAATGCCCTCAAAGTTTGAGAAAACGCGACCTTCGCGAAAAGCCCCGGAACCTATTGCAAAGTGATGAGCAGTGCCCAGGAGCACCTCTCAGTCATTTGCGCAAAATTCCTTCGGCTACAAGTGGCTAAAATAAGGGCGTGAAAATTGTGCCGAAAGCCCTTTCAGGGGCTATTGCTCGGCACTCGGGAGACGGAAAATTTTACGCAATGCCTCACAATGAAGCACTGGTCGGGGGCTAACTTCTGGCACCAGTTTCGAGCCCGTCCGTGAAAGTGACCCGCGCAAGTTTTAGGCCGGTTCGGCTACTGTGGCCTAATGGGGCCTAATGGGAAGATCTTCTAATGCTCATAACTTTTTAATTTCCCGACGGAACGCTTTGAAATTTTCACCATTTGTAGACGGCCTCCCGTACTACAAACTGATGCCCGTGTGGGCATGATGAAAATAGTAGTTCGCGAGACGGAAGCGCGTAAAGCTTCGGGGCGGCGGACTTCCACACCCCGATAACTCGGTATCGAAACATTGTTGCGGGCGGGTGCGCATGGCAATACCTGCGCCTCTGTTGGCCCTATCCGCGTGCAAAATCTAAAAGCGATCAGAGCCTTAGAAAGCGCGTACAACCGCTATCCCCATTTGCCTTGGGCCCTATGGGAAAACAGGAAATATCATAATTGCGGTCCGGGGCGCGCGCGCACAATGATAATTTTCACACCCGAGTAAGCTCTTTTATAGGTCAACATTTTGGAAAAAAAATTGGCTTGCTGCCCACAGCAGGAGCTGAGAACCATGCATTCGGAGGTTTTCACACCCCACCCACTAATGCCCTCAAAGTTTGAGAAAACGCGACCTTCGCGAAAAGCCCCGGAACCTATTGCAAAGTGATGAGCAGTGCCCAGGAGCACCTCTCAGTCATTTGCGCAAAATTCCTTCGGCTACAAGTGGCTCAAATAAGGGCGTGAAAATTGTGCCGAAAGCCCTTTCAGGGGCTATTGCTCGGCACTCGGGAGACGGAAAATTTTACGCAATGCCTCACAATGAAGCACTGGTCGGGGGCTAACTTCTGGCACCAGTTTCGAGCCCGTCCGTGAAAGTGACCCGCGCAAGTTTTAGGCCGGTTCGGCTACTGTGGCCTAATGGGGCCTAATGGGAAGATCTTCTAATGCTCATAACTTTTTAATTTCCCGACGGAACGCTTTGAAATTTTCACCATTTGTAGACGGCCTCCCGTACTACAAACTGATGCCCGTGTGGGCATGATGAAAATAGTAGTTCGCGAGACGGAAGCGCGTAAAGCTTCGGGGCGGCGGACTTCCACACCCCGATAACTCGGTATCGAAACATTGTTGCGGGCGGGTGCGCATGGCAATACCTGCGCCTCTGTTGGCCCTATCCGCGTGCAAAATCTAAAAGCGATCAGAGCCTTAGAAAGCGCGTACAACCGCTATCCCCATTTGCCTTGGGCCCTATGGGAAAACAGGAAATATCATAATTGCGGTCCGGGGCGCGCGCGCACAATGATAATTTTCACACCCGAGTAAGCTCTTTTATAGGTCAACATTTTGGAAAAAAAATTGGCTTGCTGCCCACAGCAGGAGCTGAGAACCATGCATTCGGAGGTTTTCACACCCCACCCACTAATGCCCTCAAAGTTTGAGAAAACGCGACCTTCGCGAAAAGCCCCGGAACCTATTGCAAAGTGATGAGCAGTGCCCAGGAGCACCTCTCAGTCATTTGCGCAAAATTCCTTCGGCTACAAGTGGCTCAAATAAGGGCGTGAAAATTGTGCCGAAAGCCCTTTCAGGGGCTATTGCTCGGCACTCGGGAGACGGAAAATTTTACGCAATGCCTCACAATGAAGCACTGGTCGGGGGCTAACTTCTGGCACCAGTTTCGAGCCCGTCCGTGAAAGTGACCCGCGCAAGTTTTAGGCCGGTTCGGCTACTGTGGCCTAATGGGGCCTAATGGGAAGATCTTCTAATGCTCATAACTTTTTAATTTCCCGACGGAACGCTTTGAAATTTTCACCATTTGTAGACGGCCTCCCGTACTACAAACTGATGCCCGTGTGGGCATGATGAAAATAGTAGTTCGCGAGACGGAAGCGCGTAAAGCTTCGGGGCGGCGGACTTCCACACCCCGATAACTCGGTATCGAAACATTGTTGCGGGCGGGTGCGCATGGCAATACCTGCGCCTCTGTTGGCCCTATCCGCGTGCAAAATCTAAAAGCGATCAGAGCCTTAGAAAGCGCGTACAACCGCTATCCCCATTTGCCTTGGGCCCTATGGGAAAACAGGAAATATCATAATTGCGGTCCGGGGCGCGCGCGCACAATGATAATTTTCACACCCGAGTAAGCTCTTTTATAGGTCAACATTTTGGAAAAAAAATTGGCTTGCTGCCCACAGCAGGAGCTGAGAACCATGCATTCGGAGGTTTTCACACCCCACCCACTAATGCCCTCAAAGTTTGAGAAAACGCGACCTTCGCGAAAAGCCCCGGAACCTATTGCAAAGTGATGAGCAGTGCCCAGGAGCACCTCTCAGTCATTTGCGCAAAATTCCTTCGGCTACAAGTGGCTCAAATAAGGGCGTGAAAATTGTGCCGAAAGCCCTTTCAGGGGCTATTGCTCGGCACTCGGGAGACGGAAAATTTTACGCAATGCCTCACAATGAAGCACTGGTCGGGGGCTAACTTCTGGCACCAGTTTCGAGCCCGTCCGTGAAAGTGACCCGCGCAAGTTTTAGGCCGGTTCGGCTACTGTGGCCTAATGGGGCCTAATGGGAAGATCTTCTAATGCTCATAACTTTTTAATTTCCCGACGGAACGCTTTGAAATTTTCACCATTTGTAGACGGCCTCCCGTACTACAAACTGATGCCCGTGTGGGCATGATGAAAATAGTAGTTCGCGAGACGGAAGCGCGTAAAGCTTCGGGGCGGCGGACTTCCACACCCCGATAACTCGGTATCGAAACATTGTTGCGGGCGGGTGCGCATGGCAATACCTGCGCCTCTGTTGGCCCTATCCGCGTGCAAAATCTAAAAGCGATCAGAGCCTTAGAAAGCGCGTACAACCGCTATCCCCATTTGCCTTGGGCCCTATGGGAAAACAGGAAATATCATAATTGCGGTCCGGGGCGCGCGCGCACAATGATAATTTTCACACCCGAGTAAGCTCTTTTATAGGTCAACATTTTGGAAAAAAAATTGGCTTGCTGCCCACAGCAGGAGCTGAGAACCATGCATTCGGAGGTTTTCACACCCCACCCACTAATGCCCTCAAAGTTTGAGAAAACGCGACCTTCGCGAAAAGCCCCGGAACCTATTGCAAAGTGATGAGCAGTGCCCAGGAGCACCTCTCAGTCATTTGCGCAAAATTCCTTCGGCTACAAGTGGCTCAAATAAGGGCGTGAAAATTGTGCCGAAAGCCCTTTCAGGGGCTATTGCTCGGCACTCGGGAGACGGAAAATTTTACGCAATGCCTCACAATGAAGCACTGGTCGGGGGCTAACTTCTGGCACCAGTTTCGAGCCCGTCCGTGAAAGTGACCCGCGCAAGTTTTAGGCCGGTTCGGCTACTGTGGCCTAATGGGGCCTAATGGGAAGATCTTCTAATGCTCATAACTTTTTAATTTCCCGACGGAACGCTTTGAAATTTTCACCATTTGTAGACAGCCTCCCGTACTACAAACTGATGCCCGTGTGGGCATGATGAAAATAGTAGTTCGCGAGACGGAAGCGCGTAAAGCTTCGGGGCGGCGGACTTCCACACCCCGATAACTCGGTATCGAAACATTGTTGCGGGCGGGTGCGCATGGCAATACCTGCGCCTCTGTTGGCCCTATCCGCGTGCAAAATCTAAAAGCGATCAGAGCCTTAGAAAGCGCGTACAACCGCTATCCCCATTTGCCTTGGGCCCTATGGGAAAACAGGAAATATCATAATTGCGGTCCGGGGCGCGCGCGCACAATGATAATTTTCACACCCGAGTAAGCTCTTTTATAGGTCAACATTTTGGAAAAAAAATTGGCTTGCTGCCCACAGCAGGAGCTGAGAACCATGCATTCGGAGGTTTTCACACCCCACCCACTAATGCCCTCAAAGTTTGAGAAAACGCGACCTTCGCGAAAAGCCCCGGAACCTATTGCAAAGTGATGAGCAGTGCCCAGGAGCACCTCTCAGTCATTTGCGCAAAATTCCTTCGGCTACAAGTGGCTCAAATAAGGGCGTGAAAATTGTGCCGAAAGCCCTTTCAGGGGCTATTGCTCGGCACTCGGGAGACGGAAAATTTTACGCAATGCCTCACAATGAAGCACTGGTCGGGGGCTAACTTCTGGCACCAGTTTCGAGCCCGTCCGTGAAAGTGACCCGCGCAAGTTTTAGGCCGGTTCGGCTACTGTGGCCTAATGGGGCCTAATGGGAAGATCTTCTAATGCTCATAACTTTTTAATTTCCCGACGGAACGCTTTGAAATTTTCACCATTTGTAGACGGCCTCCCGTACTACAAACTGATGCCCGTGTGGGCATGATGAAAATAGTAGTTCGCGAGACGGAAGCGCGTAAAGCTTCGGGGCGGCGGACTTCCACACCCCGATAACTCGGTATCGAAACATTGTTGCGGGCGGGTGCGCATGGCAATACCTGCGCCTCTGTTGGCCCTATCCGCGTGCAAAATCTAAAAGCGATCAGAGCCTTAGAAAGCGCGTACAACCGCTATCCCCATTTGCCTTGGGCCCTATGGGAAAACAGGAAATATCATAATTGCGGTCCGGGGCGCGCGCGCACAATGATAATTTTCACACCCGAGTAAGCTCTTTTATAGGTCAACATTTTGGAAAAAAAATTGGCTTGCTGCCCACAGCAGGAGCTGAGAACCATGCATTCGGAGGTTTTCACACCCCACCCACTAATGCCCTCAAAGTTTGAGAAAACGCGACCTTCGCGAAAAGCCCCGGAACCTATTGCAAAGTGATGAGCAGTGCCCAGGAGCACCTCTCAGTCATTTGCGCAAAATTCCTTCGGCTACAAGTGGCTCAAATAAGGGCGTGAAAATTGTGCCGAAAGCCCTTTCAGGGGCTATTGCTCGGCACTCGGGAGACGGAAAATTTTACGCAATGCCTCACAATGAAGCACTGGTCGGGGGCTAACTTCTGGCACCAGTTTCGAGCCCGTCCGTGAAAGTGACCCGCGCAAGTTTTAGGCCGGTTCGGCTACTGTGGCCTAATGGGGCCTAATGGGAAGATCTTCTAATGCTCATAACTTTTTAATTTCCCGACGGAACGCTTTGAAATTTTCACCATTTGTAGACGGCCTCCCGTACTACAAACTGATGCCCGTGTGGGCATGATGAAAATAGTAGTTCGCGAGACGGAAGCGCGTAAAGCTTCGGGGCGGCGGACTTCCACACCCCGATAACTCGGTATCGAAACATTGTTGCGGGCGGGTGCGCATGGCAATACCTGCGCCTCTGTTGGCCCTATCCGCGTGCAAAATCTAAAAGCGATCAGAGCCTTAGAAAGCGCGTACAACCGCTATCCCCATTTGCCTTGGGCCCTATGGGAAAACAGGAAATATCATAATTGCGGTCCGGGGCGCGCGCGCACAATGATAATTTTCACACCCGAGTAAGCTCTTTTATAGGTCAACATTTTGGAAAAAAAATTGGCTTGCTGCCCACAGCAGGAGCTGAGAACCATGCATTCGGAGGTTTTCACACCCCACCCACTAATGCCCTCAAAGTTTGAGAAAACGCGACCTTCGCGAAAAGCCCCGGAACCTATTGCAAAGTGATGAGCAGTGCCCAGGAGCACCTCTCAGTCATTTGCGCAAAATTCCTTCGGCTACAAGTGGCTCAAATAAGGGCGTGAAAATTGTGCCGAAAGCCCTTTCAGGGGCTATTGCTCGGCACTCGGGAGACGGAAAATTTTACGCAATGCCTCACAATGAAGCACTGGTCGGGGGCTAACTTCTGGCACCAGTTTCGAGCCCGTCCGTGAAAGTGACCCGCGCAAGTTTTAGGCCGGTTCGGCTACTGTGGCCTAATGGGGCCTAATGGGAAGATCTTCTAATGCTCATAACTTTTTAATTTCCCGACGGAACGCTTTGAAATTTTCACCATTTGTAGACGGCCTCCCGTACTACAAACTGATGCCCGTGTGGGCATGATGAAAATAGTAGTTCGCGAGACGGAAGCGCGTAAAGCTTCGGGGCGGCGGACTTCCACACCCCGATAACTCGGTATCGAAACATTGTTGCGGGCGGGTGCGCATGGCAATACCTGCGCCTCTGTTGGCCCTATCCGCGTGCAAAATCTAAAAGCGATCAGAGCCTTAGAAAGCGCGTACAACCGCTATCCCCATTTGCCTTGGGCCCTATGGGAAAACAGGAAATATCATAATTGCGGTCCGGGGCGCGCGCGCACAATGATAATTTTCACACCCGAGTAAGCTCTTTTATAGGTCAACATTTTGGAAAAAAAATTGGCTTGCTGCCCACAGCAGGAGCTGAGAACCATGCATTCGGAGGTTTTCACACCCCACCCACTAATGCCCTCAAAGTTTGAGAAAACGCGACCTTCGCGAAAAGCCCCGGAACCTATTGCAAAGTGATGAGCAGTGCCCAGGAGCACCTCTCAGTCATTTGCGCAAAATTCCTTCGGCTACAAGTGGCTCAAATAAGGGCGTGAAAATTGTGCCGAAAGCCCTTTCAGGGGCTATTGCTCGGCACTCGGGAGACGGAAAATTTTACGCAATGCCTCACAATGAAGCACTGGTCGGGGGCTAACTTCTGGCACCAGTTTCGAGCCCGTCCGTGAAAGTGACCCGCGCAAGTTTTAGGCCGGTTCGGCTACTGTGGCCTAATGGGGCCTAATGGGAAGATCTTCTAATGCTCATAACTTTTTAATTTCCCGACGGAACGCTTTGAAATTTTCACCATTTGTAGACGGCCTCCCGTACTACAAACTGATGCCCGTGTGGGCATGATGAAAATAGTAGTTCGCGAGACGGAAGCGCGTAAAGCTTCGGGGCGGCGGACTTCCACACCCCGATAACTCGGTATCGAAACATTGTTGCGGGCGGGTGCGCATGGCAATACCTGCGCCTCTGTTGGCCCTATCCGCGTGCAAAATCTAAAAGCAATCAGAGCCTTAGAAAGCGCGTACAACCGCTATCCTCATTTGCCTTGGGCCCTATGGGAAAACAGGAAATATGATAATTGCGGTCCGGGGCGCGCGCGCACAATGATAATTTTCACACCCGAGTAAGCTCTTTTATAGGTCAACATTTTGGAAAAAAAATTGGCTTGCTGCCCACAGCAGGAGCTGAGAACCATGCATTCGGAGGTTTTCACACCCCACCCACTAATGCCCTCAAAGTTTGAGAAAACGCGACCTTCGCGAAAAGCCCCGGAACCTATTGCAAAGTGATGAGCAGTGCCCAGGAGCACCTCTCAGTCATTTGCGCAAAATTCCTTCGGCTACAAGTGGCTCAAATAAGGGCGTGAAAATTGTGCCGAAAGCCCTTTCAGGGGCTATTGCTCGGCACTCGGGGGACGGAAAATTTTACGCAATGCCTCACAATGAAGCACTGGTCGGGGGCTAACTTCTGGCACCAGTTTCGAGCCCGTCCGTGAAAGTGACCCGCGCAAGTTTTAGGCCGGTTCGGCTACTGTGGCCTAATGGGGCCTAATGGGAAGATCTTCTAATGCTCATAACTTTTTAATTTCCCGACGGAACGCTTTGAAATTTTCACCATTTGTAGACGGCCTCCCGTACTACAAACTGATGCCCGTGTGGGCATGATGAAAATAGTAGTTCGCGAGACGGAAGCGCGTAAAGCTTCGGGGCGGCGGACTTCCAAACCCCGATAACTCGGTATCGAAACATTGTTGCGGGTGGGTGCGCATGGCAATACCTGCGCCTCTGTTGGCCCTATCCGCGTGCAAAATCTAAAAGCGATCAGAGCCTTAGAAAGCGCGTACAACCGCTATCCCATTTGCCTTGGGCCCTATGGGAAAACAGGAAATATCATAATTGCGGTCCGGGGCGCGCGCGCACAATGATAATTTTCACACCCGAGTAAGCTCTTTTATAGGTCAACATTTTGGAAAAAAAATTGGCTTGCTGCCCACAGCAGGAGCTGAGAACCATGCATTCGGAGGTTTTCACACCCCACCCAGTAATGCCCTCAAAGTTTGAGAAAACGCGACCTTTGCGAAAAGCCCCGGAACCTATTGCAAAGTGATGAGCAGTGCCCAGGAGCACCTCTCAGTCATTTGCGCAAAATTCCTTCGGCTACAAGTGGCTCAAATAAGGGCGTGAAAATTGTGCCGAAAGCCCTTTCAGGGGCTATTGCTCGGCACTCGGGGGACGGAAAATTTTACGCAATGCCTCACAATGAAGCACTGGTCGGGGGCTAACTTCTGGCACCAGTTTCGAGCCCGTCCGTGAAAGTGACCCGCGCAAGTTTTAGGCCGGTTCGGCTACTGTGGCCTAATGGGGCCTAATGGGAAGATCTTCTAATGCTCATAACTTTTTAATTTCCCGACGGAACGCTTTGAAATTTTCACCATTTGTATACGGCCTCCCGTACTACAAACTGATGCCCGTGTGGGCATGATGAAAATAGTAGTTTGCGAGACGGAAGCGCGTAAAGCTTCGGGGCGGCGGACTTCCACACCCCGATAACTCGGTATCGAAACATTGTTGCGGGCGGGTGCGCATGGCAATACCTGCGCCTCTGTTGGCCCTATCCGCGTGCAAAATCTAAAAGCGATCAGAGCCTTAGAAAGCGCGTACAACCGCTATCCCCATTTGCCTTGGGCCCTATGGGAAAACAGGAAATATCATAATTGCGGTCCGGGGCGCGCGCGCACAATGATAATTTTCACACCCGAGTAAGCTCTTTTATAGGTCAACATTTTGGAAAAAAAATTGGCTTGCTGCCCACAGCAGGAGCTGAGAACCATGCATTCGGAGGTTTTCACACCCCACCCACTAATGCCCTCAAAGTTTGAGAAAACGCGACCTTCGCGAAAAGCCCCGGAACCTATTGCAAAGTGATGAGCAGTGCCCAGGAGCACCTCTCAGTCATTTGCGCAAAATTCCTTCGGCTACAAGTGGCTCAAATAAGGGCGTGAAAATTGTGCCGAAAGCCCTTTCAGGGGCTATTGCTCGGCACTCGGGGGACGGAAAATTTTACGCAATGCCTCACAATGAAGCACTGGTCGGGGGCTAACTTCTGGCACCAGTTTCGAGCCCGTCCGTGAAAGTGACCCGCGCAAGTTTTAGGCCGGTTCGGCTACTGTGGCCTAATGGGGCCTAATGGGAAGATCTTCTAATGCTCATAACTTTTTAATTTCCCGACGGAACGCTTTGAAATTTTCACCATTTGTAGACGGCCTCCCGTACTACAAACTGATGCCCGTGTGGGCATGATGAAAATAGTAGTTCGCGAGACGGAAGCGCGTAAAGCTTCGGGGTGGCGGACTTCCACACCCCGATAACTCGGTATCGAAACATTGTTGCGGGCGGGTGCGCATGGCAATACCTGCGCCTCTGTTGGCCCTATCCGCGTGCAAAATCTAAAAGCGATCAGAGCCTTAGAAAGCGCGTACAACCGCTATCCCCATTTGCCTTGGGCCCTATGGGAAAACAGGAAATATCATAATTGCGGTCCGGGGCGCGCGCGCACAATGATAATTTTCACACCCGAGTAAGCTCTTTTATAGGTCAACATTTTGGAAAAAAAATTGGCTTGCTGCCCACAGCAGGAGCTGAGAACCATGCATTCGGAGGTTTTCACACCCCACCCACTAATGCCCTCAAAGTTTGAGAAAACGCGACCTTCGCGAAAAGCCCCGGAACCTATTGCAAAGTGATGAGCAGTGCCCAGGAGCACCTCTCAGTCATTTGCGCAAAATTCCTTCGGCTACAAGTGGCTCAAATAAGGGCGTGAAAATTGTGCCGAAAGCCCTTTCAGGGGCTATTGCTCGGCACTCGGGGGACGGAAAATTTTACGCAATGCCTCACAATGAAGCACTGGTCGGGGGCTAACTTCTGGCACCAGTTTCGAGCCCATCCGTGAAAGTGACCCGCGCAAGTTTTAGGCCGGTTCGGCTACTGTGGCCTAATGGGGCCTAATGGGAAGATCTTCTAATGCTCATAACTTTTTAATTTCCCGACGGAACGCTTTGAAATTTTCACCATTTGTAGACGGCCTCCCGTACTACAAACTGATGCCCGTGTGGGCATGATGAAAATAGTAGTTCGCGAGACGGAAGCGCATAAAGCTTCGGGGCGGCGGACTTCCACACCCCGATAACTCGGTATCGAAACATTGTTGCGGGCGGGTGCGCATGGCAATACCTGCGCCTCTGTTGGCCCTATCCGCGTGCAAAATCTAAAAGCGATCAGAGCCTTAGAAAGCGCGTACAACCGCTATCCCCATTTGCCTTGGGCCCTATGGGAAAACAGGAAATATCATAATTGCGGTCCGGGGCGCGCGCGCACAATGATAATTTTCACACCCGAGTAAGCTCTTTTATAGGTCAACATTTTGGAAAAAAAATTGGCTTGCTGCCCACAGCAGGAGCTGAGAACCATGCATTCGGAGGTTTTCACACCCCACCCACTAATGCCCTCAAAGTTTGAGAAAACGCGACCTTCGCGAAAAGCCCCGGAACCTATTGCAAAGTGATGAGCAGTGCCCAGGAGCACCTCTCAGTCATTTGCGCAAAATTCCTTCGGCTACAAGTGGCTCAAATAAGGGCGTGAAAATTGTGCCGAAAGCCCTTTCAGGGGCTATTGCTCGGCACTCGGGGGACGGAAAATTTTACGCAATGCCTCACAATGAAGCACTGGTCGGGGGCTAACTTCTGGCACCAGTTTCGAGCCCGTCCGTGAAAGTGACCCGCGCAAGTTTTAGGCCGGTTCGGCTACTGTGGCCTAATGGGGCCTAATGGGAAGATCTTCTAATGCTCATAACTTTTTAATTTCCCGACGGAACGCTTTGAAATTTTCACCATTTGTAGACGGCCTCCCGTACTACAAACTGATGCCCGTGTGGGCATGATGAAAATAGTAGTTCGCGAGACGGAAGCGCGTAAAGCTTCGGGGCGGCGGACTTCCACACCCCGATAACTCGGTATCGAAACATTGTTTCGGGCGGGTGCGCATGGCAATACCTGCGCCTCTGTTGGCCCTATCCGCGTGCAAAATCTAAAAGCGATCAGAGCCTTAGAAAGCGCGTACAACCGCTATCCCCATTTGCCTTGGGCCCTATGGGAAAACAGGAAATATCATAATTGCGGTCCGGGGCGCGCGCGCACAATGATAATTTTCACACCCGAGTAAGCTCTTTTATAGGTCAACATTTTGGAAAAAAAATTGGCTTGCTGCCCACAGCAGGAGCTGAGAACCATGCATTCGGAGGTTTTCACACCCCACCCACTAATGCCCTCAAAGTTTGAGAAAACGCGACCTTCGCGAAAAGCCCCGGAACCTATTGCAAAGTGATGAGCAGTGCCCAGGAGCACCTCTCAGTCATTTGCGCAAAATTCCTTCGGCTACAAGTGGCTCAAATAAGGGCGTGAAAATTGTGCCGAAAGCCCTTTCAGGGGCTATTGCTCGGCACTCGGGGGACGGAAAATTTTACGCAATGCCTCACAATGAAGCACTGGTCGGGGGCTAACTTCTGGCACCAGTTTCGAGCCCGTCCGTGAAAGTGACCCGCGCAAGTTTTAGGCCGGTTCGGCTACTGTGGCCTAATGGGGCCTAATGGGAAGATCTTCTAATGCTCATAACTTTTTAATTTCCCGACGGAACGCTTTGAAATTTTCACCATTTGTAGACGGCCTCCCGTACTACAAACTGATGCCCGTGTGGGCATGATGAAAATAGTAGTTCGCGAGACGGAAGCGCGTAAAGCTTCGGGGCGGCGGACTTCCACACCCCGATAACTCGGTATCGAAACATTGTTGCGGGCGGGTGCGCATGGCAATACCTGCGCCTCTGTTGGCCCTATCCGCGTGCAAAATCTAAAAGCGATCAGAGCCTTAGAAAGCGCGTACAACCGCTATCCCCATTTGCCTTGGGCCCTATGGGAAAACAGGAAATATCATAATTGCGGTCCGGGGCGCGCGCGCACAATGATAATTTTCACACCCGAGTAAGCTCTTTTATAGGTCAACATTTTGGAAAAAAAATTGGCTTGCTGCCCACAGCAGGAGCTGAGAACCATGCATTCGGAGGTTTTCACACCCCACCCACTAATGCCCTCAAAGTTTGAGAAAACGCGACCTTCGCGAAAAGCCCCGGAACCTATTGCAAAGTGATGAGCAGTGCCCAGGAGCACCTCTCAGTCATTTGCGCAAAATTCCTTCGGCTACAAGTGGCTCAAATAAGGGCGTGAAAATTGTGCCGAAAGCCCTTTCAGGGGCTATTGCTTGGCACTCGGGGGACGGAAAATTTTACGCAATGCCTCACAATGAAGCACTGGTCGGGGGCTAACTTCTGGCACCAGTTTCGAGCCCGTCCGTGAAAGTGACCCGCGCAAGTTTTAGGCCGGTTCGGCTACTGTGGCCTAATGGGGCCTAATGGGAAGATCTTCTAATGCTCATAACTTTTTAATTTCCCGACGGAACGCTTTGAAATTTTCACCATTTGTAGACGGCCTCCCGTACTACAAACTGATGCCCGTGTGGGCATGATGAAAATAGTAGTTCGCGAGACGGAAGCGCGTAAAGCTTCGGGGCGGCGGACTTCCACACCCCGATAACTCGGTATCGAAACATTGTTGCGGGCGGGTGCGCATGGCAATACCTGCGCCTCTGTTGGCCCTATCCGCGTGCAAAATCTAAAAGCGATCAGAGCCTTAGAAAGCGCGTACAACCGCTATCCCCATTTGCCTTGGGCCCTATGGGAAAACAGGAAATATCATAATTGCGGTCCGGGGCGCGCGCGCACAATGATAATTTTCACACCCGAGTAAGCTCTTTTATAGGTCAACATTTTGGAAAAAAAATTGGCTTGCTGCCCACAGCAGGAGCTGAGAACCATGCATTCGGAGGTTTTCACACCCCACCCACTAATGCCCTCAAAGTTTGAGAAAACGCGACCTTCGCGAAAAGCCCCGGAACCTATTGCAAAGTGATGAGCAGTGCCCAGGAGCACCTCTCAGTCATTTGCGCAAAATTCCTTCGGCTACAAGTGGCTCAAATAAGGGCGTGAAAATTGTGCCGAAAGCCCTTTCAGGGGCTATTGTTCGGCACTCGGGGGACGGAAAATTTTACGCAATGCCTCACAATGAAGCACTGGTCGGGGGCTAACTTCTGGCACCAGTTTCGAGCCCGTCCGTGAAAGTGACCCGCGCAAGTTTTAGGCCGGTTCGGCTACTGTGGCCTAATGGGGCCTAATGGGAAGATCTTCTAATGCTCATAACTTTTTAATTTCCCGACGGAACGCTTTGAAATTTTCACCATTTGTAGACGGCCTCCCGTACTACAAACTGATGCCCGTGTGGGCATGATGAAAATAGTAGTTCGCGAGACGGAAGCGCGTAAAGCTTCGGGGCGGCGGACTTCCACACCCCGATAACTCGGTATCGAAACATTGTTGCGGGCGGGTGCGCATGGCAATACCTGCGCCTCTGTTGGCCCTATCCGCGTGCAAAATCTAAAAGCGATCAGAGCCTTAGAAAGCGCGTACAACCGCTATCCCCATTTGCCTTGGGCCCTATGGGAAAACAGGAAATATCATAATTGCGGTCCGGGGCGCGCGCGCACAATGATAATTTTCACACCCGAGTAAGCTCTTTTATAGGTCAACATTTTGGAAAAAAAATTGGCTTGCTGCCCACAGCAGGAGCTGAGAACCTTGCATTCGGAGGTTTTCACACCCCACCCACTAATGCCCTCAAAGTTTGAGAAAACGCGACCTTCGCGAAAAGCCCCGGAACCTATTGCAAAGTGATGAGCAGTGCCCAGGAGCACCTCTCAGTCATTTGCGCAAAATTCCTTCGGCTACAAGTGGCTCAAATAAGGGCGTGAAAATTGTGCCGAAAGCCCTTTCAGGGGCTATTGCTCGGCACTCGGGGGACGGAAAATTTTACGCAATGCCTCACAATGAAGCACTGGTCGGGGGCTAACTTCTGGCACCAGTTTCGAGCCCGTCCGTGAAAGTGACCCGCGCAAGTTTTAGGCCGGTTCGGCTACTGTGGCCTAATGGGGCCTAATGGGAAGATCTTCTAATGCTCATAACTTTTTAATTTCCCGACGGAACGCTTTGAAATTTTCACCATTTGTAGACGGCCTCCCGTACTACAAACTGATGCCCGTGTGGGCATGATGAAAATAGTAGTTCGCGAGACGGAAGCGCGTAAAGCTTCGGGGCGGCGGACTTCCACACCCCGATAACTCGGTATCGAAACATTGTTGCGGGCGGGTGCGCATGGCAATACCTGCGCCTCTGTTGGCCCTATCCGCGTGCAAAATCTAAAAGAGATCAGAGCCTTAGAAAGCGCGTACAACCGCTATCCCCATTTGCCTTGGGCCCTATGGGAAAACAGGAAATATCATAATTGCGGTCCGGGGCGCGCGCGCACAATGATAATTTTCACACCCGAGTAAGCTCTTTTATAGGTCAACATTTTGGAAAAAAAATTGGCTTGCTGCCCACAGCAGGAGCTGAGAACCATGCATTCGGAGGTTTTCACACCCCACCCACTAATGCCCTCAAAGTTTGAGAAAACGCGACCTTCGCGAAAAGCCCCGGAACCTATTGCAAAGTGATGAGCAGTGCCCAGGAGCACCTCTCAGTCATTTGCGCAAAATTCCTTCGGCTACAAGTGGCTCAAATAAGGGCGTGAAAATTGTGCCGAAAGCCCTTTCAGGGGCTATTGCTCGGCACTCGGGGGACGGAAAATTTTACGCAATGCCTCACAATGAAGCACTGGTCGGGGGCTAACTTCTGGCACCAGTTTCGAGCCCGTCCGTGAAAGTGACCCGCGCAAGTTTTAGGCCGGTTCGGCTACTGTGGCCTAATGGGGCCTAATGGGAAGATCTTCTAATGCTCATAACTTTTTAATTTCCCGACGGAACGCTTTGAAATTTTCACCATTTGTAGACGGCCTCCCGTACTACAAACTGATGCCCGTGTGGGCATGATGAAAATAGTAGTTCGCGAGACGGAAGCGCGTAAAGCTTCGGGGCGGCGGACTTCCACACCCCGATAACTCGGTATCGAAACATTGTTGCGGGCGGGTGCGCATGGCAATACCTGCGCCTCTGTTGGCCCTATCCGCGTGCAAAATCTAAAAGCGATCAGAGCCTTAGAAAGCGCGTACAACCGCTATCCCCATTTGCCTTGGGCCCTATGGGAAAACAGGAAATATCATAATTGCGGTCCGGGGCGCGCGCGCACAATGATAATTTTCACACCCGAGTAAGCTCTTTTATAGGTCAACATTTTGGAAAAAAAATTGGCTTGCTGCCCACAGCAGGAGCTGAGAACCATGCATTCGGAGGTTTTCACACCCCACCCACTAATGCCCTCAAAGTTTGAGAAAACGCGACCTTCGCGAAAAGCCCCGGAACCTATTGCAAAGTGATGAGCAGTGCCCAGGAGCACCTCTCAGTCATTTGCGCAAAATTCCTTCGGCTACAAGTGGCTCAAATAAGGGCGTGAAAATTGTGCCGAAAGCCCTTTCAGGGGCTATTGCTCGGCACTCGGGGGACGGAAAATTTTACGCAATGCCTCACAATGAAGCACTGGTCGGGGGCTAACTTCTGGCACCAGTTTCGAGCCCGTCCGTGAAAGTGACCCGCGCAAGTTTTAGGCCGGTTCGGCTACTGTGGCCTAATGGGGCCTAATGGGAAGATCTTCTAATGCTCATAACTTTTTAATTTCCCGACGGAACGCTTTGAAATTTTCACAATTTGTAGACGGCCTCCCGTACTACAAACTGATGCCCGTGTGGGCATGATGAAAATAGTAGTTCGCGAGACGGAAGCGCGTAAAGCTTCGGGGCGGCGGACTTCCACACCCCGATAACTCGGTATCGAAACATTGTTGCGGGCGGGTGCGCATGGCAATACCTGCGCCTCTGTTGGCCCTATCCGCGTGCAAAATCTAAAAGCGATCAGAGCCTTAGAAAGCGCGTACAACCGCTATCCCCATTTGCCTTGGGCCCTATGGGAAAACAGGAAATATCATAATTGCGGTCCGGGGCGCGCGCGCACAATGATAATTTTCACACCCGAGTAAGCTCTTTTATAGGTCAACATTTTGGAAAAAAAATTGGCTTGCTGCCCACAGCAGGAGCTGAGAACCATGCATTCGGAGGTTTTCACACCCCACCCACTAATGCCCTCAAAGTTTGAGAAAACGCGACCTTCGTGAAAAGCCCCGGAACCTATTGCAAAGTGATGAGCAGTGCCCAGGAGCACCTCTCAGTCATTTGCGCAAAATTCCTTCGGCTACAAGTGGCTCAAATAAGGGCGTGAAAATTGTGCCGAAAGCCCTTTCAGGGGCTATTGCTCGGCACTCGGGGGACGGAAAATTTTACGCAATGCCTCACAATGAAGCACTGGTCGGGGGCTAACTTCTGGCACCAGTTTCGAGCCCGTCCGTGAAAGTGACCCGCGCAAGTTTTAGGCCGGTTCGGCTACTGTGGCCTAATGGGGCCTAATGGGAAGATCTTCTAATGCTCATAACTTTTTAATTTCCCGACGGAACGCTTTGAAATTTTCACCATTTGTAGACGGCCTCCCGTACTACAAACTGATGCCCGTGTGGGCATGATGAAAATAGTAGTTCGCGAGACGGGAGCGCGTAAAGCTTCGGGGCGGCGGACTTCCACACCCCGATAACTCGGTATCGAAACATTGTTGCGGGCGGGTGCGCATGGCAATACCTGCGCCTCTGTTGGCCCTATCTGCGTGCAAAATCTAAAAGCGATCAGAGCCTTAGAAAGCGCGTACAACAGCTATCCCCATTTGCCTTGGGCCCTATGGGAAAACAGGAAATATCATAATTGCGGTCCGGGGCGCGCGTGCACAATGATAATTTTCACACCCGAGTAAGCTCTTTTATAGGTCAACATTTTGGAAAAAAAATTGGCTTGCTGCCCACAGCAGGAGCTGAGAACCATGCATTCGGAGGTTTTCACACCCCACCCACTAATGCCCTCAAAGTTTGAGAAAACGCGACCTTCGCGAAAAGCCCCGGAACCTATTGCAAAGTGATGAGCAGTGCCCAGGAGCACCTCTCAGTCATTTGCGCAAAATTCCTTCGGCTACAAGTGGCTCAAATAAGGGCGTGGAAATTGTGCCGAAAGCCCTTTCAGGGGCTATTGCTCGGCACTCGGGGGACGGAAAATTTTACGCAATGCCTCACAATGAAGCACTGGTCGGGGGCTAACTTCTGGCACCAGTTTCGAGCCCGTCCGTGAAAGTGACCCGCGCAAGTTTTAGGCCGGTTCGGCTACTGTGGCCTAATGGGGCCTAATGGGAAGATCTTCTAATGCTCATAACTTTTTAATTTCCCGACGGAACGCTTTGAAATTTTCACCATTTGTAGACGGCCTCCCGTACTACAAACTGATGCCCGTGTGGGCATGATGAAAATAGTAGTTCGCGAGACGGAAGCGCGTAAAGCTTCGGGGCGGCGGACTTCCACACCCCGATAACTCGGTATCGAAACATTGTTGCGGGCGGGTGCGCATGGCAATACCTGCGCCTCTGTTGGCCCTATCCGCGTGCAAAATCTAAAAGCGATCAGAGCCTTAGAAAGCGCGTACAACCGCTATCCCCATTTGCCTTGGGCCCTATGGGAAAACAGGAAATATCATAATTGCGGTCCGGGGCGCGCGCGCACAATGATAATTTTCACACCAGAGTAAGCTCTTTTATAGGTCAACATTTTGGAAAAAAAATTGGCTTGCTGCCCACAGCAGGAGCTGAGAACCATGCATTCGGAGGTTTTCACACCCCACCCACTAATGCCCTCAAAGTTTGAGAAAACGCGACCTTCGCGAAAAGCCCCGGAACCTATTGCAAAGTGATGAGCAGTGCCCAGGAGCACCTCTCAGTCATTTGCGCAAAATTCCTTCGGCTACAAGTGGCTCAAATAAGGGCGTGAAAATTGTGCCGAAAGCCCTTTCAGGGGCTATTGCTCGGCACTCGGGGGACGGAAAATTTTACGCAATGCCTCACAATGAAGCACTGGTCGGGGGCTAACTTCTGGCACCAGTTTCGAGCCCGTCCGTGAAAGTGACCCGCGCAAGTTTTAGGCCGGTTCGGCTACTGTGGCCTAATGGGGCCTAATGGGAAGATCTTCTAATGCTCATAACTTTTTAATTTCCCGACGGAACGCTTTGAAATTTTCACAATTTGTAGACGGCCTCCCGTACTACAAACTGATGCCCGTGTGGGCATGATGAAAATAGTAGTTCGCGAGACGGAAGCGCGTAAAGCTTCGGGGCGGCGGACTTCCACACCCCGATAACTCGGTATCGAAACATTGTTGCGGGCGGGTGCGCATGGCAATACCTGCGCCTCTGTTGGCCCTATCCGCGTGCAAAATCTAAAAGCGATCAGAGCCTTAGAAAGCGCGTACAACCGCTATCCCCATTTGCCTTGGGCCCTATGGGAAAACAGGAAATATCATAATTGCGGTCCGGGGCGCGCGCGCACAATGATAATTTTCACACCCGAGTAAGCTCTTTTATAGGTCAACATTTTGGAAAAAAAATTGGCTTGCTGCCCACAGCAGGAGCTGAGAACCATGCATTCGGAGGTTTTCACACCCCACCCACTAATGCCCTCAAAGTTTGAGAAAACGCGACCTTCGTGAAAAGCCCCGGAACCTATTGCAAAGTGATGAGCAGTGCCCAGGAGCACCTCTCAGTCATTTGCGCAAAATTCCTTCGGCTACAAGTGGCTCAAATAAGGGCGTGAAAATTGTGCCGAAAGCCCTTTCAGGGGCTATTGCTCGGCACTCGGGGGACGGAAAATTTTACGCAATGCCTCACAATGAAGCACTGGTCGGGGGCTAACTTCTGGCACCAGTTTCGAGCCCGTCCGTGAAAGTGACCCGCGCAAGTTTTAGGCCGGTTCGGCTACTGTGGCCTAATGGGGCCTAATGGGAAGATCTTCTAATGCTCATAACTTTTTAATTTCCCGACGGAACGCTTTGAAATTTTCACCATTTGTAGACGGCCTCCCGTACTACAAACTGATGCCCGTGTGGGCATGATGAAAATAGTAGTTCGCGAGACGGGAGCGCGTAAAGCTTCGGGGCGGCGGACTTCCACACCCCGATAACTCGGTATCGAAACATTGTTGCGGGCGGGTGCGCATGGCAATACCTGCGCCTCTGTTGGCCCTATCTGCGTGCAAAATCTAAAAGCGATCAGAGCCTTAGAAAGCGCGTACAACAGCTATCCCCATTTGCCTTGGGCCCTATGGGAAAACAGGAAATATCATAATTGCGGTCCGGGGCGCGCGTGCACAATGATAATTTTCACACCCGAGTAAGCTCTTTTATAGGTCAACATTTTGGAAAAAAAATTGGCTTGCTGCCCACAGCAGGAGCTGAGAACCATGCATTCGGAGGTTTTCACACCCCACCCACTAATGCCCTCAAAGTTTGAGAAAACGCGACCTTCGCGAAAAGCCCCGGAACCTATTGCAAAGTGATGAGCAGTGCCCAGGAGCACCTCTCAGTCATTTGCGCAAAATTCCTTCGGCTACAAGTGGCTCAAATAAGGGCGTGGAAATTGTGCCGAAAGCCCTTTCAGGGGCTATTGCTCGGCACTCGGGGGACGGAAAATTTTACGCAATGCCTCACAATGAAGCACTGGTCGGGGGCTAACTTCTGGCACCAGTTTCGAGCCCGTCCGTGAAAGTGACCCGCGCAAGTTTTAGGCCGGTTCGGCTACTGTGGCCTAATGGGGCCTAATGGGAAGATCTTCTAATGCTCATAACTTTTTAATTTCCCGACGGAACGCTTTGAAATTTTCACCATTTGTAGACGGCCTCCCGTACTACAAACTGATGCCCGTGTGGGCATGATGAAAATAGTAGTTCGCGAGACGGAAGCGCGTAAAGCTTCGGGGCGGCGGACTTCCACACCCCGATAACTCGGTATCGAAACATTGTTGCGGGCGGGTGCGCATGGCAATACCTGCGCCTCTGTTGGCCCTATCCGCGTGCAAAATCTAAAAGCGATCAGAGCCTTAGAAAGCGCGTACAACCGCTATCCCCATTTGCCTTGGGCCCTATGGGAAAACAGGAAATATCATAATTGCGGTCCGGGGCGCGCGCGCACAATGATAATTTTCACACCAGAGTAAGCTCTTTTATAGGTCAACATTTTGGAAAAAAAATTGGCTTGCTGCCCACAGCAGGAGCTGAGAACCATGCATTCGGAGGTTTTCACACCCCACCCACTAATGCCCTCAAAGTTTGAGAAAACGCGACCTTCGTGAAAAGCCCCGGAACCTATTGCAAAGTGATGAGCAGTGCCCAGGAGCACCTCTCAGTCATTTGCGCAAAATTCCTTCGGCTACAAGTGGCTCAAATAAGGGCGTGAAAATTGTGCCGAAAGCCCTTTCAGGGGCTATTGCTCGGCACTCGGGGGACGGAAAATTTTACGCAATGCCTCACAATGAAGCACTGGTCGGGGGCTAACTTCTGGCACCAGTTTCGAGCCCGTCCGTGAAAGTGACCCGCGCAAGTTTTAGGCCGGTTCGGCTACTGTGGCCTAATGGGGCCTAATGGGAAGATCTTCTAATGCTCATAACTTTTTAATTTCCCGACGGAACGCTTTGAAATTTTCACCATTTGTAGACGGCCTCCCGTACTACAAACTGATGCCCGTGTGGGCATGATGAAAATAGTAGTTCGCGAGACGGGAGCGCGTAAAGCTTCGGGGCGGCGGACTTCCACACCCCGATAACTCGGTATCGAAACATTGTTGCGGGCGGGTGCGCATGGCAATACCTGCGCCTCTGTTGGCCCTATCTGCGTGCAAAATCTAAAAGCGATCAGAGCCTTAGAAAGCGCGTACAACAGCTATCCCCATTTGCCTTGGGCCCTATGGGAAAACAGGAAATATCATAATTGCGGTCCGGGGCGCGCGTGCACAATGATAATTTTCACACCCGAGTAAGCTCTTTTATAGGTCAACATTTTGGAAAAAAAATTGGCTTGCTGCCCACAGCAGGAGCTGAGAACCATGCATTCGGAGGTTTTCACACCCCACCCACTAATGCCCTCAAAGTTTGAGAAAACGCGACCTTCGCGAAAAGCCCCGGAACCTATTGCAAAGTGATGAGCAGTGCCCAGGAGCACCTCTCAGTCATTTGCGCAAAATTCCTTCGGCTACAAGTGGCTCAAATAAGGGCGTGGAAATTGTGCCGAAAGCCCTTTCAGGGGCTATTGCTCGGCACTCGGGGGACGGAAAATTTTACGCAATGCCTCACAATGAAGCACTGGTCGGGGGCTAACTTCTGGCACCAGTTTCGAGCCCGTCCGTGAAAGTGACCCGCGCAAGTTTTAGGCCGGTTCGGCTACTGTGGCCTAATGGGGCCTAATGGGAAGATCTTCTAATGCTCATAACTTTTTAATTTCCCGACGGAACGCTTTGAAATTTTCACCATTTGTAGACGGCCTCCCGTACTACAAACTGATGCCCGTGTGGGCATGATGAAAATAGTAGTTCGCGAGACGGAAGCGCGTAAAGCTTCGGGGCGGCGGACTTCCACACCCCGATAACTCGGTATCGAAACATTGTTGCGGGCGGGTGCGCATGGCAATACCTGCGCCTCTGTTGGCCCTATCCGCGTGCAAAATCTAAAAGCGATCAGAGCCTTAGAAAGCGCGTACAACCGCTATCCCCATTTGCCTTGGGCCCTATGGGAAAACAGGAAATATCATAATTGCGGTCCGGGGCGCGCGCGCACAATGATAATTTTCACACCAGAGTAAGCTCTTTTATAGGTCAACATTTTGGAAAAAAAATTGGCTTGCTGCCCACAGCAGGAGCTGAGAACCATGCATTCGGAGGTTTTCACACCCCACCCACTAATGCCCTCAAAGTTTGAGAAAACGCGACCTTCGCGAAAAGCCCCGGAACCTATTGCAAAGTGATGAGCAGTGCCCAGGAGCACCTCTCAGTCATTTGCGCAAAATTCCTTCGGCTACAAGTGGCTCAAATAAGGGCGTGAAAATTGTGCCGAAAGCCCTTTCAGGGGCTATTGCTCGGCACTTGGGGGACGGAAAATTTTACGCAATGCCTCACAATGAAGCACTGGTCGGGGGCTAACTTCTGGCACCAGTTTCGAGCCCGTCCGTGAAAGTGACCCGCGCAAGTTTTAGGCCGGTTCGGCTACTGTGGCCTAATGGGGCCTAATGGGAAGATCTTCTAATGCTCATAACTTTTTAATTTCCCGACGGAACGCTTTGAAATTTTCACCATTTGTAGACGGCCTCCCGTACTACAAACTGATGCCCGTGTGGGCATGATGAAAATAGTAGTTCGCGAGACGGAAGCACGTAAAGCTTCGGGGCGGCGGACTTCCACACCCCGATAACTCGGTATCGAAACATTGTTGCGGGCGGGTGCGCATGGCAATACCTGCGCCTCTGTTGGCCCTATCCGCGTGCAAAATCTAAAAGCGATCAGAGCCTTAGAAAGCGCGTACAACCGCTATCCCCATTTGCCTTGGGCCCTATGGGAAAACAGGAAATATCATAATTGCGGTCCGGGGCGCGCGCGCACAATGATAATTTTCACACCCGAGTAAGCTCTTTTATAGGTCAACATTTTGGAAAAAAAATTGGCTTGCTGCCCACAGCAGGAGCTGAGAACCATGCATTCGGAGGTTTTCACACCCCACCCACTAATGCCCTCAAAGTTTGAGAAAACGCGACCTTCGCGAAAAGCCCCGGAACCTATTGCAAAGTGATGAGCAGTGCCCAGGAGCACCTCTCAGTCATTTGCGCAAAATTCCTTCGGCTACAAGTGGCTCAAATAAGGGCGTGAAAATTGTGCCGAAAGCCCTTTCAGGGGCTATTGCTCGGCACTCGGGGGACGGAAAATTTTACGCAATGCCTCACAATGAAGCACTGGTCGGGGGCTAACTTCTGGCACCAGTTTCGAGCCCGTCCGTGAAAGTGACCCGCGCAAGTTTTAGGCCGGTTCGGCTACTGTGGCCTAATGGGGCCTAATGGGAAGATCTTCTAATGCTCATAACTTTTTAATTTCCCGACGGAACGCTTTGAAATTTTCACCATTTGTAGACGGCCTCCCGTACTACAAACTGATGCCCGTGTGGGCATGATGAAAATAGTAGTTCGCGAGACGGAAGCGCGTAAAGCTTCGGGGCGGCGGACTTCCACACCCCGATAACTCGGTATCGAAACATTGTTGCGGGCGGGTGCGCATGGCAATACCTGCGCCTCTGTTGGCCCTATCCGCGTGCAAAATCTAAAAGCGATCAGAGCCTTAGAAAGCGCGTACAACCGCTATCCCCATTTGCCTTGGGCCCTATGGGAAAACAGGAAATATCATAATTGCGGTCCGGGGCGCGCGCGCACAATGATAATTTTCACACCCGAGTAAGCTCTTTTATAGGTCAACATTTTGGAAAAAAAATTGGCTTGCTGCCCACAGCAGGAGCTGAGAACCATGCATTTGGAGGTTTTCACACCCCACCCACTAATGCCCTCAAAGTTTGAGAAAACGCGACCTTCGCGAAAAGCCCCGGAACCTATTGCAAAGTGATGAGCAGTGCCCAGGAGCACCTCTCAGTCATTTGCGCAAAATTCCTTCGGCTACAAGTGGCTCAAATAAGGGCGTGAAAATTGTGCCGAAAGCCCTTTCAGGGGCTATTGCTCGGCACTCGGGGGACGGAAAATTTTACGCAATGCCTCACAATGAAGCACTGGTCGGGGGCTAACTTCTGGCACCAGTTTCGAGCCCGTCCGTGAAAGTGACCCGCGCAAGTTTTAGGCCGGTTCGGCTACTGTGGCCTAATGGGGCCTAATGGGAAGATCTTCTAATGCTCATAACTTTTTAATTTCCCGACGGAACGCTTTGAAATTTTCACCATTTGTAGACGGCCTCCCGTACTACAAACTGATGCCCGTGTGGGCATGATGAAAATAGTAGTTCGCGAGACGGAAGCGCGTAAAGCTTCGGGGCGGCGGACTTCCACGCCCCGATAACTCGGTATCGAAACATTGTTGCGGGCGGGTGCGCATGGCAATACCTGCGCCTCTGTTGGCCCTATCCGCGTGCAAAATCTAAAAGCGATCAGAGCCTTAGAAAGCGCGTACAACCGCTATCCCCATTTGCCTTGGGCCCTATGGGAAAACAGGAAATATCATAATTGCGGTCCGGGGCGCGCGCGCACAATGATAATTTTCACACCCGAGTAAGCTCTTTTATAGGTCAACATTTTGGAAAAAAAATTGGCTTGCTGCCCACAGCAGGAGCTGAGAACCATGCATTCGGAGGTTTTCACACCCCACCCACTAATGCCCTCAAAGTTTGAGAAAACGCAACCTTCGCGAAAAGCCCCGGAACCTATTGCAAAGTGATGAGCAGTGCCCAGGAGCACCTCTCAGTCATTTGCGCAAAATTCCTTCGGCTACAAGTGGCTCAAATAAGGGCGTGAAAATTGTGCCGAAAGCCCTTTCAGGGGCTATTGCTCGGCACTCGGGGGACGGAAAATTTTACGCAATGCCTCACAATGAAGCACTGGTCGGGGGCTAACTTCTGGCACCAGTTTCGAGCCCGTCCGTGAAAGTGACCCGCGCAAGTTTTAGGCCGGTTCGGCTACTGTGGCCTAATGGGGCCTAATGGGAAGATCTTCTAATGCTCATAACTTTTTAATTTCCCGACGGAACGCTTTGAAATTTTCACCATTTGTAGACGGCCTCCCGTACTACAAACTGATGCCCGTGTGGGCATGATGAAAATAGTAGTTCGCGAGACGGAAGCGCGTAAAGCTTCGGGGCGGCGGACTTCCACACCCCGATAACTCGGTATCGAAACATTGTTGCGGGCGGGTGCGCATGGCAATACCTGCGCCTCTGTTGGCCCTATCCGCGTGCAAAATCTAAAAGCGATCAGAGCCTTAGAAAGCGCGTACAACCGCTATCCCCATTTGCCTTGGGCCCTATGGGAAAACAGGAAATATCATAATTGCGGTCCGGGGCGCGCGCGCACAATGATAATTTTCACACCCGAGTAAGCTCTTTTATAGGTCAACATTTTGGAAAAAAAATTGGCTTGCTGCCCACAGCAGGAGCTGAGAACCATGCATTCGGAGGTTTTCACACCCCACCCACTAATGCCCTCAAAGTTTGAGAAAACGCGACCTTCGCGAAAAGCCCCGGAACCTATTGCAAAGTGATGAGCAGTGCCCAGGAGCACCTCTCAGTCATTTGCGCAAAATTCCTTCGGCTACAAGTGGCTCAAATAAGGGCGTGAAAATTGTGCCGAAAGCCCTTTCAGGGGCTATTGCTCGGCACTCGGGGGACGGAAAATTTTACGCAATGCCTCACAATGAAGCACTGGTCGGGGGCTAACTTCTGGCACCAGTTTCGAGCCCGTCCGTGAAAGTGACCCGCGCAAGTTTTAGGCCGGTTCGGCTACTGTGGCCTAATGGGGCCTAATGGGAAGATCTTCTAATGCTCATAACTTTTTAATTTCCCGACGGAACGCTTTGAAATTTTCACCATTTGTAGACGGCCTCCCGTACTACAAACTGATGCCCGTGTGGGCATGATGAAAATAGTAGTTCGCGAGACGGAAGCGCGTAAAGCTTCGGGGCGGCGGACTTCCACACCCCGATAACTCGGTATCGAAACATTGTTGCGGGCGGGTGCGCATGGCAATACCTGCGCCTCTGTTGGCCCTATCCGCGTGCAAAATCTAAAAGCGATCAGAGCCTTAGAAAGCGCGTACAACCGCTATCCCCATTTGCCTTGGGCCCTATGGGAAAACAGGAAATATCATAATTGCGGTCCGGGGCGCGCGCGCACAATGATAATTTTCACACCCGAGTAAGCTCTTTTATAGGTCAACATTTTGGAAAAAAAATTGGCTTGCTGCCCACAGCAGGAGCTGAGAACCATGCATTCGGAGGTTTTCACACCCCACCCACTAATGCCCTCAAAGTTTGAGAAAACGCGACCTTCGCGAAAAGCCACGGAACCTATTGCAAAGTGATGAGCAGTGCCCAGGAGCACCTCTCAGTCATTTGCGCAAAATTCCTTCGGCTACAAGTGGCTCAAATAAGGGCGTGAAAATTGTGCCGAAAGCCCTTTCAGGGGCTATTGCTCGGCACTCGGGGGACGGAAAATTTTACGCAATGCCTCACAATGAAGCACTGGTCGGGGGCTAACTTCTGGCACCAGTTTCGAGCCCGTCCGTGAAAGTGACCCGCGCAAGTTTTAGGCCGGTTCGGCTACTGTGGCCTAATGGGGCCTAATGGGAAGATCTTCTAATGCTCATAACTTTTTAATTTCCCGACGGAACGCTTTGAAATTTTCACCATTTGTAGACGGCCTCCCGTACTACAAACTGATGCCCGTGTGGGCATGATGAAAATAGTAGTTCGCGAGACGGAAGCGCGTAAAGCTTCGGGGCGGCGGACTTCCACACCCCGATAACTCGGTATCGAAACATTGTTGCGGGCGGGTGCACATGGCAATACCTGCGCCTCTGTTGGCCATATCCGCGTGCAAAATCTAAAAGCGATCAGAGCCTTAGAAAGCGCGTACAACCGCTATCCCCATTTGCCTTGGGCCCTATGGGAAAACAGGAAATATCATAATTGCGGTCCGGGGCGCGCGCGCACAATGATAATTTTCACACCCGAGTAAGCTCTTTTATAGGTCAACATTTTGGAAAAAAAATTGGCTTGCTGCCCACAGCAGGAGCTGAGAACCATGCATTCGGAGGTTTTCACACCCCACCCACTAATGCCCTCAAAGTTTGAGAAAACGCGACCTTCGCGAAAAGCCCCGGAACCTATTGCAAAGTGATGAGCAGTGCCCAGGAGCACCTCTCAGTCATTTGCCCAAAATTCCTTCGGCTACAAGTGGCTCAAATAAGGGCGTGAAAATTGTGCCGAAAGCCCTTTCAGGGGCTATTGCTCGGCACTCGGGGGACGGAAAATTTTACGCAATGCCTCACAATGAAGCACTGGTCGGGGGCTAACTTCTGGCACCAGTTTCGAGCCCGTCCGTGAAAGTGACCCGCGCAAGTTTTAGGCCGGTTCGGCTACTGTGGCCTAATGGGGCCTAATGGGAAGATCTTCTAATGCTCATAACTTTTTAATTTCCCGACGGAACGCTTTGAAATTTTCACCATTTGTAGACGGCCTCCCGTACTACAAACTGATGCCCGTGTGGGCATGATGAAAATAGTAGTTCGCGAGACGGAAGCGCGTAAAGCTTCGGGGCGGCGGACTTCCACACCCCGATAACTCGGTATCGAAACATTGTTGCGGGCGGGTGCGCATGGCAATACCTGCGCCTCTGTTGGCCCTATCCGCGTGCAAAATCTAAAAGCGATCAGAGCCTTAGAAAGCGCGTACAACCGCTATCCCCATTTGCCTTGGGCCCTATGGGAAAACAGGAAATATCATAATTGCGGTCCGGGGCGCGCGCGCACAATGATAATTTTCACACCCGAGTAAGCTCTTTTATAGGTCAACATTTTGGAAAAAAAATTGGCTTGCTGCCCACAGCAGGAGCTGAGAACCATGCATTCGGAGGTTTTCACACCCCACCCACTAATGCCCTCAAAGTTTGAGAAAACGCGACCTTCGCGAAAAGCCCCGGAACCTATTGCAAAGTGATGAGCAGTGCCCAGGAGCACCTCTCAGTCATTTGCGCAAAATTCCTTCGGCTACAAGTGGCTCAAATAAGGGCGTGAAAATTGTGCCGAAAGCCCTTTCAGGGGCTATTGCTCGGCACTCGGGGGACGGAAAATTTTACGCAATGCCTCACAATGAAGCACTGGTCGGGGGCTAACTTCTGGCACCAGTTTCGAGCCCGTCCGTGAAAGTGACCCGCGCAAGTTTTAGGCCGGTTCGGCTACTGTGGCCTAATGGGGCCTAATGGGAAGATCTTCTAATGCTCATAACTTTTTAATTTCCCGACGGAACGCTTTGAAATTTTCACCATTTGTAGACGGCCTCCCGTACTACAAACTGATGCCCGTGTGGGCATGATGAAAATAGTAGTTCGCGAGACGGAAGCGCGTAAAGCTTCGGGGCGGCGGACTTCCACACCCCGATAACTCGGTATCGAAACATTGTTGCGGGCGGGTGCGCATGGCAATACCTGCGCCTCTGTTGGCCCTATCCGCGTGCAAAATCTAAAAGCGATCAGAGCCTTAGAAAGCGCGTACAACCGCTATCCCCATTTGCCTTGGGCCCTATGGGAAAACAGGAAATATCATAATTGCGGTCCGGGGCGCGCGCGCACAATGATAATTTTCACACCCGAGTAAGCTCTTTTATAGGTCAACATTTTGGAAAAAAAATTGGCTTGCTGCCCACAGCAGGAGCTGAGAACCATGCATTCGGAGGTTTTCACACCCCACCCACTAATGCCCTCAAAGTTTGAGAAAACGCGACCTTCGCGAAAAGCCCCGGAACCTATTGCAAAGTGATGAGCAGTGCCCAGGAGCACCTCTCAGTCATTTGCGCAAAATTCCTTCGGCTACAAGTGGCTCAAATAAGGGCGTGAAAATTGTGCCGAAAGCCCTTTCAGGGGCTATTGCTCGGCACTCGGGGGACGGAAAATTTTACGCAATGCCTCACAATGAAGCACTGGTCGGGGGCTAACTTCTGGCACCAGTTTCGAGCCCGTCCGTGAAAGTGACCCGCGCAAGTTTTAGGCCGGTTCGGCTACTGTGGCCTAATGGGGCCTAATGGGAAGATCTTCTAATGCTCATAACTTTTTAATTTCCCGACGGAACGCTTTGAAATTTTCACCATTTGTAGACGGCCTCCCGTACTACAAACTGATGCCCGTGTGGGCATGATGAAAATAGTAGTTCGCGAGACGGAAGCGCGTAAAGCTTCGGGGCGGCGGACTTCCACACCCCGATAACTCGGTATCGAAACATTGTTGCGGGCGGGTGCGCATGGCAATACCTGCGCCTCTGTTGGCCCTATCCGCGTGCAAAATCTAAAAGCGATCAGAGCCTTAGAAAGCGCGTACAACCGCTATCCCCATTTGCCTTGGGCCCTATGGGAAAACAGGAAATATCATAATTGCGGTCCGGGGCGCGCGCGCACAATGATAATTTTCACACCCGAGTAAGCTCTTTTATAGGTCAACATTTTGGAAAAAAAATTGGCTTGCTGCCCACAGCAGGAGCTGAGAACCATGCATTCGGAGGTTTTCACACCCCACCCACTAATGCCCTCAAAGTTTGAGAAAACGCGACCTTCGCGAAAAGCCCCGGAACCTATTGCAAAGTGATGAGCAGTGCCCAGGAGCACCTCTCAGTCATTTGCGCAAAATTCCTTCGGCTACAAGTGGCTCAAATAAGGGCGTGAAAATTGTGCCGAAAGCCCTTTCAGGGGCTATTGCTCGGCACTCGGGGGACGGAAAATTTTACGCAATGCCTCACAATGAAGCACTGGTCGGGGGCTAACTTCTGGCACCAGTTTCGAGCCCGTCCGTGAAAGTGACCCGCGCAAGTTTTAGGCCGGTTCGGCTACTGTGGCCTAATGGGGCCTAATGGGAAGATCTTCTAATGCTCATAACTTTTTAATTTCCCGACGGAACGCTTTGAAATTTTCACCATTTGTAGACGGCCTCCCGTACTACAAACTGATGCCCGTGTGGGCATGATGAAAATAGTAGTTCGCGAGACGGAAGCGCGTAAAGCTTCGGGGCGGCGGACTTCCACACCCCGATAACTCGGTATCGAAACATTGTTGCGGGCGGGTGCGCATGGCAATACCTGCGCCTCTGTTGGCCCTATCCGCGTGCAAAATCTAAAAGCGATCAGAGCCTTAGAAAGCGCGTACAACCGCTATCCCCATTTGCCTTGGGCCCTATGGGAAAACAGGAAATATCATAATTGCGGTCCGGGGCGCGCGCGCACAATGATAATTTTCACACCCGAGTAAGCTCTTTTATAGGTCAACATTTTGGAAAAAAAATTGGCTTGCTGCCCACAGCAGGAGCTGAGAACCATGCATTCGGAGGTTTTCACACCCCACCCACTAATGCCCTCAAAGTTTGAGAAAACGCGACCTTCGCGAAAAGCCCCGGAACCTATTGCAAAGTGATGAGCAGTGCCCAGGAGCACCTCTCAGTCATTTGCGCAAAATTCCTTCGGCTACAAGTGGCTCAAATAAGGGCGTGAAAATTGTGCCGAAAGCCCTTTCAGGGGCTATTGCTCGGCACTCGGGGGACGGAAAATTTTACGCAATGCCTCACAATGAAGCACTGGTCGGGGGCTAACTTCTGGCACCAGTTTCGAGCCCGTCCGTGAAAGTGACCCGCGCAAGTTTTAGGCCGGTTCGGCTACTGTGGCCTAATGGGGCCTAATGGGAAGATCTTCTAATGCTCATAACTTTTTAATTTCCCGACGGAACGCTTTGAAATTTTCACCATTTGTAGACGGCCTCCCGTACTACAAACTGATGCCCGTGTGGGCATGATGAAAATAGTAGTTCGCGAGACGGAAGCGCGTAAAGCTTCGGGGCGGCGGACTTCCACACCCCGATAACTCGGTATCGAAACATTGTTGCGGGCGGGTGCGCATGGCAATACCTGCGCCTCTGTTGGCCCTATCCGCGTGCAAAATCTAAAAGCGATCAGAGCCTTAGAAAGCGCGTACAACCGCTATCCCCATTTGCCTTGGGCCCTATGGGAAAACAGGAAATATCATAATTGCGGTCCGGGGCGCGCGCGCACAATGATAATTTTCACACCCGAGTAAGCTCTTTTATAGGTCAACATTTTGGAAAAAAAATTGGCTTGCTGCCCACAGCAGGAGCTGAGAACCATGCATTCGGAGGTTTTCACACCCCACCCACTAATGCCCTCAAAGTTTGAGAAAACGCGACCTTCGCGAAAAGCCCCGGAACCTATTGCAAAGTGATGAGCAGTGCCCAGGAGCACCTCTCAGTCATTTGCGCAAAATTCCTTCGGCTACAAGTGGCTCAAATAAGGGCGTGAAAATTGTGCCGAAAGCCCTTTCAGGGGCTATTGCTCGGCACTCGGGGGACGGAAAATTTTACGCAATGCCTCACAATGAAGCACTGGTCGGGGGCTAACTTCTGGCACCAGTTTCGAGCCCGTCCGTGAAAGTGACCCGCGCAAGTTTTAGGCCGGTTCGGCTACTGTGGCCTAATGGGGCCTAATGGGAAGATCTTCTAATGCTCATAACTTTTTAATTTCCCGACGGAACGCTTTGAAATTTTCACCATTTGTAGACGGCCTCCCGTACTACAAACTGATGCCCGTGTGGGCATGATGAAAATAGTAGTTCGCGAGACGGAAGCGCGTAAAGCTTCGGGGCGGCGGACTTCCACACCCCGATAACTCGGTATCGAAACATTGTTGCGGGCGGGTGCGCATGGCAATACCTGCGCCTCTGTTGGCCCTATCCGCGTGCAAAATCTAAAAGCGATCAGAGCCTTAGAAAGCGCGTACAACCGCTATCCCCATTTGCCTTGGGCCCTATGGGAAAACAGGAAATATCATAATTGCGGTCCGGGGCGCGCGCGCACAATGATAATTTTCACACCCGAGTAAGCTCTTTTATAGGTCAACATTTTGGAAAAAAAATTGGCTTGCTGCCCACAGCAGGAGCTGAGAACCATGCATTCGGAGGTTTTCACACCCCACCCACTAATGCCCTCAAAGTTTGAGAAAACGCGACCTTCGCGAAAAGCCCCGGAACCTATTGCAAAGTGATGAGCAGTGCCCAGGAGCACCTCTCAGTCATTTGCCCAAAATTCCTTCGGCTACAAGTGGCTCAAATAAGGGCGTGAAAATTGTGCCGAAAGCCCTTTCAGGGGCTATTGCTCGGCACTCGGGGGACGGAAAATTTTACGCAATGCCTCACAATGAAGCACTGGTCGGGGGCTAACTTCTGGCACCAGTTTCGAGCCCGTCAGTGAAAGTGACCCGCGCAAGTTTTAGGCCGGTTCGGCTACTGTGGCCTAATGGGGCCTAATGGGAAGATCTTCTAATGCTCATAACTTTTTAATTTCCCGACGGAACGCTTTGAAATTTTCACCATTTGTAGACGGCCTCCCGTACTACAAACTGATGCCCGTGTGGGCATGATGAAAATAGTAGTTCGCGAGACGGAAGCGCGTAAAGCTTCGGGGCGGCGGACTTCCACACCCCGATAACTCGGTATCGAAACATTGTTGCGGGCGGGTGCGCATGGCAATACCTGCGCCTCTGTTGGCCCTATCCGCGTGCAAAATCTAAAAGCGATCAGAGCCTTAGAAAGCGCGTACAACCGCTATCCCCATTTGCCTTGGGCCCTATGGGAAAACAGGAAATATCATAATTGCGGTCCGGGGCGCGCGCGCACAATGATAATTTTCACACCCGAGTAAGCTCTTTTATAGGTCAACATTTTGGAAAAAAAATTGGCTTGCTGCCCACAGCAGGAGCTGAGAACCATGCATTCGGAGGTTTTCACACCCCACCCACTAATGCCCTCAAAGTTTGAGAAAACGCGACCTTCGCGAAAAGCCCCGGAACCTATTGCAAAGTGATGAGCAGTGCCCAGGAGCACCTCTCAGTCATTTGCGCAAAATTCCTTCGGCTACAAGTGGCTCAAATAAGGGCGTGAAAATTGTGCCGAAAGCCCTTTCAGGGGCTATTGCTCGGCACTCGGGGGACGGAAAATTTTACGCAATGCCTCACAATGAAGCACTGGTCGGGGGCTAACTTCTGGCACCAGTTTCGAGCCCGTCCGTGAAAGTGACCCGCGCAAGTTTTAGGCCGGTTCGGCTACTGTGGCCTAATGGGGCCTAATGGGAAGATCTTCTAATGCTCATAACTTTTTAATTTCCCGACGGAACGCTTTGAAATTTTCACCATTTGTAGACGGCCTCCCGTACTACAAACTGATGCCCGTGTGGGCATGATGAAAATAGTAGTTCGCGAGACGGAAGCGCGTAAAGCTTCGGGGCGGCGGACTTCCACACCCCGATAACTCGGTATCGAAACATTGTTGCGGGCGGGTGCGCATGGCAATACCTGCGCCTCTGTTGGCCCTATCCGCGTGCAAAATCTAAAAGCGATCAGAGCCTTAGAAAGCGCGTACAACCGCTATCCCCATTTGCCTTGGGCCCTATGGGAAAACAGGAAATATCATAATTGCGGTCCGGGGCGCGCGCGCACAATGATAATTTTCACACCCGAGTAAGCTCTTTTATAGGTCAACATTTTGGAAAAAAAATTGGCTTGCTGCCCACAGCAGGAGCTGAGAACCATGCATTCGGAGGTTTTCACACCCCACCCACTAATGCCCTCAAAGTTTGAGAAAACGCGACCTTCGCGAAAAGCCCCGGAACCTATTGCAAAGTGATGAGCAGTGCCCAGGAGCACCTCTCAGTCATTTGCGCAAAATTCCTTCGGCTACAAGTGGCTCAAATAAGGGCGTGAAAATTGTGCCGAAAGCCCTTTCAGGGGCTATTGCTCGGCACTCGGGGGACGGAAAATTTTACGCAATGCCTCACAATGAAGCACTGGTCGGGGGCTAACTTCTGGCACCAGTTTCGAGCCCGTCCGTGAAAGTGACCCGCGCAAGTTTTAGGCCGGTTCGGCTACTGTGGCCTAATGGGGCCTAATGGGAAGATCTTCTAATGCTCATAACTTTTTAATTTCCCGACGGAACGCTTTGAAATTTTCACCATTTGTAGACGGCCTCCCGTACTACAAACTGATGCCCGTGTGGGCATGATGAAAATAGTAGTTCGCGAGACGGAAGCGCGTAAAGCTTCGGGGCGGCGGACTTCCACACCCCGATAACTCGGTATCGAAACATTGTTGCGGGCGGGTGCGCATGGCAATACCTGCGCCTCTGTTGGCCCTATCCGCGTGCAAAATCTAAAAGCGATCAGAGCCTTAGAAAGCGCGTACAACCGCTATCCCCATTTGCCTTGGGCCCTATGGGAAAACAGGAAATATCATAATTGCGGTCCGGGGCGCGTGCGCACAATGATAATTTTCACACCCGAGTAAGCTCTTTTATAGGTCAACATTTTGGAAAAAAAATTGGCTTGCTGCCCACAGCAGGAGCTGAGAACCATGCATTCGGAGGTTTTCACACCCCACCCACTAATGCCCTCAAAGTTTGAGAAAATGCGACCTTCGCGAAAAGCCCCGGAACCTATTGCAAAGTGATGAGCAGTGCCCAGGAGCACCTCTCAGTCATTTGCCCAAAATTCCTTCGGCTACAAGTGGCTCAAATAAGGGCGTGAAAATTGTGCCGAAAGCCCTTTCAGGGGCTATTGCTCGGCACTCGGGGGACGGAAAATTTTACGCAATGCCTCACAATGAAGCACTGGTCGGGGGCTAACTTCTGGCACCAGTTTCGAGCCCGTCCGTGAAAGTGACCCGCGCAAGTTTTAGGCCGGTTCGGCTACTGTGGCCTAATGGGGCCTAATGGGAAGATCTTCTAATGCTCATAACTTTTTAATTTCCCGACGGAACGCTTTGAAATTTTCACCATTTGTAGACGGCCTCCCGTACTACAAACTGATGCCCGTGTGGGCATGATGAAAATAGTAGTTCGCGAGACGGAAGCGCGTAAAGCTTCGGGGCGGCGGACTTCCACACCCCGATAACTCGGTATCGAAACATTGTTGCGGGCGGGTGCGCATGGCAATACCTGCGCCTCTGTTGGCCCTATCCGCGTGCAAAATCTAAAAGCGATCAGAGCCTTAGAAAGCGCGTACAACCGCTATCCCCATTTGCCTTGGGCCCTATGGGAAAACAGGAAATATCATAATTGCGGTCCGGGGCGCGTGCGCACAATGATAATTTTCACACCCGAGTAAGCTCTTTTATAGGTCAACATTTTGGAAAAAAAATTGGCTTGCTGCCCACAGCAGGAGCTGAGGACCATGCATTCGGAGGTTTTCACACCCCACCCACTAATGCCCTCAAAGTTTGAGAAAACGCGACCTTCGCGAAAAGCCCCGGAACCTATTGCAAAGTGATGAGCAGTGCCCAGGAGCACCTCTCAGTCATTTGCGCAAAATTCCTTCGGCTACAAGTGGCTCAAATAAGGGCGTGAAAATTGTGCCGAAAGCCCTTTCAGGGGCTATTGCTCGGCACTCGGGGGACGGAAAATTTTACGCAATGCCTCACAATGAAGCACTGGTCGGGGGCTAACTTCTGGCACCAGTTTCGAGCCCGTCCGTGAAAGTGACCCGCGCAAGTTTTAGGCCGGTTCGGCTACTGTGGCCTAATGGGGCCTAATGGGAAGATCTTCTAATGCTCATAACTTTTTAATTTCCCGACGGAACGCTTTGAAATTTTCACCATTTGTAGACGGCCTCCCGTACTACAGACTGATGCCCATGTGGGCATGATGAAAATAGTAGTTCGCGAGACGGAAGCGCGTAAAGCTTCGGGGCGGCGGACTTCCACACCCCGATAACTCCGTATCGAAACATTGTTGCGGGCGGGTGCGCATGGCAATACCTGCGCCTCTGTTGGCCCTATCCGCGTGCAAAATCTAAAAGCGATCAGAGCCTTAGAAAGCGCGTACAACCGCTATCCCCATTTGCCTTGGGCCCTATGGGAAAACAGGAAATATCATAATTGCGGTCCGGGGCGCGCGCGCACAATGATAATTTTCACACCCGAGTAAGCTCTTTTATAGGTCAACATTTTGGAAAAAAAATTGGCTTGCTGCCCACAGCAGGAGCTGAGAACCATGCATTCGGAGGTTTTCACACCCCACCCACTAATGCCCTCAAAGTTTGAGAAAACGCGACCTTCGCGAAAAGCCCCGGAACCTATTGCAAAGTGATGAGCAGTGCCCAGGAGCACCTCTCAGTCATTTGCGCAAAATTCCTTCGGCTACAAGTGGCTCAAATAAGGGCGTGAAAATTGTGCCGAAAGCCCTTTCAGGGGCTATTGCTCGGCACTCGGGGGACGGAAAATTTTACGCAATGCCTCACAATGAAGCACTGGTCGGGGGCTAACTTCTGGCACCAGTTTCGAGCCCGTCCGTGAAAGTGACCCGCGCAAGTTTTAGGCCGGTTCGGCTACTGTGGCCTAATGGGGCCTAATGGGAAGATCTTCTAATGCTCATAACTTTTTAATTTCCCGACAGAACGCTTTGAAATTTTCACCATTTGTAGACGGCCTCCCGTACTACAAACTGATGCCCGTGTGGGCATGATGAAAATAGTAGTTCGCGAGACAGAAGCGCGTAAAGCTTCGGGGCGGCGGACTTCCACACCCCGATAACTCGGTATGGAAACATTGTTGCGGGCGGGTGCGCATGGCAATACCTGCGCCTCTGTTGGCCCTATCCGCGTGCAAAATCTAAAAGCGATCAGAGCCTTAGAAAGCGCGTACAACCGCTATCCCCATTTGCCTTGGGCCCTATGGGAAAACAGGAAATATCATAATTGCGGTCCGGGGCGCGCGCGCACAATGATAATTTTCACACCCGAGTAAGCTCTTTTATAGGTCAACATTTTGGAAAAAAAATTGGCTTGCTGCCCACAGCAGGAGCTGAGAACCATGCATTCGGAGGTTTTCACACCCCACCCACTAATGCCCTCAAAGTTTGAGAAAACGCGACCTTCGCGAAAAGCCCCGGAACCTATTGCAAAGTGATGAGCAGTGCCCAGGAGCACCTCTCAGTCATTTGCGCAAAATTCCTTCGGCTACAAGTGGCTCAAATAAGGGCGTGAAAATTGTGCCGAAAGCCCTTTCAGGGGCTATTGCTCGGCACTCGGGGGACGGAAAATTTTACGCAATGCCTCACAATGAAGCACTGGTCGGGGGCTAACTTCTGGCACCAGTTTCGAGCCCGTCCGTGAAAGTGACCCGCGCAAGTTTTAGGCCGGTTCGGCTACTGTGGCCTAATGGGGCCTAATGGGAAGATCTTCTAATGCTCATAACTTTTTAATTTCCCGACGGAAAGCTTTGAAATTTTCACCATTTGTAGACGGCCTCCCGTACTACAAACTGATGCCCGTGTGGGCATGATGAAAATAGTAGTTCGCGAGACGGAAGCGCGTAAAGCTTCGGGGCGGCGGACTTCCACACCCCGATAACTCGGTATCGAAACATTGTTGCGGGCGGGTGCGCATGGCAATACCTGCGCCTCTGTTGGCCCTATCCGCGTGCAAAATCTAAAAGCGATCAGAGCCTTAGAAAGCGCGTACAACCGCTATCCCCATTTGCCTTGGGCCCTATGGGAAAACAGGAAATATCATAATTGCGGTCCGGGGCGCGCGCGCACAATGATAATTTTCACACCCGAGTAAGCTCTTTTATAGGTCAACATTTTGGAAAAAAAATTGGCTTGCTGCCCACAGCAGGAGCTGAGAACCATGCATTCGGAGGTTTTCACACCCCACCCACTAATGCCCTCAAAGTTTGAGAAAACGCGACCTTCGCGAAAAGCCCCGGAACCTATTGCAAAGTGATGAGCAGTGCCCAGGAGCACCTCTCAGTCATTTGCGCAAAATTCCTTCGGCTACAAGTGGCTCAAATAAGGGCGTGAAAATTGTGCCGAAAGCCCTTTCAGGGGCTATTGCTCGGCACTCGGGGGACGGAAAATTTTACGCAATGCCTCACAATGAAGCACTGGTCGGGGGCTAACTTCTGGCACCAGTTTCGAGCCCGTCCGTGAAAGTGACCCGCGCAAGTTTTAGGCCGGTTCGGCTACTGTGGCCTAATGGGGCCTAATGGGAAGATCTTCTAATGCTCATAACTTTTTAATTTCCCGACGGAACGCTTTGAAATTTTCACCATTCGTAGACGGCCTCCCGTACTACAAACTGATGCCCGTGTGGGCATGATGAAAATAGTAGTTCGCGAGACGGAAGCGCGTAAAGCTTCGGGGCGGCGGACTTCCACACCCCGATAACTCGGTATCGAAACATTGTTGCGGGCGGGTGCGCATGGCAATACCTGCGCCTCTGTTGGCCCTATCCGCGTGCAAAATCTAAAAGCGATCAGAGCCTTAGAAAGCGCGTACAACAGCTATCCCCATTTGCCTTGGGCCCTATGGGAAAACAGGAAATATCATAATTGCGGTCCGGGGCGCGCATGCACAATGATAATTTTCACACCCGAGTAAGCTCTTTTATAGGTCAACATTTTGGAAAAAAAATTGGCTTGCTGCCCACAGCAGGAGCTGAGAACCATGCATTCGGAGGTTTTCACACCCCACCCACTAATGCCCTCAAAGTTTGAGAAAACGCGACCTTCGCGAAAAGCCCCGGAACCTATTGCAAAGTGATGAGCAGTGCCCAGGAGCACCTCTCAGTCATTTGCGCAAAATTCCTTCGGCTACAAGTGGCTCAAATAAGGGCGTGAAAATTGTGCCGAAAGCCCTTTCAGGGGCTATTGCTCGGCACTCGGGGGACGGAAAATTTTACGCAATGCCTCACAATGAAGCACTGGTCGGGGGCTAACTTCTGGCACCAGTTTCGAGCCCGTCCGTGAAAGTGACCCGCGCAAGTTTTAGGCCGGTTCGGCTACTGTGGCCTAATGGGGCCTAATGGGAAGATCTTCTAATGCTCATAACTTTTTAATTTCCCGACGGAACGCTTTGAAATTTTCACCATTTGTAGACGGCCTCCCGTACTACAAACTGATGCCCGTGTGGGCATGATGAAAATAGTAGTTCGCGAGACGGAAGCGCGTAAAGCTTCGGGGCGGCGGACTTCCACACCCCGATAACTCGGTATCGAAACATTGTTGCGGGCGGGTGCGCATGGCAATACCTGCGCCTCTGTTGGCCCTATCCGCGTGCAAAATCTAAAAGCGATCAGAGCCTTAGAAAGCGCGTACAACCGCTATCCCCATTTGCCTTGGGCCCTATGGGAAAACAGGAAATATCATAATTGCGGTCCGGGGCGCGCGCGCACAATGATAATTTTCACACCCGAGTAAGCTCTTTTATAGGTCAACATTTTGGAAAAAAAATTGGCTTGCTGCCCACAGCAGGAGCTGAGAACCATGCATTCGGAGGTTTTCACACCCCACCCACTAATGCCCTCAAAGTTTGAGAAAACGCGACCTTCGCGAAAAGCCCCGGAACCTATTGCAAAGTGATGAGCAGTGCCCAGGAGCACCTCTCAGTCATTTGCGCAAAATTCCTTCGGCTACAAGTGGCTCAAATAAGGGCGTGAAAATTGTGCCGAAAGCCCTTTCAGGGGCTATTGCTCGGCACTTGGGGGACGGAAAATTTTACGCAATGCCTCACAATGAAGCACTGGTCGGGGGCTAACTTCTGGCACCAGTTTCGAGCCCGTCCGTGAAAGTGACCCGCGCAAGTTTTAGGCCGGTTTGGCTACTGTGGCCTAATGGGGCCTAATGGGAAGATCTTCTAATGCTCATAACTTTTTAATTTCCCGACGGAACGCTTTGAAATTTTCACCATTTGTAGACGGCCTCCCGTACTACAAACTGATGCCCGTGTGGGCATGATGAAAATAGTAGTTCGCGAGACGGAAGCACGTAAAGCTTCGGGGCGGCGGACTTCCACACCCCGATAACTCGGTATCGAAACATTGTTGCGGGCGGGTGCGCATGGCAATACCTGCGCCTCTGTTGGCCCTATCCGCGTGCAAAATCTAAAAGCGATCAGAGCCTTAGAAAGCGCGTACAACCGCTATCCCCATTTGCCTTGGGCCCTATGGGAAAACAGGAAATATCATAATTGCGGTCCGGGGCGCGCGCGCACAATGATAATTTTCACACCCGAGTAAGCTCTTTTATAGGTCAACATTTTGGAAAAAAAATTGGCTTGCTGCCCACAGCAGGAGCTGAGAACCATGCATTCGGAGGTTTTCACACCCCACCCACTAATGCCCTCAAAGTTTGAGAAAACGCGACCTTCGCGAAAAGCCCCGGAACCTATTGCAAAGTGATGAGCAGTGCCCAGGAGCACCTCTCAGTCATTTGCGCAAAATTCCTTCGGCTACAAGTGGCTCAAATAAGGGCGTGAAAATTGTGCCGAAAGCCCTTTCAGGGGCTATTGCTCGGCACTCGGGGGACGGAAAATTTTACGCAATGCCTCACAATGAAGCACTGGTCGGGGGCTAACTTCTGGCACCAGTTTCGAGCCCGTCCGTGAAAGTGACCCGCGCAAGTTTTAGGCCGGTTCGGCTACTGTGGCCTAATGGGGCCTAATGGGAAGATCTTCTAATGCTCATAACTTTTTAATTTCCCGACGGAACGCTTTGAAATTTTCACCATTTGTAGACGGCCTCCCGTACTACAAACTGATGCCCCTGTGGGCATGATGAAAATAGTAGTTCGCGAGACGGAAGCGCGTAAAGCTTCGGGGCGGCGGACTTCCACACCCCGATAACTCGGTATCGAAACATTGTTGCGGGCGGGTGCGCATGGCAATACCTGCGCCTCTGTTGGCCCTATCCGCGTGCAAAATCTAAAAGCGATCAGAGCCTTAGAAAGCGCGTACAACCGCTATCCCCATTTGCCTTGGGCCCTATGGGAAAACAGGAAATATCATAATTGCGGTCCGGGGCGCGCGCGCACAATGATAATTTTCACACCCGAGTAAGCTCTTTTATAGGTCAACATTTTGGAAAAAAAATTGGCTTGCTGCCCACAGCAGGAGCTGAGAACCATGCATTCGGAGGTTTTCACACCCCACCCACTAATGCCCTCAAAGTTTGAGAAAACGCGACCTTCGCGAAAAGCCCCGGAACCTATTGCAAAGTGATGAGCAGTGCCCAGGAGCACCTCTCAGTCATTTGCGCAAAATTCCTTCGGCTACAAGTGGCTCAAATAAGGGCGTGAAAATTGTGCCGAAAGCCCTTTCAGGGGCTATTGCTCGGCACTCGGGGGACGGAAAATTTTACGCAATGCCTCACAATGAAGCACTGGTCGGGGGCTAACTTCTGGCACCAGTTTCGAGCCCGTCCGTGAAAGTGACCCGCGCAAGTTTTAGGCCGGTTCGGCTACTGTGGCCTAATGGGGCCTAATGGGAAGATCTTCTAATGCTCATAACTTTTTAATTTCCCGACGGAACGCTTTGAAATTTTCACCATTTGTAGACGGCCTCCCGTACTACAAACTGATGCCCCTGTGGGCATGATGAAAATAGTAGTTCGCGAGACGGAAGCGCGTAAAGCTTCGGGGCGGCGGACTTCCACGCCCCGATAACTCGGTATCGAAACATTGTTGCGGGCGGGTGCGCATGGCAATACCTGCGCCTCTGTTGGCCCTATCCGCGTGCAAAATCTAAAAGCGATCAGAGCCTTAGAAAGCGCGTACAACCGCTATCCCCATTTGCCTTGGGCCCTATGGGAAAACAGGAAATATCATAATTGCGGTCCGGGGCGCGCGCGCACAATGATAATTTTCACACCCGAGTAAGCTCTTTTATAGGTCAACATTTTGGAAAAAAAATTGGCTTGCTGCCCACAGCAGGAGCTGAGAACCATGCATTCGGAGGTTTTCACACCCCACCCACTAATGCCCTCAAAGTTTGAAAAAACGCGACCTTCGCGAAAAGCCCCGGAACCTATTGCAAAGTGATGAGCAGTGCCCAGGAGCACCTCTCAGTCATTTGCGCAAAATTCCTTCGGCTACAAGTGGCTCAAATAAGGGCGTGAAAATTGTGCCGAAAGCCCTTTCAGGGGCTATTGCTCGGCACTCGGGGGACGGAAAATTTTACGCAATGCCTCACAATGAAGCACTGGTCGGGGGCTAACTTCTGGCACCAGTTTCGAGCCCGTCCGTGAAAGTGACCCGCGCAAGTTTTAGGCCGGTTCGGCTACTGTGGCCTAATGGGGCCTAATGGGAAGATCTTCTAATGCTCATAACTTTTTAATTTCCCGACGGAACGCTTTGAAATTTTCACCATTTGTAGACGGCCTCCCGTACTACAAACTGATGCCCCTGTGGGCATGATGAAAATAGTAGTTCGCGAGACGGAAGCGCGTAAAGCTTCGGGGCGGCGGACTTCCACACCCCGATAACTCGGTATCGAAACATTGTTGCGGGCGGGTGCGCATGGCAATACCTGCGCCTCTGTTGGCCCTATCCGCGTGCAAAATCTAAAAGCGATCAGAGCCTTAGAAAGCGCGTACAACCGCTATCCCCATTTGCCTTGGGCCCTATGGGAAAACAGGAAATATCATAATTGCGGTCCGGGGCGCGCGCGCACAATGATAATTTTCACACCCGAGTAAGCTCTTTTATAGGTCAACATTTTGGAAAAAAAATTGGCTTGCTGCCCACAGCAGGAGCTGAGAACCATGCATTCGGAGGTTTTCACACCCCACCCACTAATGCCCTCAAAGTTTGAGAAAACGCGACCTTCGCGAAAAGCCCCGGAACCTATTGCAAAGTGATGAGCAGTGCCCAGGAGCACCTCTCAGTCATTTGCGCAAAATTCCTTCGGCTACAAGTGGCTCAAATAAGGGCGTGAAAATTGTGCCGAAAGCCCTTTCAGGGGCTATTGCTCGGCACTCGGGGGACGGAAAATTTTACGCAATGCCTCACAATGAAGCACTGGTCGGGGGCTAACTTCTGGCACCAGTTTCGAGCCCGTCCGTGAAAGTGACCCGCGCAAGTTTTAGGCCGGTTCGGCTACTGTGGCCTAATGGGGCCTAATGGGAAGATCTTCTAATGCTCATAACTTTTTAATTTCCCGACGGAACGCTTTGAAATTTTCACCATTTGTAGACGGCCTCCCGTACTACAAACTGATGCCCGTGTGGGCATGATGAAAATAGTAGTTCGCGAGACGGAAGCGCGTAAAGCTTCGGGGCGGCGGACTTCCACACCCCGATAACTCGGTATCGAAACATTGTTGCGGGCGGGTGCGCATGGCAATACCTGCGCCTCTGTTGGCCCTATCCGCGTGCAAAATCTAAAAGCGATCAGAGCCTTAGAAAGCGCGTACAACCGCTATCCCCATTTGCCTTGGGCCCTGTGGGAAAACAGGAAATATCATAATTGCGGTCCGGGGCGCGCGCGCACAATGATAATTTTCACACCCGAGTAAGCTCTTTTATAGGTCAACATTTTGGAAAAAAAATTGGCTTGCTGCCCACAGCAGGAGCTGAGAACCATGCATTCGGAGGTTTTCACACCCCACCCACTAATGCCCTCAAAGTTTGAGAAAACGCGACCTTCGCGAAAAGCCCCGGAACCTATTGCAAAGTGATGAGCAGTGCCCAGGAGCACCTCTCAGTCATTTGCGCAAAATTCCTTCGGCTACAAGTGGCTCAAATAAGGGCGTGAAAATTGTGCCGAAAGCCCTTTCAGGGGCTATTGCTCGGCACTCGGGGGACGGAAAATTTTACGCAATGCCTCACAATGAAGCACTGGTCGGGGGCTAACTTCTGGCACCAGTTTCGAGCCCGTCCGTGAAAGTGACCCGCGCAAGTTTTAGGCCGGTTCGGCTACTGTGGCCTAATGGGGCCTAATGGGAAGATCTTCTAATGCTCATAACTTTTTAATTTCCCGACGGAACGCTTTGAAATTTTCACCATTTGTAGACGGCCTCTCGTACTACAAACTGATGCCCGTGTGGGCATGATGAAAATAGTAGTTCGCGAGACGGAAGCGCGTAAAGCTTCGGGGCGGCGGACTTCCACACCCCGATAACTCGGTATCGAAACATTGTTGCGGGCGGGTGCGCATGGCAATACCTGCGCCTCTGTTGGCCCTATCCGCGTGCAAAATCTAAAAGCGATCAGAGCCTTAGAAAGCGCGTACAACCGCTATCCCCTTTTGCCTTGGGCCCTATGGGAAAACAGGAAATATCATAATTGCGGTCCGGGGCGCGCGCGCACAATGATAATTTTCACACCCGAGTAAGCTCTTTTATAGGTCAACATTTTGGAAAAAAAATTGGCTTGCTGCCCACAGCAGGAGCTGAGAACCATGCATTCGGAGGTTTTCACACCCCACCCACTAATGCCCTCAAAGTTTGAGAAAACGCGACCTTCGCGAAAAGCCCCAGAACCTATTGCAAAGTGATGAGCAGTGCCCAGGAGCACCTCTCAGTCATTTGCGCAAAATTCCTTCGGCTACAAGTGGCTCAAATAAGGGCGTGAAAATTGTGCCGAAAGCCCTTTCAGGGGCTATTGCTCGGCACTCGGGGGACGGAAAATTTTACGCAATGCCTCACAATGAAGCACTGGTCGGGGGCTAACTTCTGGCACCAGTTTCGAGCCCGTCCGTGAAAGTGACCCGCGCAAGTTTTAGGCCGGTTCGGCTACTGTGGCCTAATGGGGCCTAATGGGAAGATCTTCTAATGCTCATAACTTTTTAATTTCCCGACGGAACGCTTTGAAATTTTCACCATTTGTAGACGGCCTCCCGTACTACAAACTGATGCCCGTGTGGGCATGATGAAAATAGTAGTTCGCGAGACGGAAGCGCGTAAAGCTTCGGGGCGGCGGACTTCCACACCCCGATAACTCGGTATCGAAACATTGTTGCGGGCGGGTGCGCATGGCAATACCTGCGCCTCTGTTGGCCCTATCCGCGTGCAAAATCTAAAAGCGATCAGAGCCTTAGAAAGCGCGTACAACCGCTATCCCCATTTGCCTTGGGCCCTATGGGAAAACAGGAAATATCATAATTGCGGTCCGGGGCGCGCGCGCACAATGATAATTTTCACACCCGAGTAAGCTCTTTTATAGGTCAACATTTTGGAAAAAAAATTGGCTTGCTGCCCACAGCAGGAGCTGAGAACCATGCATTCGGAGGTTTTCACACCCCACCCACTAATGCCCTCAAAGTTTGAGAAAACGCGACCTTCGCGAAAAGCCCCGGAACCTATTGCAAAGTGATGAGCAGTGCCCAGGAGCACCTCTCAGTCATTTGCCCAAAATTCCTTCGGCTACAAGTGGCTCAAATAAGGGCGTGAAAATTGTGCCGAAAGCCCTTTCAGGGGCTATTGCTCGGCACTCGGGGGACGGAAAATTTTACGCAATGCCTCACAATGAAGCACTGGTCGGGGGCTAACTTCTGGCACCAGTTTCGAGCCCGTCCGTGAAAGTGACCCGCGCAAGTTTTAGGCCGGTTCGGCTACTGTGGCCTAATGGGGCCTAATGGGAAGATCTTCTAATGCTCATAACTTTTTAATTTCCCGACGGAACGCTTTGAAATTTTCACCATTTGTAGACGGCCTCCCGTACTACAAACTGATGCCCGTGTGGGCATGATGAAAATAGTAGTTCGCGAGACGGAAGCGCGTAAAGCTTCGGGGCGGCGGACTTCCACACCCCGATAACTCGGTATCGAAACATTGTTGCGGGCGGGTGCGCATGGCAATACCTGCGCCTCTGTTGGCCCTATCCGCGTGCAAAATCTAAAAGCGATCAGAGCCTTAGAAAGCGCGTACAACCGCTATCCCCATTTGCCTTGGGCCCTATGGGAAAACAGGAAATATCATAATTGCGGTCCGGGGCGCGCGCGCACAATGATAATTTTCACACCCGAGTAAGCTCTTTTATAGGTCAACATTTTGGAAAAAAAATTGGCTTGCTGCCCACAGCAGGAGCTGAGAACCATGCATTCGGAGGTTTTCACACCCCACCCACTAATGCCCTCAAAGTTTGAGAAAACGCGACCTTCGCGAAAAGCCCCGGAACCTATTGCAAAGTGATGAGCAGTGCCCAGGAGCACCTCTCAGTCATTTGCGCAAAATTCCTTCGGCTACAAGTGGCTCAAATAAGGGCGTGAAAATTGTGCCGAAAGCCCTTTCAGGGGCTATTGCTCGGCACTCGGGGGACGGAAAATTTTACGCAATGCCTCACAATGAAGCACTGGTCGGGGGCTAACTTCTGGCACCAGTTTCGAGCCCGTCCGTGAAAGTGACCCGCGCAAGTTTTAGGCCGGTTCGGCTACTGTGGCCTAATGGGGCCTAATGGGAAGATCTTCTAATGCTCATAACTTTTTGATTTCCCGACGGAACGCTTTGAAATTTTCACCATTTGTAGACGGCCTCCCGTACTACAAACTGATGCCCGTGTGGGCATGATGAAAATGGTAGTTCGCGAGACGGAAGCGCGTAAAGCTTCGGGGCGGCGGACTTCCACACCCCGATAACTCGGTATCGAAACATTGTTGCGGGCGGGTGCGCATGGCAATACCTGCGCCTCTGTGGGCCCTATCCGCGTGCAAAATCTAAAAGCGGTCAGAGCCTTAGAAAGCGCGTACAACCGCTATCCCCATTTGCCTTGGGCCCTATGGGAAAACAGGAAATATCATAATTGCGGTCCGGGGCGCGCGCGCACAATGATAATTTTCACACCCGAGTAAGCTCTTTTATAGGTCAACATTTTGGAAAAAAAATTGGCTTGCTGCCCACAGCAGGAGCTGAGAACCATGCATTCGGAGGTTTTCACACCCCACCCACTAATGCCCTCAAAGTTTGAGAAAACGCGACCTTCGCGAAAAGCCCCGGAACCTATTGCAAAGTGATGAGCAGTGCCCAGGAGCACCTCTCAGTCATTTGCGCAAAATTCCTTCGGCTACAAGTGGCTCAAATAAGGGCGTGAAAATTGTGCCGAAAGCCCTTTCAGGGGCTATTGCTCGGCACTCGGGGGACGGAAAATTTTACGCAATGCCTCACAATGAAGCACTGGTCGGGGGCTAACTTCTGGCACCAGTTTCGAGCCCGTCCGTGAAAGTGACCCGCGCAAGTTTTAGGCCGGTTCGGCTACTGTGGCCTAATGGGGCCTAATGGGAAGATCTTCTAATGCTCATAACTTTTTAATTTCCCGACGGAACGCTTTGAAATTTTCACCATTTGTAGACGGCCTCCCGTACTACAAACTGATGCCCGTGTGGGCATGATGAAAATGGTAGTTCGCGAGACGGAAGCGCGTAAAGCTTCGGGGCGGCGGACTTCCACACCCCGATAACTCGGTATCGAAACATTGTTGCGGGCGGGTGCGCATGGCAATACCTGCGCCTCTGTGGGCCCTATCCGCGTGCAAAATCTAAAAGCGGTCAGAGCCTTAGAAAGCGCGTACAACCGCTATCCCCATTTGCCTTGGGCCCTATGGGAAAACAGGAAATATCATAATTGCGGTCCGGGGCGCGCGCGCACAATGATAATTTTCACACCCGAGTAAGCTCTTTTATAGGTCAACATTTTGGAAAAAAAATTGGCTTGCTGCCCACAGCAGGAGCTGAGAACCATGCATTCGGAGGTTTTCACACCCCACCCACTAATGCCCTCAAAGTTTGAGAAAACGCGACCTTCGCGAAAAGCCCCGGAACCTATTGCAAAGTGATGAGCAGTGCCCAGGAGCACCTCTCAGTCATTTGCGCAAAATTCCTTCGGCTACAAGTGGCTCAAATAAGGGCGTGAAAATTGTGCCGAAAGCCCTTTCAGGGGCTATTGCTCGGCACTCGGGGGACGGAAAATTTTACGCAATGCCTCACAATGAAGCACTGGTCGGGGGCTAACTTCTGGCACCAGTTTCGAGCCCGTCCGTGAAAGTGACCCGCGCAAGTTTTAGGCCGGTTCGGCTACTGTGGCCTAATGGGGCCTAATGGGAAGATCTTCTAATGCTCATAACTTTTTAATTTCCCGACGGAACGCTTTGAAATTTTCACCATTTGTAGACGGCCTCCCGTACTACAAACTGATGCCCGTGTGGGCATGATGAAAATGGTAGTTCGCGAGACGGAAGCGCGTAAAGCTTCGGGGCGGCGGACTTCCACACCCCGATAACTCGGTATCGAAACATTGTTGCGGGCGGGTGCGCATGGCAATACCTGCGCCTCTGTGGGCCCTATCCGCGTGCAAAATCTAAAAGCGGTCAGAGCCTTAGAAAGCGCGTACAACCGCTATCCCCATTTGCCTTGGGCCCTATGGGAAAACAGGAAATATCATAATTGCGGTCCGGGGCGCGCGCGCACAATGATAATTTTCACACCCGAGTAAGCTCTTTTATAGGTCAACATTTTGGAAAAAAAATTGGCTTGCTGCCCACAGCAGGAGCTGAGAACCATGCATTCGGAGGTTTTCACACCCCACCCACTAATGCCCTCAAAGTTTGAGAAAACGCGACCTTCGCGAAAAGCCCCGGAACCTATTGCAAAGTGATGAGCAGTGCCCAGGAGCACCTCTCAGTCATTTGCGCAAAATTCCTTCGGCTACAAGTGGCTCAAATAAGGGCGTGAAAATTGTGCCGAAAGCCCTTTCAGGGGCTATTGCTCGGCACTCGGGGGACGGAAAATTTTACGCAATGCCTCACAATGAAGCACTGGTCGGGGGCTAACTTCTGGCACCAGTTTCGAGCCGGTCCGTGAAAGTGACCCGCGCAAGTTTTAGGCCGGTTCGGCTACTGTGGCCTAATGGGGCCTAATGGGAAGATCTTCTAATGCTCATAACTTTTTAATTTCCCGACGGAACGCTTTGAAATTTTCACCATTTGTAGACGGCCTCCCGTACTACAAACTGATGCCCGTGTGGGCATGATGAAAATGGTAGTTCGCGAGACGGAAGCGCGTAAAGCTTCGGGGCGGCGGACTTCCACACCCCGATAACTCGGTATCGAAACATTGTTGCGGGCGGGTGCGCATGGCAATACCTGCGCCTCTGTGGGCCCTATCCGCGTGCAAAATCTAAAAGCGGTCAGAGCCTTAGAAAGCGCGTACAACCGCTATCCCCATTTGCCTTGGGCCCTATGGGAAAACAGGAAATATCATAATTGCGGTCCGGGGCGCGCGCGCACAATGATAATTTTCACACCCGAGTAAGCTCTTTTATAGGTCAACATTTTGGAAAAAAAATTGGCTTGCTGCCCACAGCAGGAGCTGAGAACCATGCATTCGGAGGTTTTCACACCCCACCCACTAATGCCCTCAAAGTTTGAGAAAACGCGACCTTCGCGAAAAGCCCCGGAACCTATTGCAAAGTGATGAGCAGTGCCCAGGAGCACCTCTCAGTCATTTGCGCAAAATTCCTTCGGCTACAAGTGGCTCAAATAAGGGCGTGAAAATTGTGCCGAAAGCCCTTTCAGGGGCTATTGCTCGGCACTCGGGGGACGGAAAATTTTACGCAATGCCTCACAATGAAGCACTGGTCGGGGGCTAACTTCTGGCACCAGTTTCGAGCCCGTCCGTGAAAGTGACTCGCGCAAGTTTTAGGCCGGTTCGGCTACTGTGGCCTAATGGGGCCTAATGGGAAGATCTTCTAATGCTCATAACTTTTTAATTTCCCGACGGAACGCTTTGAAATTTTCACCATTTGTAGACGGCCTCCCGTACTACAAACTGATGCCCGTGTGGGCATGATGAAAATGGTAGTTCGCGAGACGGAAGCGCGTAAAGCTTCGGGGCGGCGGACTTCCACACCCCGATAACTCGGTATCGAAACATTGTTGCGGGCGGGTGCGCATGGCAATACCTGCGCCTCTGTGGGCCCTATCCGCGTGAAAAATCTAAAAGCGGTCAGAGCCTTAGAAAGCGCGTACAACCGCTATCCCCATTTGCCTTGGGCCTTATGGGAAAACAGGAAATATCATAATTGCGGTCCGGGGCGCGCGCGCACAATGATAATTTTCACACCCGAGTAAGCTCTTTTATAGGTCAACATTTTGGAAAAAAAATTGGCTTGCTGCCCACAGCAGGAGCTGAGAACCATGCATTCGGAGGTTTTCACACCCCACCCACTAATGCCCTCAAAGTTTGAGAAAACGCGACCTTCGCGAAAAGCCCCGGAACCTATTGCAAAGTGATGAGCAGTGCCCAGGAGCACCTCTCAGTCATTTGCGCAAAATTCCTTCGGCTACAAGTGGCTCAAATAAGGGCGTGAAAATTGTGCCGAAAGCCCTTTCAGGGGCTATTGCTCGGCACTCGGGGGACGGAAAATTTTACGCAATGCCTCACAATGAAGCACTGGTCGGGGGCTAACTTCTGGCACCAGTTTCGAGCCCGTCCGTGAAAGTGACCCGCGCAAGTTTTAGGCCGGTTCGGCTACTGTGGCCTAATGGGGCCTAATGGGAAGATCTTCTAATGCTCATAACTTTTTAATTTCCCGACGGAACGCTTTGAAATTTTCACCATTTGTAGACGGCCTCCCGTACTACAAACTGATGCCCGTGTGGGCATGATGAAAATGGTAGTTCGCGAGACGGAAGCGCGTAAAGCTTCGGGGCGGCGGACTTCCACACCCCGATAACTCGGTATCGAAACATTGTTGCGGGCGGGTGCGCATGGCAATACCTGCGCCTCTGTGGGCCCTATCCGCGTGCAAAATCTAAAAGCAGTCAGAGCCTTAGAAAGCGCGTACAACCGCTATCCCCATTTGCCTTGGGCCCTATGGGAAAACAGGAAATATCATAATTGCGGTCCGGGGCGCGCGCGCACAATGATAATTTTCACACCCGAGTAAGCTCTTTTATAGGTCAACATTTTGGAAAAAAAATTGGCTTGCTGCCCACAGCAGGAGCTGAGAACCATGCATTCGGAGGTTTTCACACCCCACCCACTAATGCCCTCAAAGTTTGAGAAAACGCGACCTTCGCGAAAAGCCCCGGAACCTATTGCAAAGTGATGAGCAGTGCCCAGGAGCACCTCTCAGTCATTTGCGCAAAATTCCTTCGGCTACAAGTGGCTCAAATAAGGGCGTGAAAATTGTGCCGAAAGCCCTTTCAGGGGCTATTGCTCGGCACTCGGGGGACGGAAAATTTTACGCAATGCCTCACAATGAAGCACTGGTCGGGGGCTAACTTCTGGCACCAGTTTCGAGCCCGTCCGTGAAAGTGACCCGCGCAAGTTTTAGGCCGGTTCGGCTACTGTGGCCTAATGGGGCCTAATGGGAAGATCTTCTAATGCTCATAACTTTTTAATTTCCCGACGGAACGCTTTGAAATTTTCACCATTTGTAGACGGCCTCCCGTACTACAAACTGATGCCCGTGTGGGCATGATGAAAATGGTAGTTCGCGAGACGGAAACGCGTAAAGCTTCGGGGCGGCGGACTTCCACACCCCGATAACTCGGTATCGAAACATTGTTGCGGGCGGGTGCGCATGGCAATACCTGCGCCTCTGTGGGCCCTATCCGCGTGCAAAATCTAAAAGCGGTCAGAGCCTTAGAAAGCGCGTACAACCGCTATCCCCATTTGCCTTGGGCCCTATGGGAAAACAGGAAATATCATAATTGCGGTCCGGGGCGCGCGCGCACAATGATAATTTTCACACCCGAGTAAGCTCTTTTATAGGTCAACATTTTGGAAAAAAAATTGGCTTGCTGCCCACAGCAGGAGCTGAGAACCATGCATTCGGAGGTTTTCACACCCCACCCACTAATGCCCTCAAAGTTTGAGAAAACACGACCTTCGCGAAAAGCCCCGGAACCTATTGCAAAGTGATGAGCAGTGCCCAGGAGCACCTCTCAGTCATTTGCGCAAAATTCCTTCGGCTACAAGTGGCTCAAATAAGGGCGTGAAAATTGTGCCGAAAGCCCTTTCAGGGGCTATTGCTCGGCACTCGGGGGACGGAAAATTTTACGCAATGCCTCACAATGAAGCACTGGTCGGGGGCTAACTTCTGGCACCAGTTTCGAGCCCGTCCGTGAAAGTGACCTGCGCAAGTTTTAGGCCGGTTCGGCTACTGTGGCCTAATGGGGCCTAATGGGAAGATCTTCTAATGCTCATAACTTTTTAATTTCCCGAGGGAACGCTTTGAAATTTTCACCATTTGTAGACGGCCTCCCGTACTACAAACTGATGCCCGTGTGGGCATGATGAAAATGGTAGTTCGCGAGACGGAAGCGCGTAAAGCTTCGGGGCGGCGGACTTCCACACCCCGATAACTCGGTATCGAAACATTGTTGCGGGCGGGTGCGCATGGCAATACCTGCGCCTCTGTGGGCCCTATCCGCGTGCAAAATCGAAAAGCGGTCAGAGCCTTAGAAAGCGCGTACAACCGCTATCCCCATTTGCCTTGGGCCCTATGGGAAAACAGGAAATATCATAATTGCGGTCCGGGGCGCGCGCGCACAATGATAATTTTCACACCCGAGTAAGCTCTTTTATAGGTCAACATTTTGGAAAAAAAATTGGCTTGCTGCCCACAGCAGGAGCTGAGAACCATGCATTCGGAGGTTTTCACACCCCACCCACTAATGCCCTCAAAGTTTGAGAAAACGCGACCTTCGCGAAAAGCCCCGGAACCTATTGCAAAGTGATGAGCAGTGCCCAGGAGCACCTCTCAGTCATTTGCGCAAAATTCCTTCGGCTACAAGTGGCTCAAATAAGGGCGTGAAAATTGTGCCGAAAGCCCTTTCAGGGGCTATTGCTCGGCACTCGGGGGACGGAAAATTTTACGCAATGCCTCACAATGAAGCACTGGTCGGGGGCTAACTTCTGGCACCAGTTTCGAGCCCGTCCGTGAAAGTGACCCGCGCAAGTTTTAGGCCGGTTCGGCTACTGTGGCCTAATGGGGCCTAATGGGAAGATCTTCTAATGCTCATAACTTTTTAATTTCCCGACGGAACGCTTTGAAATTTTCACCATTTGTAGACGGCCTCCCGTACTACAAACTGATGCCCGTGTGGGCATGATGAAAATGGTAGTTCGCGAGACGGAAGCGCGTAAAGCTTCGGGGCGGCGGACTTCCACACCCCGATAACTCGGTATCGAAACATTGTTGCGGGCGGGTGCGCATGGCAATACCTGCGCCTCTGTGGGCCCTATCCGCGTGCAAAATCTAAAAGCGGTCAGAGCCTTAGAAAGCGCGTACAACCGCTATCCCCATTTGCCTTGGGCCCTATGGGAAAACAGGAAATATCATAATTGCGGTCCGGGGCGCGCGCGCACAATGATAATTTTCACACCCGAGTAAGCTCTTTTATAGGTCAACATTTTGGAAAAAAAATTGGCTTGCTGCCCACAGCAGGAGCTGAGAACCATGCATTCGGAGGTTTTCACACCCCACCCACTAATGCCCTCAAAGTTTGAGAAAACGCGACCTTCGCGAAAAGCCCCGGAACCTATTGCAAAGTGATGAGAAGTGCCCAGGAGCACCTCTCAGTCATTTGCGCAAAATTCCTTCGGCTACAAGTGGCTCAAATAAGGGCGTGAAAATTGTGCCGAAAGCCCTTTCAGGGGCTATTGCTCGGCACTCGGGGGACGGAAAATTTTACGCAATGCCTCACAATGAAGCACTGGTCGGGGGCTAACTTCTGGCACCAGTTTCGAGCCCGTCCGTGAAAGTGACCCGCGCAAGTTTTAGGCCGGTTCGGCTACTGTGGCCTAATGGGGCCTAATGGGAAGATCTTCTAATGCTCATAACTTTTTAATTTCCCGACGGAACGCTTTGAAATTTTCACCATTTGTAGACGGCCTCCCGTACTACAAACTGATGCCCGTGTGGGCATGATGAAAATGGTAGTTCGCGAGACGGAAGCGCGTAAAGCTTCGGGGCGGCGGACTTCCACACCCCGATAACTCGGTATCGAAACATTGTTGCGGGTGGGTGCGCATGGCAATACCTGCGCCTCTGTGGGCCCTATCCGCGTGCAAAATCTAAAAGCGGTCAGAGCCTTAGAAAGCGCGTACAACCGCTATCCCCATTTGCCTTGGGCCCTATGGGAAAACAGGAAATATCATAATTGCGGTCCGGGGCGCGCGCGCACAATGATAATTTTCACACCCGAGTAAGCTCTTTTATAGGTCAACATTTTGGAAAAAAAATTGGCTTGCTGCCCACAGCAGGAGCTGAGAACCATGCATTCGGAGGTTTTCACACCCCACCCACTAATGCCCTCAAAGTTTGAGAAAACGCGACCTTCGCGAAAAGCCCCGGAACCTATTGCAAAGTGATGAGCAGTGCCCAGGAGCACCTCTCAGTCATTTGCGCAAAATTCCTTCGGCTACAAGTGGCTCAAATAAGGGCGTGAAAATTGTGCCGAAAGCCCTTTCAGGGGCTATTGCTCGGCACTCGGGGGACGGAAAATTTTACGCAATGCCTCACAATGAAGCACTGGTCGGGGGCTAACTTCTGGCACCAGTTTCGAGCCCGTCCGTGAAAGTGACCCGCGCAAGTTTTAGGCCGGTTCGGCTACTGTGGCCTAATGGGGCCTAATGGGAAGATCTTCTAATGCTCATAACTTTTTAATTTCCCGACGGAACGCTTTGAAATTTTCACCATTTGTAGACGGCCTCCCGTACTACAAACTGATGTCCGTGTGGGCATGATGAAAATGGTAGTTCGCGAGACGGAAGCGCGTAAAGCTTCGGGGCGGCGGACTTCCACACCCCGATAACTCGGTATCGAAACATTGTTGCGGGCGGGTGCGCATGGCAATACCTGCGCCTCTGTGGGGCCTATCCGCGTGCAAAATCTAAAAGCGGTCAGAGCCTTAGAAAGCGCGTACAACCGCTATCCCCATTTGCCTTGGGCCCTATGGGAAAACAGGAAATATCATAATTGCGGTCCGGGGCGCGCGCGCACAATGATAATTTTCACACCCGAGTAAGCTCTTTTATAGGTCAACATTTTGGAAAAAAAATTGGCTTGCTGCCCACAGCAGGAGCTGAGAACCATGCATTCGGAGGTTTTCACACCCCACCCACTAATGCCCTCAAAGTTTGAGAAAACGCGACCTTCGCGAAAAGCCCCGGAACCTATTGCAAAGTGATGAGCAGTGCCCAGGAGCACCTCTCAGTCATTTGCGCAAAATTCCTTCGGCTACAAGTGGCTCAAATAAGGGCGTGAAAATTGTGCCGAAAGCCCTTTCAGGGGCTATTGCTCGGCACTCGGGGGACGGAAAATTTTACGCAATGCCTCACAATGAAGCACTGGTCGGGGGCTAACTTCTGGCACCAGTTTCGAGCCCGTCCGTGAAAGTGACCCGCGCAAGTTTTAGGCCGGTTCGGCTACTGTGGCCTAATGGGGCCTAATGGGAAGATCTTCTAATGCTCATAACTTTTTAATTTCCCGACGGAACGCTTTGAAATTTTCACCATTTGTAGACGGCCTCCCGTACTACAAACTGATGCCCGTGTGGGCATGATGAAAATGGTAGTTCGCGAGACGGAAGCGCGTAAAGCTTCGGGGCGGCGGACTTCCACACCCCGATAACTCGGTATCGAAACATTGTTGCGGGCGGGTGCGCATGGCAATACCTGCGCCTCTGTGGGCCCTATCCGCGTGCAAAATCTAAAAGCGGTCAGAGCCTTAGAAAGCGCGTACAACCGCTATCCCCATTTGCCTTGGGCCCTATGGGAAAACAGGAAATATCATAATTGCGGTCCGGGGCGCGCGCGCACAATGATAATTTTCACACCCGAGTAAGCTCTTTTATAGGTCAACATTTTGGAAAAAAAATTGGCTTGCTGCCCACAGCAGGAGCTGAGAACCATGCATTCGGAGGTTTTCACACCCCACCCACTAATGCCCTCAAAGTTTGAGAAAACGCGACCTTCGCGAAAAGCCCCGGAACCTATTGCAAAGTGATGAGCAGTGCCCAGGAGCACCTCTCAGTCATTTGCGCAAAATTCCTTCGGCTACAAGTGGCTCAAATAAGGGCGTGAAAATTGTGCCGAAAGCCCTTTCAGGGGCTATTGCTCGGCACTCGGGGGACGGAAAATTTTACGCAATGCCTCACAATGAAGCACTGGTCGGGGGCTAACTTCTGGCACCAGTTTCGAGCCCGTCCGTGAAAGTGACCCGCGCAAGTTTTAGGCCGGTTCGGCTACTGTGGCCTAATGGGGCCTAATGGGAAGATCTTCTAATGCTCATAACTTTTTAATTTCCCGACGGAACGCTTTGAAATTTTCACCATTTGTAGACGGCCTCCCGTACTACAAACTGATGCCCGTGTGGGCATGATGAAAATGGTAGTTCGCGAGACGGAAGCGCGTAAAGCTTCGGGGCGGCGGACTTCCACACCCCGATAACTCGGTATCGAAACATTGTTGCGGGCGGGTGCGCATGGCAATACCTGCGCCTCTGTGGGCCCTATCCGCGTGCAAAATCTAAAAGCAGTCAGAGCCTTAGAAAGCGCGTACAACCGCTATCCCCATTTGCATTGGGCCCTATGGGAAAACAGGAAATATCATAATTGCGGTCCGGGGCGCGCGCGCACAATGATAATTTTCACACCCGAGTAAGCTCTTTTATAGGTCAACATTTTGGAAAAAAAATTGGCTTGCTGCCCACAGCAGGAGCTGATAACCATGCATTCGGAGGTTTTCACACCCCACCCACTAATGCCCTCAAAGTTTGAGAAAACGCGACCTTCGCGAAAAGCCCCGGAACCTATTGCAAAGTGATGAGCAGTGCCCAGGAGCACCTCTCAGTCATTTGCGCAAAATTCCTTCGGCTACAAGTGGCTCAAATAAGGGCGTGAAAATTGTGCCGAAAGCCCTTTCAGGGGCTATTGCTCGGCACTCGGGGGACGGAAAAGTTTACGCAATGCCTCACAATGAAGCACTGGTCGGGGGCTAACTTCTGGCACCAGTTTCGAGCCCGTCCGTGAAAGTGACCCGCGCAAGTTTTAGGCCGGTTCGGCTACTGTGGCCTAATGGGGCCTAATGGGAAGATCTTCTAATGCTCATAACTTTTTAATTTCCCGACGGAACGCTTTGAAATTTTCACCATTTGTAGACGGCCTCCCGTACTACAAACTGATGCCCGTGTGGGCATGATGAAAATGGTAGTTCGCGAGACGGAAGCGCGTAAAGCTTCGGGGCGGCGGACTTCCACACCCCGATAACTCGGTATCGAAACATTGTTGCGGGCGGGTGCGCATGGCAATACCTGCGCCTCTGTGGGCCCTATCCGCGTGCAAAATCTAAAAGCGGTCAGAGCCTTAGAAAGCGCGTACAACCGCTATCCCCATTTGCCTTGGGCCCTATGGGAAAACAGGAAATATCATAATTGCGGTCCGGGGCGCGCGCGCACAATGATAATTTTCACACCCGAGTAAGCTCTTTTATAGGTCAACATTTTGGAAAAAAAATTGGCTTGCTGCCCACAGCAGGAGCTGAGAACCATGCATTCGGAGGTTTTCACACCCCACCCACTAATGCCCTCAAAGTTTGAGAAAACGCGACCTTCGCGAAAAGCCCCGGAACCTATTGCAAAGTGATGAGCAGTGCCCAGGAGCACCTCTCAGTCATTTGCGCAAAATTCCTTCGGCTACAAGTGGCTCAAATAAGGGCGTGAAAATTGTGCCGAAAGCCCTTTCAGGGGCTATTGCTCGGCACTCGGGGGACGGAAAATTTTACGCAATGCCTCACAATGAAGCACTGGTCGGGGGCTAACTTCTGGCACCAGTTTCGAGCCCGTCCGTGAAAGTGACCCGCGCAAGTTTTAGGCCGGTTCGGCTACTGTGGCCTAATGGGGCCTAATGGGAAGATCTTCTAATGCTCATAACTTTTTAATTTCCCGACGGAACGCTTTGAAATTTTCACCATTTGTAGACGGCCTCCCGTACTACAAACTGATGCCCGTGTGGGCATGATGAAAATGGTAGTTCGCGAGACGGAAGCGCGTAAAGCTTCGGGGCGGCGGACTTCCACACCCCGATAACTCGGTATCGAAACATTGTTGCGGGCGGGTGCGCATGGCAATACCTGCGCCTCTGTGGGCCCTATCCGCTTGCAAAATCTAAAAGCAGTCAGAGCCTTAGAAAGCGCGTACAACCGCTATCCCCATTTGCCTTGGGCCCTATGGGAAAACAGGAAATATCATAATTGCGGTCCGGGGCGCGCGCGCACAATGATAATTTTCACACCCGAGTAAGCTCTTTTATAGGTCAACATTTTGGAAAAAAAATTGGCCTGCTGCCCACAGCAGGAGCTGAGAACCATGCATTCGGAGGTTTTCACACCCCACCCACTAATGCCCTCAAAGTTTGAGAAAACGCGACCTTCGCGAAAAGCCCCGGAACCTATTGCAAAGTGATGAGCAGTGCCCAGGAGCACCTCTCAGTCATTTGCGCAAAATTCCTTCGGCTACAAGTGGCTCAAATAAGGGCGTGAAAATTGTGCCGAAAGCCCTTTCAGGGGCTATTGCTCGGCACTCGGGGGACGGAAAATTTTACGCAATGCCTCACAATGAAGCACTGGTCGGGGGCTAACTTCTGGCACCAGTTTCGAGCCCGTCCGTGAAAGTGACCCGCGCAAGTTTTAGGCCGGTTCGGCTACTGTGGCCTAATGGGGCCTAATGGGAAGATCTTCTAATGCTCATAACTTTTTAATTTCCCGACGGAACGCTTTGAAATTTTCACCATTTGTAGACGGCCTCCCGTACTACAAACTGATGCCCGTGTGGGCATGATGAAAATGGTAGTTCGCGAGACGGAAGCGCGTAAAGCTTCGGGGCGGCGGACTTCCACACCCCGATAACTCGGTATCGAAACATTGTTGCGGGCGGGTGCGCATGGCAATACCTGCGCCTCTGTGGGCCCTATCCGCGTGCAAAATCTAAAAGCGGTCAGAGCCTTAGAAAGCGCGTACAACCGCTATCCCCATTTGCCTTGGGCCCTATGGGAAAACAGGAAATATCATAATTGCGGTCCGGGGCGCGCGCGCACAATGATAATTTTCACACCCGAGTAAGCTCTTTTATAGGTCAACATTTTGGAAAAAAAAATTGGCTTGCTGCCCACAGCAGGAGCTGAGAACCATGCATTCGGAGGTTTTCACACCCCACCCACTAATGCCCTCAAAGTTTGAGAAAACGCGACCTTCGCGAAAAGCCCCGGAACCTATTGCAAAGTGATGAGCAGTGCCCAGGAGCACCTCTCAGTCATTTGCGCAAAATTCCTTCGGCTACAAGTGGCTCAAATAAGGGCGTGAAAATTGTGCCGAAAGCCCTTTCAGGGGCTATTGCTCGGCACTCGGGGGACGGAAAAGTTTACGCAATGCCTCACAATGAAGCACTGGTCGGGGGCTAACTTCTGGCACCAGTTTCGAGCCCGTCCGTGAAAGTGACCCGCGCAAGTTTTAGGCCGGTTCGGCTACTGTGGCCTAATGGGGCCTAATGGGAAGATCTTCTAATGCTCATAACTTTTTAATTTCCCGACGGAACGCTTTGAAATTTTCACCATTTGTAGACGGCCTCCCGTACTACAAACTGATGCCCGTGTGGGCATGATGAAAATGGTAGTTCGCGAGACGGAAGCGCGTAAAGCTTCGGGGCGGCGGACTTCCACACCCCGATAACTCGGTATCGAAACATTGTTGCGGGCGGGTGCGCATGGCAATACCTGCGCCTCTGTGGGCCCTATCCGCGTGCAAAATCTAAAAGCGGTCAGAGCCTTAGAAAGCGCGTACAACCGCTATCCCCATTTGCCTTGGGCCCTATGGGAAAACAGGAAATATCATAATTGCGGTCCGGGGCGCGCGCGCACAATAATAATTTTCACACCCGAGTAAGCTCTTTTATAGGTCAACATTTTGGAAAAAAAATTGGCTTGCTGCCCACAGCAGGAGCTGAGAACCATGCATTCGGAGGTTTTCACACCCCACCCACTAATGCCCTCAAAGTTTGAGAAAACGCGACCTTCGCGAAAAGCCCCGGAACCTATTGCAAAGTGATGAGCAGTGCCCAGGAGCACCTCTCAGTCATTTGCGCAAAATTCCTTCGGCTACAAGTGGCTCAAATAAGGGCGTGAAAATTGTGCCGAAAGCCCTTTCAGGGGCTATTGCTCGGCACTCGGGGGACGGAAAATTTTACGCAATGCCTCACAATGAAGCACTGGTCGGGGGCTAACTTCTGGCACCAGTTTCGAGCCCGTCCGTGAAAGTGACCCGCGCAAGTTTTAGGCCGGTTCGGCTACTGTGGCCTAATGGGGCCTAATGGGAAGATCTTCTAATGCTCATAACTTTTTAATTTCCCGACGGAACGCTTTGAAATTTTCACCATTTGTAGACGGCCTCCCGTACTACAAACTGATGCCCGTGTGGGCATGATGAAAATGGTAGTTCGCGAGACGGAAGCGCGTAAAGCTTCGGGGCGGCGGACTTCCACACCCCGATAACTCGGTATCGAAACATTGTTGCGGGCGGGTGCGCATGGCAATACCTGCGCCTCTGTGGGCCCTATCCGCGTGCAAAATCTAAAAGCGGTCAGAGCCTTAGAAAGCGCGTACAACCGCTATCCCCATTTGCCTTGGGCCCTATGGGAAAACAGGAAATATCATAATTGCGGTCCGGGGCGCGCGCGCACAATGATAATTTTCACACCCGAGTAAGCTCTTTTATAGGTCAACATTTTGGAAAAAAAATTGGCTTGCTGCCCACAGCAGGAGCTGAGAACCATGCATTCGGAGGTTTTCACACCCCACCCACTAATGCCCTCAAAGTTTGAGAAAACGCGACCTTCGCGAAAAGCCCCGGAACCTATTGCAAAGTGATGAGCAGTGCCCAGGAGCACCTCTCAGTCATTTGCGCAAAATTCCTTCGGCTACAAGTGGCTCAAATAAGGGCGTGAAAATTGTGCCGAAAGCCCTTTCAGGGGCTATTGCTCGGCACTCGGGGGACGGAAAATTTTACGCAATGCCTCACAATGAAGCACTGGTCGGGGGCTAACTTCTGGCACCAGTTTCGAGCCCGTCCGTGAAAGTGACCCGCGCAAGTTTTAGGCCGGTTCGGCTACTGTGGCCTAATGGGGCCTAATGGGAAGATCTTCTAATGCTCATAACTTTTTAATTTCCCGACGGAACGCTTTGAAATTTTCACCATTTGTAGACGGCCTCCCGTACTACAAACTGATGCCCGTGTGGGCATGATGAAAATGGTAGTTCGCGAGACGGAAGCGCGTAAAGCTTCGGGGCGGCGGACTTCCACACCCCGATAACTCGGTATCGAAACATTGTTGCGGGCGGGTGCGCATGGCAATACCTGCGCCTCTGTGGGCCCTATCCGCGTGCAAAATCTAAAAGCGGTCAGAGCCTTAGAAAGCGCGTACAACCGCTATCCCCATTTGCCTTGGGCCCTATGGGAAAACAGGAAATATCATAATTGCGGTCCGGGGCGCGCGCGCACAATGATAATTTTCACACCCGAGTAAGCTCTTTTATAGGTCAACATTTTGGAAAAAAAATTGGCTTGCTGCCCACAGCAGGAGCTGAGAACCATGCATTCGGAGGTTTTCACACCCCACCCACTAATGCCCTCAAAGTTTGAGAAAACGCGACCTTCGCGAAAAGCCCCGGAACCTATTGCAAAGTGATGAGCAGTGACCAGGAGCACCTCTCAGTCATTTGCGCAAAATTCCTTCGGCTACAAGTGGCTCAAATAAGGGCGTGAAAATTGTGCCGAAAGCCCTTTCAGGGGCTATTGCTCGGCACTCGGGGGACGGAAAATTTTACGCAATGCCTCACAATGAAGCACTGGTCGGGGGCTAACTTCTGGCACCAGTTTCGAGCCCGTCCGTGAAAGTGACCCGCGCAAGTTTTAGGCCGGTTCGGCTACTGTGGCCTAATGGGGCCTAATGGGAAGATCTTCTAATGCTCATAACTTTTTAATTTCCCGACGGAACGCTTTGAAATTTTCACCATTTGTAGACGGCCTCCCGTACTACAAACTGATGCCCGTGTGGGCATGATGAAAATGGTAGTTCGCGAGACGGAAGCGCGTAAAGCTTCGGGGCGGCGGACTTCCACACCCCGATAACTCGGTATCGAAACATTGTTGCGGGCGGGTGCGCATGGCAATACCTGCGCCTCTGTGGGCCCTATCCGCGTGCAAAATCTAAAAGCGGTCAGAGCCTTAGAAAGCGCGTACAACCGCTATCCCCATTTGCCTTGGGCCCTATGGGAAAACAGGAAATATCATAATTGCGGTCCGGGGCGCGCGCGCACAATGATAATTTTCACACCCGAGTAAGCTCTTTTATAGGTCAACATTTTGGAAAAAAAATTGGCTTGCTGCCCACAGCAGGAGCTGAGAACCATGCATTCGGAGGTTTTCACACCCCACCCACTAATGCCCTCAAAGTTTGAGAAAACGCGACCTTCGCGAAAAGCCCCGGAACCTATTGCAAAGTGATGAGCAGTGCCCAGGAGCACCTCTCAGTCATTTGCGCAAAATTCCTTCGGCTACAAGTGGCTCAAATAAGGGCGTGAAAATTGTGCCGAAAGCCCTTTCAGGGGCTATTGCTCGGCACTCGGGGGACGGAAAATTTTACGCAATGCCTCACAATGAAGCACTGGTCAGGGGCTAACTTCTGGCACCAGTTTCGAGCCCGTCCGTGAAAGTGACCCGTGCAAGTTTTAGGCCGGTTCGGCTACTGTGGCCTAATGGGGCCTAATGGGAAGATCTTCTAATGCTCATAACTTTTTAATTTCCCGACGGAACGCTTTGAAATTTTCACCATTTGTAGACGGCCTCCCGTACTACAAACTGATGCCCGTGTGGGCATGATGAAAATGGTAGTTCGCGAGACGGAAGCGGGTAAAGCTTCGGGGCGGCGGACTTCCACACCCCGATAACTCGGTATCGAAACATTGTTGCTGGCGGGTGCGCATGGCAATACCTGCGCCTCTGTGGGCCCTATCCGCGTGCAAAATCTTAAAGCGGTCAGAGCCTTAGAAAGCGCGTACAACCGCTATCCCCATTTGCCTTGGGCCCTATGGGAAAACAGGAAATATCATAATTGCGGTCCGGGGCGCGCGCGCACAATGATAATTTTCACACCCGAGTAAGCTCTTTTATAGGTCAACATTTTGGAAAAAAAATTGGCTTGCTGCCCACAGCAGGAGCTGAGAACCATGCATTCGGAGGTTTTCACACCCCACCCACTAATGCCCTCAAAGTTTGAGAAAACGCGACCTTCGCGAAAAGCCCCGGAACCTATTGCAAAGTGATGAGCAGTGCCCAGGAGCACCTCTCAGTCATTTGCGCAAAATTCCTTCGGCTACAAGTGGCTCAAATAAGGGCGTGAAAATTGTGCCGAAAGCCCTTTCAGGGGCTATTGCTCGGCACTCGGGGGACGGAAAATTTTACGCAATGCCTCACAATGAAGCACTGGTCGGGGGCTAACTTCTGGCACCAGTTTCGAGCCCGTCCGTGAAAGTGACCCGCGCAAGTTTTAGGCTGGTTCGGCTACTGTGGCCTAATGGGGCCTAATGGGAAGATCTTCTAATGCTCATAACTTTTTAATTTCCCGACGGAACGCTTTGAAATTTTCACCATTTGTAGACGGCCTCCCGTACTACAAACTGATGCCCGTGTGGGCATGATGAAAATGGTAGTTCGCGAGACGGAAGCGCGTAAAGCTTCGGGGCGGCGGACTTCCACACCCCGATAACTCGGTATCGAAACATTGTTGCGGGCGGGTGCGCATGGCAATACCTGCGCCTCTGTGGGCCCTATCCGCGTGCAAAATCTAAAAGCGGTCAGAGCCTTAGAAAGCGCGTACAACCGCTATCCCCATTTGCCTTGGGCCCTATGGGAAAACAGGAAATATCATAATTGCGGTCCGGGGCGCGCGCGCACAATGATAATTTTCACACCCGAGTAAGCTCTTTTATAGGTCAACATTTTGGAAAAAAAATTGGCTTGCTGCCCACAGCAGGAGCTGAGAACCATGCATTCGGAGGTTTTCACACCCCACCCACTAATGCCCTCAAAGTTTGAGAAAACGCGACCTTCGCGAAAAGCCCCGGAACCTATTGCAAAGTGATGAGCAGTGCCCAGGAGCACCTCTCAGTCATTTGCGCAAAATTCCTTCGGCTACAAGTGGCTCAAATAAGGGCGTGAAAATTGTGCCGAAAGCCCTTTCAGGGGCTATTGCTCGGCACTCGGGGGACGGAAAATTTTACGCAATGCCTCACAATGAAGCACTGGTCGGGGGCTAACTTCTGGCACCAGTTTCGAGCCCGTCCGTGAAAGTGACCCGCGCAAGTTTTAGGCCGGTTCGGCTACTGTGGCCTAATGGGGCCTAATGGGAAGATCTTCTAATGCTCATAACTTTTTAATTTCCCGACGGAACGCTTTGAAATTTTCACCATTTGTAGACGGCCTCCCGTACTACAAACTGATGCCCGTGTGGGCATGATGAAAATGGTAGTTCGCGAGACGGAAGCGCGTAAAGCTTCGGGGCGGCGGACTTCCACACCCCGATAACTCGGTATCGAAACATTGTTGCGGGCGGGTGCGCATGGCAATACCTGCGCCTCTGTGGGCCCTATCGGCGTGCAAAATCTAAAAGCGGTCAGAGCCTTAGAAAGCGCATACAACCGCTATCCCCATTTGCCTTGGGCCCTATGGGAAAACAGGAAATATCATAATTGCGGTCCGGGGCGCGCGCGCACAATGATAATTTTCACACCCGAGTAAGCTCTTTTATAGGTCAACATTTTGGAAAAAAAATTGGCTTGCTGCCCACAGCAGGAGCTGAGAACCATGCATTCGGAGGTTTTCACACCCCACCCACTAATGCCCTCAAAGTTTGAGAAAACGCGACCTTCGCGAAAAGCCCCGGAACCTATGGCAAAGTGATGAGCAGTGCCCAGGAGCACCTCTCAGTCATTTGCGCAAAATTCCTTCGGCTACAAGTGGCTCAAATAAGGGCGTGAAAATTGTGCCGAAAGCCCTTTCAGGGGCTATTGCTCGGCACTCGGGGGACGGAAAATTTTACGCAATGCCTCACAATGAAGCACTGGTCGGGGGCTAACTTCTGGCACCAGTTTCGAGCCCGTCCGTGAAAGTGACCCGCGCAAGTTTTAGGCCGGTTCGGCTACTGTGGCCTAATGGGGCCTAATGGGAAGATCTTCTAATGCTCATAACTTTTTAATTTCCCGACGGAACGCTTTGAAATTTTCACCATTTGTAGACGGCCTCCCGTACTACAAACTGATGCCCGTGTGGGCATGATGAAAATGGTAGTTCGCGAGACGGAAGCGCGTAAAGCTTCGGGGCGGCGGACTTCCACACCCCGATAACTCGGTATCGAAACATTGTTGCGGGCGGGTGCGCATGGCAATACCTGCGCCTCTGTGGGCCCTATCCGCGTGCAAAATCTAAAAGCGGTCAGAGCCTTAGAAAGCGCGTACAACCGCTATCCCCATTTGCCTTGGGCCCTATGGGAAAACAGGAAATATCATAATTGCGGTCCGGGGCGCGCGCGCACAATGATAATTTTCACACCCGAGTAAGCTCTTTTATAGGTCAACATTTTGGAAAAAAAATTGGCTTGCTGCCCACAGCAGGAGCTGAGAACCATGCATTCGGAGGTTTTCACACCCCACCCACTAATGCCCTCAAAGTTTGAGAAAACGCGACCTTCGCGAAAAGCCCCGGAACCTATTGCAAAGTGATGAGCAGTGCCCAGGAGCACCTCTCAGTCATTTGCGCAAAATTCCTTCGGCTACAAGTGGCTCAAATAAGGGCGTGAAAATTGTGCCGAAAGCCCTTTCAGGGGCTATTGCTCGGCACTCGGGGGACGGAAAATTTTACGCAATGCCTCACAATGAAGCACTGGTCGGGGGCTAACTTCTGGCACCAGTTTCGAGCCCGTCCGTGAAAGTGACCCGCGCAAGTTTTAGGCCGGTTCGGCTACTGTGGCCTAATGGGGCCTAATGGGAAGATCTTCTAATGCTCATAACTTTTTAATTTCCCGACGGAACGCTTTGAAATTTTCACCATTTGTAGACGGCCTCCCGTACTACAAACTGATGCCCGTGTGGGCATGATGAAAATGGTAGTTCGCGAGACGGAAGCGCGTAAAGCTTCGGGGCGGCGGACTTCCACACCCCGATAACTCGGTATCGAAACATTGTTGCGGGCGGGTGCGCATGGCAATACCTGCGCCTCTGTGGGCCCTATCCGCGTGCAAAATCTAAAAGCGGTCAGAGCCTTAGAAAGCGCGTACAACCGCTATCCCCATTTGCCTTGGGCCCTATGGGAAAACAGGAAATATCATAATTGCGGTCCGGGGCGCGCGCGCACAATGATAATTTTCACACCCGAGTAAGCTCTTTTATAGGTCAACATTTTGGAAAAAAAATTGGCTTGCTGCCCACAGCAGGAGCTGAGAACCATGCATTCGGAGGTTTTCACACCCCACCCACTAATGCCCTCAAAGTTTGAGAAAACGCGACCTTCGCGAAAAGCCCCGGAACCTATTGCAAAGTGATGAGCAGTGCCCAGGAGCACCTCTCAGTCATTTGCGCAAAATTCCTTCGGCTACAAGTGGCTCAAATAAGGGCGTGAAAATTGTGCCGAAAGCCCTTTCAGGGGCTATTGCTCGGCACTCGGGGGACGGAAAATTTTACGCAATGCCTCACAATGAAGCACTGGTCGGGGGCTAACTTCTGGCACCAGTTTCGAGCCCGTCCGTGAAAGTGACCCGCGCAAGTTTTAGGCCGGTTCGGCTACTGTGGCCTAATGGGGCCTAATGGGAAGATCTTCTAATGCTCATAACTTTTTAATTTCCCGACGGAACGCTTTGAAATTTTCACCATTTGTAGACGGCCTCCCGTACTACAAACTGATGCCCGTGTGGGCATGATGAAAATGGTAGTTCGCGAGACGGAAGCGCGTAAAGCTTCGGGGCGGCGGACTTCCACACCCCGATAACTCGGTATCGAAACATTGTTGCGGGCGGGTGCGCATGGCAATACCTGCGCCTCTGTGGGCCCTATCCGCGTGCAAAATCTAAAAGCGGTCAGAGCCTTAGAAAGCGCGTACAACCGCTATCCCCATTTGCCTTGGGCCCTATGGGAAAACAGGAAATATCATAATTGCGGTCCGGGGCGCGCGCGCACAATGATAATTTTCACACCCGAGTAAGCTCTTTTATAGGTCAACATTTTGGAAAAAAAATTGGCTTGCTGCCCACAGCAGGAGCTGAGAACCATGCATTCGGAGGTTTTCACACCCCACCCACTAATGCCCTCAAAGTTTGAGAAAACGCGACCTTCGCGAAAAGCCCCGGAACCTATTGCAAAGTGATGAGCAGTGCCCAGGAGCACCTCTCAGTCATTTGCGCAAAATTCCTTCGGCTACAAGTGGCTCAAATAAGGGCGTGAAAATTGTGCCGAAAGCCCTTTCAGGGGCTATTGCTCGGCACTCGGGGGACGGAAAATTTTACGCAATGCCTCACAATGAAGCACTGGTCGGGGGCTAACTTCTGGCACCAGTTTCGAGCCCGTCCGTGAAAGTGACCCGCGCAAGTTTTAGGCCGGTTCGGCTACTGTGGCCTAATGGGGCCTAATGGGAAGATCTTCTAATGCTCATAACTTTTTAATTTCCCGACGGAACGCTTTGAAATTTTCACCATTTGTAGACGGCCTCCCGTACTACAAACTGATGCCCGTGTGGGCATGATGAAAATGGTAGTTCGCGAGACGGAAGCGCGTAAAGCTTCGGGGCGGCGGACTTCCACACCCCGATAACTCGGTATCGAAACATTGTTGCGGGCGGGTGCGCATGGCAATACCTGCGCCTCTGTGGGCCCTATCCGCGTGCAAAATCTAAAAGCGGTCAGAGCCTTAGAAAGCGCGTACAACCGCTATCCCCATTTGCCTTGGGCCCTATGGGAATACAGGAAATATCATAATTGCGGTCCGGGGTGCGCGCGCACAATGATAATTTTCACACCCGAGTAAGCTCTTTTATAGGTCAACATTTTGGAAAAAAAATTGGCTTGCTGCCCACAGCAGGAGCTGAGAACCATGCATTCGGAGGTTTTCACACCCCACCCACTAATGCCCTCAAAGTTTGAGAAAACGCGACCTTCGCGAAAAGCCCCGGAACCTATTGCAAAGTGATGAGCAGTGCCCAGGAGCACCTCTCAGTCATTTGCGCAAAATTCCTTCGGCTACAAGTGGCTCAAATAAGGGCGTGAAAATTGTGCCGAAAGCCCTTTCAGGGGCTATTGCTCGGCACTCGGGGGACGGAAAATTTTACGCAATGCCTCACAATGAAGCACTGGTCGGGGGCTAACTTCTGGCACCAGTTTCGAGCCCGTCCGTGAAAGTGACCCGCGCAAGTTTTAGGCCGGTTCGGCTACTGTGGCCTAATGGGGCCTAATGGGAAGATCTTCTAATGCTCATAACTTTTTAATTTCCCGAAGGAACGCTTTGAAATTTTCACCATTTGTAGACGGCCTCCCGTACTACAAACTGATGCCCGTGTGGGCATGATGAAAATGGTAGTTCGCGAGACGGAAGCGCGTAAAGCTTCGGGGCGGCGGACTTCCACACCCCGATAACTCGGTATCGAAACATTGTTGCGGGCGGGTGCGCATGGCAATACCTGCGCCTCTGTGGGCCCTATCTGCGTGCAAAATCTAAAAGCGGTCAGAGCCTTAGAAAGCGCGTACAACCGCTATCCCCATTTGCCTTGGGCCCTATGGGAAAACAGGAAATATCATAATTGCGGTCCGGGGCGCGCGCGCACAATGATAATTTTCACACCCGAGTAAGCTCTTTTATAGGTCAACATTTTGGAAAAAAAATTGGCTTGCTGCCCACAGCAGGAGCTGAGAACCATGCATTCGGAGGTTTTCACACCCCACCCACTAATGCCCTCAAAGTTTGAGAAAACGCGACCTTCGCGAAAAGCCCCGGAACCTATTGCAAAGTGATGAGCAGTGCCCAGGAGCACCTCTCAGTCATTTGCGCAAAATTCCTTCGGCTACAAGTGGCTCAAATAAGGGCGTGAAAATTGTGCCGAAAGCCCTTTCAGGGGCTATTGCTCGGCACTCGGGGGACGGAAAATTTTACGCAATGCCTCACAATGAAGCACTGGTCGGGGGCTAACTTCTGGCACCAGTTTCGAGCCCGTCCGTGAAAGTGACCCGCGCAAGTTTTAGGCCGGTTCGGCTACTGTGGCCTAATGGGGCCTAATGGGAAGATCTTCTAATGCTCATAACTTTTTAATTTCCCGACGGAACGCTTTGAAATTTTCACCATTTGTAGACGGCCTCCCGTACTACAAACTGATGCCCGTGTGGGCATGATGAAAATGGTAGTTCGCGAGACGGAAGCGCGTAAAGCTTCGGGGCGGCGGACTTCCACACCCCGATAACTCGGTATCGAAACATTGTTGCGGGCGGGTGCGCATGGCAATACCTGCGCCTCTGTGGGCCCTATCCGCGTGCAAAATCTAAAAGCGGTCAGAGCCTTAGAAAGCGCGTACAACCGCTATCCCCATTTGCCTTGGGCCCTATGGGAAAACAGGAAATATCATAATTGCGGTCCGGGGCGCGCGCGCACAATGATAATTTTCACACCCGAGTAAGCTCTTTTATAGGTCAACATTTTGGAAAAAAAATTGGCTTGCTGCCCACAGCAGGAGCTGAGAACCATGCATTCGGAGGTTTTCACACCCCACCCACTAATGCCCTCAAAGTTTGAGAAAACGCGACCTTCGCGAAAAGCCCCGGAACCTATTGCAAAGTGATGAGCAGTGCCCAGGAGCACCTCTCAGTCATTTGCGCAAAATTCCTTCGGCTACAAGTGGCTCAAATAAGGGCGTGAAAATTGTGCCGAAAGCCCTTTCAGGGGCTATTGCTCGGCACTCGGGGGACGGAAAATTTTACGCAATGCCTCACAATGAAGCACTGGTCGGGGGCTAACTTCTGGCACCAGTTTCGAGCCCGTCCGTGAAAGTGACCCGCGCAAGTTTTAGGCCGGTTCGGCTACTGTGGCCTAATGGGGCCTAATGGGAAGATCTTCTAATGCTCATAACTTTTTAATTTCCCGACGGAACGCTTTGAAATTTTCACCATTTGTAGACGGCCTCCCGTACTACAAACTGATGCCCGTGTGGGCATGATGAAAATGGTAGTTCGCGAGACGGAAGCGCGTAAAGCTTCGGGGCGGCGGACTTCCACACCCCGATAACTCGGTATCGAAACATTGTTGCGGGCGGGTGCGCATGGCAATACCTGCGCCTCTGTGGGCCCTATCCGCGTGCAAAATCTAAAAGCGGTCAGAGCCTTAGAAAGCGCGTACAACCGCTATCCCCATTTGCCTTGGGCCCTATGGGAAAACAGGAAATATCATAATTGCGGTCCGGGGCGCGCGCGCACAATGATAATTTTCACACCCGAGTAAGCTCTTTTATAGGTCAACATTTTGGAAAAAAAATTGGCTTGCTGCCCACAGCAGGAGCTGAGAACCATGCATTCGGAGGTTTTCACACCCCACCCACTAATGCCCTCAAAGTTTGAGAAAACGCGACCTTCGCGAAAAGCCCCGGAACCTATTGCAAAGTGATGAGCAGTGCCCAGGAGCACCTCTCAGTCATTTGCGCAAAATTCCTTCGGCTACAAGTGGCTCAAATAAGGGCGTGAAAATTGTGCCGAAAGCCCTTTCAGGGGCTATTGCTCGGCACTCGGGGGACGGAAAATTTTACGCAATGCCTCACAATGAAGCACTGGTCGGGGGCTAACTTCTGGCACCAGTTTCGAGCCCGTCCGTGAAAGTGACCCGCGCAAGTTTTAGGCCGGTTCGGCTACTGTGGCCTAATGGGGCCTAATGGGAAGATCTTCTAATGCTCATAACTTTTTAATTTCCCGACGGAACGCTTTGAAATTTTCACCATTTGTAGACGGCCTCCCGTACTACAAACTGATGCCCGTGTGGGCATGATGAAAATGGTAGTTCACGAGACGGAAGCGCGTAAAGCTTCGGGGCGGCGGACTTCCACACCCCGATAACTCGGTATCGAAACATTGTTGCGGGCGGGTGCGCATGGCAATACCTGCGCCTCTGTGGGCCCTATCCGCGTGCAAAATCTAAAAGCGGTCAGAGCCTTAGAAAGCGCGTACAACCGCTATCCCCATTTGCCTTGGGCCCTATGGGAAAACAGGAAATATCATAATTGCGGTCCGGGGCGCGCGCGCACAATGATAATTTTCACACCCGAGTAAGCTCTTTTATAGGTCAACATTTTGGAAAAAAAATTGGCTTGCTGCCCACAGCAGGAGCTGAGAACCATGCATTCGGAGGTTTTCACACCCCACCCACTAATGCCCTCAAAGTTTGAGAAAACGCGACCTTCGCGAAAAGCCCCGGAACCTATTGCAAAGTGATGAGCAGTGCCCAGGAGCACCTCTCAGTCATTTGCGCAAAATTCCTTCGGCTACAAGTGGCTCAAATAAGGGCGTGAAAATTGTGCCGAAAGCCCTTTCAGGGGCTATTGCTCGGCACTCGGGGGACGGAAAATTTTACGCAATGCCTCACAATGAAGCACTGGTCGGGGGCTAACTTCTGGCACCAGTTTCGAGCCCGTCCGTGAAAGTGACCCGCGCAAGTTTTAGGCCGGTTCGGCTACTGTGGCCTAATGGGGCCTAATGGGAAGATCTTCTAATGCTCATAACTTTTTAATTTCCCGACGGAACGCTTTGAAATTTTCACCATTTGTAGACGGCCTCCCGTACTACAAACTGATGCCCGTGTGGGCATGATGAAAATGGTAGTTCGCGAGACGGAAGCGCGTAAAGCTTCGGGGCGGCGGACTTCCACACCCCGATAACTCGGTATCGAAACATTGTTGCGGGCGGGTGCGCATGGCAATACCTGCGCCTCTGTGGGCCCTATCCGCGTGCAAAATCTAAAAGCGGTCAGAGCCTTAGAAAGCGCGTACAACCGCTATCCCCATTTGCCTTGGGCCCTATGGGAAAACAGGAAATATCATAATTGCGGTCCGGGGCGCGCGCGCACAATGATAATTTTCACACCCGAGTAAGCTCTTTTATAGGTCAACATTTTGGAAAAAAAATTGGCTTGCTGCCCACAGCAGGAGCTGAGAACCATGCATTCGGAGGTTTTCACACCCCACCCACTAATGCCCTCAAAGTTTGAGAAAACGCGACCTTCGCGAAAAGCCCCGGAACCTATTGCAAAGTGATGAGCAGTGCCCAGGAGCACCTCTCAGTCATTTGCGCAAAATTCCTTCGGCTACAAGTGGCTCAAATAAGGGCGTGAAAATTGTGCCGAAAGCCCTTTCAGGGGCTATTGCTCGGCACTCGGGGGACGGAAAATTTTACGCAATGCCTCACAATGAAGCACTGGTCGGGGGCTAACTTCTGGCACCAGTTTCGAGCCCGTCCGTGAAAGTGACCCGCGCAAGTTTTAGGCCGGTTCGGCTACTGTGGCCTAATGGGGCCTAATGGGAAGATCTTCTAATGCTCATAACTTTTTAATTTCCCGACGGAACGCTTTGAAATTTTCACCATTTGTAGACGGCCTCCCGTACTACAAACTGATGCCCGTGTGGGCATGATGAAAATGGTAGTTCGCGAGACGGAAGCGCGTAAAGCTTCGGGGCGGCGGACTTCCACACCTCGATAACTCGGTATCGAAACATTGTTGCGGGCGGGTGCGCATGGCAATACCTGCGCCTCTGTGGGCCCTATCCGCGTGCAAAATCTAAAAGCGGTCAGAGCCTTAGAAAGCGCGTACAACCGCTATCCCCATTTGCCTTGGGCCCTATGGGAAAACAGGAAATATCATAATTGCGGTCCGGGGCGCGCGCGCACAATGATAATTTTCACACCCGAGTAAGCTCTTTTATAGGTCAACATTTTGGAAAAAAAATTGGCTTGCTGCCCACAGCAGGAGCTGAGAACCATGCATTCGGAGGTTTTCACACCCCACCCACTAATGCCCTCAAAGTTTGAGAAAACGCGACCTTCGCGAAAAGCCCCGGAACCTATTGCAAAGTGATGAGCAGTGCCCAGGAGCACCTCTCAGTCATTTGCGCAAAATTCCTTCGGCTACAAGTGGCTCAAATAAGGGCGTGAAAATTGTGCCGAAAGCCCTTTCAGGGGCTATTGCTCGGCACTCGGGGGACGGAAAATTTTACGCAATGCCTCACAATGAAGCACTGGTCGGGGGCTAACTTCTGGCACCAGTTTCGAGCCCGTCCGTGAAAGTGACCCGCGCAAGTTTTAGGCCGGTTCGGCTACTGTGGCCTAATGGGGCCTAATGGGAAGATCTTCTAATGCTCATAACTTTTTAATTTCCCGACGGAACGCTTTGAAATTTTCACCATTTGTAGACGGCCTCCCGTACTACAAACTGATGCCCGTGTGGGCATGATGAAAATGGTAGTTCGCGAGACGGAAGCGCGTAAAGCTTCGGGGCGGCGGACTTCCACACCCCGATAACTCGGTATCGAAACATTGTTGCGGGCGGGTGCGCATGGCAATACCTGCGCCTCTGTGGGCCCTATCCGCGTGCAAAATCTAAAAGCGGTCAGAGCCTTAGAAAGCGCGTACAACCGCTATCCCCATTTGCCTTGGGCCCTATGGGAAAACAGGAAATATCATAATTGCGGTCCGGGGCGCGCGCGCACAATGATAATTTTCACACCCGAGTAAGCTCTTTTATAGGTCAACATTTTGGAAAAAAAATTGGCTTGCTGCCCACAGCAGGAGCTGAGAACCATGCATTCGGAGGTTTTCACACCCCACCCACTAATGCCCTCAAAGTTTGAGAAAACGCGACCTTCGCGAAAAGCCCCGGAACCTATTGCAAAGTGATGAGCAGTGCCCAGGAGCACCTCTCAGTCATTTGCGCAAAATTCCTTCGGCTACAAGTGGCTCAAATAAGGGCGTGAAAATTGTGCCGAAAGCCCTTTCAGGGGCTATTGCTCGGCACTCGGGGGACGGAAAATTTTACGCAATGCCTCACAATGAAGCACTGGTCGGGGGCTAACTTCTGGCACCAGTTTCGAGCCCGTCCGTGAAAGTGACCCGCGCAAGTTTTAGGCCGGTTCGGCTACTGTGGCCTAATGGGGCCTAATGGGAAGATCTTCTAATGCTCATAACTTTTTAATTTCCCGACGGAACGCTTTGAAATTTTCACCATTTGTAGACGGCCTCCCGTACTACAAACTGATGCCCGTGTGGGCATGATGAAAATGGTAGTTCGCGAGACGGAAGCGCGTAAAGCTTCGGGGCGGCGGACTTCCACACCCCGATAACTCGGTATCGAAACATTGTTGCGGGCGGGTGCGCATGGCAATACCTGCGCCTCTGTGGGCCCTATCCGCGTGCAAAATCTAAAAGCGGTCAGAGCCTTAGAAAGCGCGTACAACCGCTATCCCCATTTGCCTTGGGCCCTATGGGAAAACAGGAAATATCATAATTGCGGTCCGGGCGCGCGCGCACAATGATAATTTTCACACCCGAGTAAGCTCTTTTATAGGTCAACATTTTGGAAAAAAAATTGGCTTGCTGCCCACAGCAGGAGCTGAGAACCATGCATTCGGAGGTTTTCACACCCCACCCACTAATGCCCTCAAAGTTTGAGAAAAAGCGACCTTCGCGAAAAGCCCCGGAACCTATTGCAAAGTGATGAGCAGTGCCCAGGAGCACCTCTCAGTCATTTGCGCAAAATTCCTTCGGCTACAAGTGGCTCAAATAAGGGCGTGAAAATTGTGCCGAAAGCCCTTTCAGGGGCTATTGCTCGGCACTCGGGGGACGGAAAATTTTACGCAATGCCTCACAATGAAGCACTGGTCGGGGGCTAACTTCTGGCACCAGTTTCGAGCCCGTCCGTGAAAGTGACCCGCGCAAGTTTTAGGCCGGTTCGGCTACTGTGGCCTAATGGGGCCTAATGGGAAGATCTTCTAATGCTCATAACTTTTTAATTTCCCGACGGAACGCTTTAAAATTTTCACCATTTGTAGACGGCCTCCCGTACTACAAACTGATGCCCGTGTGGGCATGATGAAAATGGTAGTTCGCGAGACGGAAGCGCGTAAAGCTTCGGGGCGGCGGACTTCCACACCCCGATAACTCGGCATCGAAACATTGTTGCGGGCGGGTGCGCATGGCAATACCTGCGCCTCTGTGGGCCCTATCCGCGTGCAAAATCTAAAAGCGGTCAGAGCCTTAGAAAGCGCGTACAACCGCTATCCCCATTTGCCTTGGGCCCTATGGGAAAACAGGAAATATCATAATTGCGGTCCGGGGCGCGCGCGCACAATGATAATTTTCACACCCGAGTAAGCTCTTTTATAGGTCAACATTTTGGAAAAAAAATTGGCTTGCTGCCCACAGCAGGAGCTGAGAACCATGCATTCGGAGGTTTTCACACCCCACCCACTAATGCCCTCAAAGTTTGAGAAAACGCGACCTTCGCGAAAAGCCCCGGAACCTATTGCAAAGTGATGAGCAGTGCCCAGGAGCACCTCTCAGTCATTTGCGCAAAATTCCTTCGGCTACAAGTGGCTCAAATAAGGGCGTGAAAATTGTGCCGAAAGCCCTTTCAGGGGCTATTGCTCGGCACTCGGGGGACGGAAAATTTTACGCAATGCCTCACAATGAAGCACTGGTCGGGGGCTAACTTCTGGCACCAGTTTCGAGCCCGTCCGTGAAAGTGACCCGCGCAAGTTTTAGGCCGGTTCGGCTACTGTGGCCTAATGGGGCCTAATGGGAAGATCTTCTAATGCTCATAACTTTTTAATTTCCCGACGGAACGCTTTGAAATTTTCACCATTTGTAGACGGCCTCCCGTACTACAAACTGATGCCCGTGTGGGCATGATGAAAATGGTAGTTCGCGAGACGGAAGCGCGTAAAGCTTCGGGGCGGCGGACTTCCTCACCCCGATAACTCGGTATCGAAACATTGTTGCGGGCGGGTGCGCATGGCAATACCTGCGCCTCTGTGGGCCCTATCCGCGTGCAAAATCTAAAAGCGGTCAGAGCCTTAGAAAGCGCGTACAACCGCTATCCCCATTTGCCTTGGGCCCTATGGGAAAACAGGAAATATCATAATTGCGGTCCGGGGCGCGCGCGCACAATGATAATTTTCACACCCGAGTAAGCTCTTTTATAGGTCAACATTTTGGAAAAAAAATTGGCTTGCTGCCCACAGCAGGAGCTGAGAACCATGCATTCGGAGGTTTTCACACCCCACCCACTAATGCCCTCAAAGTTTGAGAAAACGCGACCTTCGCGAAAAGCCCCGGAACCTATTGCAAAGTGATGAGCAGTGCCCAGGAGCACCTCTCAGTCATTTGCGCAAAATTCCTTCGGCTACAAGTGGCTCAAATAAGGGCGTGAAAATTGTGCCGAAAGCCCTTTCAGGGGCTATTGCTCGGCACTCGGGGGACGGAAAATTTTACGCAATGCCTCACAATGAAGCACTGGTCGGGGGCTAACTTCTGGCACCAGTTTCGAGCCCGTCCGTGAAAGTGACCCGCGCAAGTTTTAGGCCGGTTCGGCTACTGTGGCCTAATGGGGCCTAATGGGAAGATCTTCTAATGCTCATAACTTTTTAATTTCCCGACGGAACGCTTTGAAATTTTCACCATTTGTAGACGGCCTCCCGTACTACAAACTGATGCCCGTGTGGGCATGATGAAAATGGTAGTTCGCGAGACGGAAGCGCGTAAAGCTTCGGGGCGGCGGACTTCCACACCCCGATAACTCGGTATCGAAACATTGTTGCGGGCGGGTGCGCATGGCAATACCTGCGCCTCTGTGGGCCCTATCCGCGTGCAAAATCTAAAAGCGGTCAGAGCCTTAGAAAGCGCGTACAACCGCTATCCCCATTTGCCTTGGGCCCTATGGGAAAACAGGAAATATCATAATTGCGGTCCGGGGCGCGCGCGCACAATGATAATTTTCACACCCGAGTAAGCTCTTTTATAGGTCAACATTTTGGAAAAAAAATTGGCTTGCTGCCCACAGCAGGAGCTGAGAACCATGCATTCGGAGGTTTTCACACCCCACCCACTAATGCCCTCAAAGTTTGAGAAAACGCGACCTTCGCGAAAAGCCCCGGAACCTATTGCAAAGTGATGAGCAGTGCCCAGGAGCACCTCTCAGTCATTTGCGCAAAATTCCTTCGGCTACAAGTGGCTCAAATAAGGGCGTGAAAATTGTGCCGAAAGCCCTTTCAGGGGCTATTGCTCGGCACTCGGGGGACGGAAAATTTTACGCAATGCCTCACAATGAAGCACTGGTCGGGGGCTAACTTCTGGCACCAGTTTCGAGCCCGTCCGTGAAAGTGACCCGCGCAAGTTTTAGGCCGGTTCGGCTACTGTGGCCTAATGGGGCCTAATGGGAAGATCTTCTAATGCTCATAACTTTTTAATTTCCCGACGGAACGCTTTGAAATTTTCACCATTTGTAGACGGCCTCCCGTACTACAAACTGATGCCCGTGTGGGCATGATGAAAATGGTAGTTCGCGAGACGGAAGCGCGTAAAGCTTCGGGGCGGCGGACTTCCACACCCCGATAACTCGGTATCGAAACATTGTTGCGGGCGGGTGCGCATGGCAATACCTGCGCCTCTGTGGGCCCTATCCGCGTGCAAAATCTAAAAGCGGTCAGAGCCTTAGAAAGCGCGTACAACCGCTATCCCCATTTGCCTTGGGCCCTATGGGAAAACAGGAAATATCATAATTGCGGTCCGGGGCGCGCGCGCACAATGATAATTTTCACACCCGAGTAAGCTCTTTTATAGGTCAACATTTTGGAAAAAAAATTGGCTTGCTGCCCACAGCAGGAGCTGAGAACCATGCATTCGGAGGTTTTCACACCCCACCCACTAATGCCCTCAAAGTTTGAGAAAACGCGACCTTCGCGAAAAGCCCCGGAACCTATTGCAAAGTGATGAGCAGTGCCCAGGAGCACCTCTCAGTCATTTGCGCAAAATTCCTTCGGCTACAAGTGGCTCAAATAAGGGCGTGAAAATTGTGCCGAAAGCCCTTTCAGGGGCTATTGCTCGGCACTCGGGGGACGGAAAATTTTACGCAATGCCTCACAATGAAGCACTGGTCGGGGGCTAACTTCTGGCACCAGTTTCGAGCCCGTCCGTGAAAGTGACCCGCGCAAGTTTTAGGCCGGTTCGGCTACTGTGGCCTAATGGGGCCTAATGGGAAGATCTTCTAATGCTCATAACTTTTTAATTTCCCGACGGAACGCTTTGAAATTTTCACCATTTGTAGACGGCCTCCCGTACTACAAACTGATGCCCGTGTGGGCATGATGAAAATGGTAGTTCGCGAGACGGAAGCGCGTAAAGCTTCGGGGCGGCGGACTTCCACACCCCGATAACTCGGTATCGAAACATTGTTGCGGGCGGGTGCGCATGGCAATACCTGCGCCTCTGTGGGCCCTATCCGCGTGCAAAATCTAAAAGCGGTCAGAGCCTTAGAAAGCGCGTACAACCGCTATCCCCATTTGCCTTGGGCCCTATGGGAAAACAGGAAATATCATAATTGCGGTCCGGGGCGCGCGCGCACAATGATAATTTTCACACCCGAGTAAGCTCTTTTATAGGTCAACATTTTGGAAAAAAAATTGGCTTGCTGCCCACAGCAGGAGCTGAGAACCATGCATTCGGAGGTTTTCACACCCCACCCACTAATGCCCTCAAAGTTTGAGAAAACGCGACCTTCGCGAAAAGCCCCGGAACCTATTGCAAAGTGATGAGCAGTGCCCAGGAGCACCTCTCAGTCATTTGCGCAAAATTCCTTCGGCTACAAGTGGCTCAAATAAGGGCGTGAAAATTGTGCCGAAAGCCCTTTCAGGGGCTATTGCTCGGCACTCGGGGGACGGAAAATTTTACGCAATGCCTCACAATGAAGCACTGGTCGGGGGCTAACTTCTGGCACCAGTTTCGAGCCCGTCCGTGAAAGTGACCCGCGCAAGTTTTAGGCCGCTTCGGCTACTGTGGCCTAATGGGGCCTAATGGGAAGATCTTCTAATGCTCATAACTTTTTAATTTCCCGACGGAACGCTTTGAAATTTTCACCATTTGTAGACGGCCTCCCGTACTACAAACTGATGCCCGTGTGGGCATGATGAAAATGGTAGTTCGCGAGACGGAAGCGCGTAAAGCTTCGGGGCGGCGGACTTCCACACCCCGATAACTCGGTATCGAAACATTGTTGCGGGCGGGTGCGCATGGCAATACCTGCGCCTCTGTGGGCCCTATCCGCGTGCAAAATCTAAAAGCGGTCAGAGCCTAAGAAAGCGCGTACAACCGCTATCCCCATTTGCCTTGGGCCCTATGGGAAAACAGCAAATATCATAATTGCGGTCCGGGGCGCGCCCGCACAATGATAATTTTCACACCCGAGTAAGCTCTTTTATAGGTCAACATTTTGGAAAAAAAATTGGCTTGCTGCCCACAGCAGGAGCTGAGAACCATGCATTCGGAGGTTTTCACACCCCACCCACTAATGCCCTCAAAGTTTGAGAAAACGCGACCTTCGCGAAAAGCCCCGGAACCTATTGCAAAGTGATGAGCAGTGCCCAGGAGCACCTCTCAGTCATTTGCGCAAAATTCCTTCGGCTACAAGTGGCTCAAATAAGGGAGTGAAAATTGTGCCGAAAGCCCTTTCAGGGGCTATTGCTCGGCACTCGGGGGACGGAAAATTTTACGCAATGCCTCACAATGAAGCACTGGTCGGGGGCTAACTTCTGGCACCAGTTTCGAGCCCGTCCGTGAAAGTGACCCGCGCAAGTTTTAGGCCGGTTCGGCTACTGTGGCCTAATGGGGCCTAATGGGAAGATCTTCTAATGCTCATAACTTTTTAATTTCCCGACGGAACGCTTTGAAATTTTCACCATTTGTAGACGGCCTCCCGTACTACAAACTGATGCCCGTGTGGGCATGATGAAAATGGTAGTTCGCGAGACGGAAGCGCGTAAAGCTTCGGGGCGGCGGACTTCCACACCCCGATAACTCGGTATCGAAACATTGTTGCGGGCGGGTGCGCATGGCAATACCTGCGCCTCTGTGGGCCCTATCCGCGTGCAAAATCTAAAAGCGGTCAGAGCCTTAGAAAGCGCGTACAACCGCTATCCCCATTTGCCTTGGGCCCTATGGGAAAACAGGAAATATCATAATTGCGGTCCGGGGCGCGCGCGCACAATGATAATTTTCACACCCGAGTAAGCTCTTTTATAGGTCAACATTTTGGAAAAAAAATTGGCTTGCTGCCCACAGCAGGAGCTGAGAACCATGCATTCGGAGGTTTTCACACCCCACCCACTAATGCCCTCAAAGTTTGAGAAAACGCGACCTTCGCGAAAAGCCCCGGAACCTATTGCAAAGTGATGAGCAGTGCCCAGGAGCACCTCTCAGTCATTTGCGCAAAATTCCTTCGGCTACAAGTGGCTCAAATAAGGGCGTGAAAATTGTGCAGAAAGCCCTTTCAGGGGCTATTGCTCGGCACTCGGGGGACGGAAAATTTTACGCAATGCCTCACAATGAAGCACTGGTCGGGGGCTAACTTCTGGCACCAGTTTCGAGCCCGTCCGTGAAAGTGACCCGCGCAAGTTTTAGGCCGGTTCGGCTACTGTGGCCTAATGGGGCCTAATGGGAAGATCTTCTAATGCTCATAACTTTTTAATTTCCCGACGGAACGCTTTGAAATTTTCACCATTTGTAGACGGCCTCCCGTACTACAAACTGATGCCCGTGTGGGCATGATGAAAATGGTAGTTCGCGAGACGGAAGCGCGTAAAGCTTCGGGGCGGCGGACTTCCACACCCCGATAACTCGGTATCGAAACATTGTTGCGGGCGGGTGCGCATGGCAATACCTGCGCCTCTGTGGGCCCTATCCGCGTGCAAAATCTAAAAGCGGTCAGAGCCTTAGAAAGCGCGTACAACCGCTATCCCCATTTGCCTTGGGCCCTATGGGAAAACAGGAAATATCATAATTGCGGTCCGGGGCGCGCGCGCACAATGATAATTTTCACACCCGAGTAAGCTCTTTTATAGGTCAACATTTTGGAAAAAAAATTGGCTTGCTGCCCACAGCAGGAGCTGAGAACCATGCATTCGGAGGTTTTCACACCCCACCCACTAATGCCCTCAAAGTTTGAGAAAACGCGACCTTCGCGAAAAGCCCCGGAACCTATTGCAAAGTGATGAGCAGTGCCCAGGAGCACCTCTCAGTCATTTGCGCAAAATTCCTTCGGCTACAAGTGGCTCAAATAAGGGCGTGAAAATTGTGCCGAAAGCCCTTTCAGGGGCTATTGCTCGGCACTCGGGGGACGGAAAATTTTACGCAATGCCTCACAATGAAGCACTGGTCGGGGGCTAACTTCTGGCACCAGTTTCGAGCCCGTCCGTGAAAGTGACCCGCGCAAGTTTTAGGCCGGTTCGGCTACTGTGGCCTAATGGGGCCTAATGGGAAGATCTTCTAATGCTCATAACTTTTTAATTTCCCGACGGAACGCTTTGAAATTTTCACCATTTGTAGACGGCCTCCCGTACTACAAACTGATGCCCGTGTGGGCATGATGAAAATGGTAGTTCGCGAGACGGAAGCGCGTAAAGCTTCGGGGCGGCGGACTTCCACACCCCGATAACTCGGTATCGAAACATTGTTGCGGGCGGGTGCGCATGGCAATACCTGCGCCTCTGTGGGCCCTATCCGCGTGCAAAATCTAAAAGCGGTCAGAGCCTTAGAAAGCGCGTACAACCGCTATCCCCATTTGCCTTGGGCCCTATGGGAAAACAGGAAATATCATAATTGCGGTCCGGGGCGCGCGCGCACAATGATAATTTTCACACCCGAGTAAGCTCTTTTATAGGTCAACATTTTGGAAAAAAAATTGGCTTGCTGCCCACAGCAGGAGCTGAGAACCATGCATTCGGAGGTTTTCACACCCCACCCACTAATGCCCTCAAAGTTTGAGAAAACGCGACCTTCGCGAAAAGCCCCGGAACCTATTGCAAAGTGATGAGCAGTGCCCAGGAGCACCTCTCAGTCATTTGCGCAAAATTACTTCGGCTACAAGTGGCTCAAATAAGGGCGTGAAAATTGTGCCGAAAGCCCTTTCAGGGGCTATTGCTCGGCACTCGGGGGACGGAAAATTTTACGCAATGCCTCACAATGAAGCACTGGTCGGGGGCTAACTTCTGGCACCAGTTTCGAGCCCGTCCGTGAAAGTGACCCGCGCAAGTTTTAGGCCGGTTCGGCTACTGTGGCCTAATGGGGCCTAATGGGAAGATCTTCTAATGCTCATAACTTTTTAATTTCCCGACGGAACGCTTTGAAATTTTCACCATTTGTAGACGGCCTCCCGTACTACAAACTGATGCCCGTGTGGGCATGATGAAAATGGTAGTTCGCGAGACGGAAGCGCGTAAAGCTTCGGGGCGGCGGACTTCCACACCCCGATAACTCTGTATCGAAACATTGTTGCGGGCGGGTGCGCATGGCAATACCTGCGCCTCTGTGGGCCCTATCCGCGTGCAAAATCTAAAAGCGGTCAGAGCCTTAGAAAGCGCGTACAACCGCTATCCCCATTTGCCTTGGGCCCTATGGGAAAACAGGAAATATCATAATTGCGGTCCGGGGCGCGCGCGCACAATGATAATTTTCACACCCGAGTAAGCTCTTTTATAGGTCAACATTTTGGAAAAAAAATTGGCTTGCTGCCCACAGCAGGAGCTGAGAACCATGCATTCGGAGGTTTTCACACCCCACCTACTAATGCCCTCAAAGTTTGAGAAAACGCGACCTTCGCGAAAAGCCCCGGAACCTATTGCAAAGTGATGAGCAGTGCCCAGGAGCACCTCTCAGTCATTTGCGCAAAATTCCTTCGGCTACAAGTGGCTCAAATAAGGGCGTGAAAATTGTGCCGAAAGCCCTTTCAGGGGCTATTGCTCGGCACTCGGGGGACGGAAAATTTTACGCAATGCCTCACAATGAAGCACTGGTCGGGGGCTAACTTCTGGCACCAGTTTCGAGCCCGTCCCTGAAAGTGACCCGCGCAAGTTTTAGGCCGGTTCGGCTACTGTGGCCTAATGGGGCCTAATGGGAAGATCTTCTAATGCTCATAACTTTTTAATTTCCCGACGGAACGCTTTGAAATTTTCACCATTTGTAGACGGCCTCCCGTACTACAAACTGATGCCCGTGTGGGCATGATGAAAATGGTAGTTCGCGAGACGGAAGCGCGTAAAGCTTCGGGGCGGCGGACTTCCACACCCCGATAACTCGGTATCGAAACATTGTTGCGGGCGGGTGCGCATGGCAATACCTGCGCCTCTGTGGGCCCTATCCGCGTGCAAAATCTAAAAGCGGTCAGAGCCTTAGAAAGCGCGTACAACCGCTATCCCCATTTGCCTTGGGCCCTATGGGAAAACAGGAAATATCATAATTGCGGTCCGGGGCGCGCGCGCACAATGATAATTTTCACACCCGAGTAAGCTCTTTTATAGGTCAACATTTTGGAAAAAAAATTGGCTTGCTGCCCACAGCAGGAGCTGAGAACCATGCATTCGGAGGTTTTCACACCCCACCCACTAATGCCCTCAAAGTTTGAGAAAACGCGACCTTCGCGAAAAGCCCCGGAACCTATTGCAAAGTGATGAGCAGTGCCCAGGAGCACCTCTCAGTCATTTGCGCAAAATTCCTTCGGCTACAAGTGGCTCAAATAAGGGCGTGAAAATTGTGCCGAAAGCCCTTTCAGGGGCTATTGCTCGGCACTCGGGGGACGGAAAATTTTACGCAATGCCTCACAATGAAGCACTGGTCGGGGGCTAACTTCTGGCACCAGTTTCGAGCCCGTCCGTGAAAGTGACCCGCGCAAGTTTTAGGCCGGTTCGGCTACTGTGGCCTAATTGGGCCTAATGGGAAGATCTTCTAATGCTCATAACTTTTTAATTTCCCGACGGAACGCTTTGAAATTTTCACCATTTGTAGACGGCCTCCCGTACTACAAACTGATGCCCGTGTGGGCATGATGAAAATGGTAGTTCGCGAGACGGAAGCGCGTAAAGCTTCGGGGCGGCGGACTTCCACACCCCGATAACTCGGTATCGAAACATTGTTGCGGGCGGGTGCGCATGGCAATACCTGCGCCTCTGTGGGCCCTATCCGCGTGCAAAATCTAAAAGCGGTCAGAGCCTTAGAAAGCGCGTACAACCGCTATCCCCATTTGCCTTGGGCCCTATGGGAAAACAGGAAATATCATAATTGCGGTCCGGGGCGCGCGCGCACAATGATAATTTTCACACCCGAGTAAGCTCTTTTATAGGTCAACATTTTGGAAAAAAAATTGGCTTGCTGCCCACAGCAGGAGCTGAGAACCATGCATTCGGAGGTTTTCACACCCCACCCACTAATGCCCTCAAAGTTTGAGAAAACGCGACCTTCGCGAAAAGCCCCGGAACCTATTGCAAAGTGATGAGCAGTGCCCAGGAGCACCTCTCAGTCATTTGCGCAAAATTCCTTCGGCTACAAGTGGCTCAAATAAGGGCGTGAAAATTGTGCCGAAAGCCCTTTCAGGGGCTATTGCTCGGCACTCGGGGGACGGAAAATTTTACGCAATGCCTCACAATGAAGCACTGGTCGGGGGCTAACTTCTGGCACCAGTTTCGAGCCCGTCCGTGAAAGTGACCCGCGCAAGTTTTAGGCCGGTTCGGCTACTGTGGCCTAATGGGGCCTAATGGGAAGATCTTCTAAAGCTCATAACTTTTTAATTTCCCGACGGAACGCTTTGAAATTTTCACCATTTGTAGACGGCCTCCCGTACTACAAACTGATGCCCGTGTGGGCATGATGAAAATGGTAGTTCGCGAGACGGAAGCGCGTAAAGCTTCGGGGCGGCGGACTTCCACACCCCGATAACTCGGTATCGAAACATTGTTGCGGGCGGGTGCGCATGGCAATACCTGCGCCTCTGTGGGCCCTATCCGCGTGCAAAATCTAAAAGCGGTCAGAGCCTTAGAAAGCGCGTACAACCGCTATCCCCATTTGCCTTGGGCCCTATGGGAAAACAGGAAATATCATAATTGCGGTCCGGGGCGCGCGCGCACAATGATAATTTTCACACCCGAGTAAGCTCTTTTATAGGTCAACATTTTGGAAAAAAAATTGGCTTGCTGCCCACAGCAGGAGCTGAGAACCATGCATTCGGAGGTTTTCACACCCCACCCACTAATGCCCTCAAAGTTTGAGAAAACGCGACCTTCGCGAAAAGCCCCGGAACCTATTGCAAAGTGATGAGCAGTGCCCAGGAGCACCTCTCAGTCATTTGCGCAAAATTCCTTCGGCTACAAGTGGCTCAAATAAGGGCGTGAAAATTGTGCCGAAAGCCCTTTCAGGGGCTATTGCTCGGCACTCGGGGGACGGAAAATTTTACGCAATGCCTCACAATGAAGCACTGGTCGGGGGCTAACTTCTGGCACCAGTTTCGAGCCCGTCCGTGAAAGTGACCCGCGCAAGTTTTAGGCCGGTTCGGCTACTGTGGCCTAATGGGGCCTAATGGGAAGATCTTCTAATGCTCATAACTTTTTAATTTCCCGACGGAACGCTTTGAAATTTTCACCATTTGTAGACGGCCTCCCGTACTACAAACTGATGCCCGTGTGGGCATGATGAAAATGGTAGTTCGCGAGACGGAAGCGCGTAAAGCTTCGGGGCGGCGGACTTCCACACCCCGATAACTCGGTATCGAAACATTGTTGCGGGCGGGTGCACATGGCAATACCTGCGCCTCTGTGGGCCCTATCCGCGTGCAAAATCTAAAAGCGGTCAGAGCCTTAGAAAGCGCGTACAACCGCTATCCCCATTTGCCTTGGGCCCTATGGGAAAACAGGAAATATCATAATTGCGGTCCGGGGCGCGCGCGCACAATGATAATTTTCACACCCGAGTAAGCTCTTTTATAGGTCAACATTTTGGAAAAAAAATTGGCTTGCTGCCCACAGCAGGAGCTGAGAACCATGCATTCGGAGGTTTTCACACCCCACCCACTAATGCCCTCAAAGTTTGAGAAAACGCGACCTTCGCGAAAAGCCCCGGAACCTATTGCAAAGTGATGAGCAGTGCCCAGGAGCACCTCTCAGTCATTTGCGCAAAATTCCTTCGGCTACAAGTGGCTCAAATAAGGGCGTGAAAATTGTGCCGAAAGCCCTTTTAGGGGCTATTGCTCGGCACTCGGGGGACGGAAAATTTTACGCAATGCCTCACAATGAAGCACTGGTCGGGGGCTAACTTCTGGCACCAGTTTCGAGCCCGTCCGTGAAAGTGACCCGCGCAAGTTTTAGGCCGGTTCGGCTACTGTGGCCTAATGGGGCCTAATGGGAAGATCTTCTAATGCTCATAACTTTTTAATTTCCCGACGGAACGCTTTGAAATTTTCACCATTTGTAGACGGCCTCCCGTACTACAAACTGATGCCCGTGTGGGCATGATGAAAATGGTAGTTCGCGAGACGGAAGCGCGTAAAGCTTCGGGGCGGCGGACTTCCACACCCCGATAACTCGGTATCGAAACATTGTTGCGGGCGGGTGCGCATGGCAATACCTGCGCCTCTGTGGGCCCTATCCGCGTGCAAAATCTAAAAGCGGTCAGAGCCTTAGAAAGCGCGTACAACCGCTATCCCCATTTGCCTTGGGCCCTATGGGAAAACAGGAAATATCATAATTGCGGTCCGGGGCGCGCGCGCACAATGATAATTTTCACACCCGAGTAAGCTCTTTTATAGGTCAACATTTTGGAAAAAAAATTGGCTTGCTGCCCACAGCAGGAGCTGAGAACCATGCATTCGGAGGTTTTCACACCCCACCCACTAATGCCCTCAAAGTTTGAGAAAACGCGACCTTCGCGAAAAGCCCCGGAACCTATTGCAAAGTGATGAGCAGTGCCCAGGAGCACCTCTCAGTCATTTGCGCAAAATTCCTTCGGCTACAAGTGGCTCAAATAAGGGCGTGAAAATTGTGCCGAAAGCCCTTTCAGGGGCTATTGCTCGGCACTCGGGGGACGGAAAATTTTACGCAATGCCTCACAATGAAGCACTGGTCGGGGGCTAACTTCTGGCACCAGTTTCGAGCCCGTCCGTGAAAGTGACCCGCGCAAGTTTTAGGCCGGTTCGGCTACTGTGGCCTAATGGGGCCTAATGGGAAGATCTTCTAATGCTCATAACTTTTTAATTTCCCGACGGAACGCTTTGAAATTTTCACCATTTGTAGACGGCCTCCCGTACTACAAACTGATGCCCGTGTGGGCATGATGAAAATGGTAGTTCGCGAGACGGAAGCGCGTAAAGCTTCGGGGCGGCGGACTTCCACACCCCGATAACTCGGTATCGAAACATTGTTGCGGGCGGGTGCGCATGGCAATACCTGCGCCTCTGTGGGCCCTATCCGCGTGCAAAATCTAAAAGCGGTCAGAGCCTTAGAAAGCGCGTACAACCGCTATCCCCATTTGCCTTGGGCCCTATGGGAAAACAGGAAATATCATAATTGCGGTCCGGGGCGCGCGCGCACAATGATAATTTTCACACCCGAGTAAGCTCTTTTATAGGTCAACATTTTGGAAAAAAAATTGGCTTGCTGCCCACAGCAGGAGCTGAGAACCATGCATTCGGAGGTTTTCACACCCCACCCACTAATGCCCTCAAAGTTTGAGAAAACGCGACCTTCGCGAAAAGCCCCGGAACCTATTGCAAAGTGATGAGCAGTGCCCAGGAGCACCTCTCAGTCATTTGCGCAAAATTCCTTCGGCTACAAGTGGCTCAAATAAGGGCGTGAAAATTGTGCCGAAAGCCCTTTCAGGGGCTATTGCTCGGCACTCGGGGGACGGAAAATTTTACGCAATGCCTCACAATGAAGCACTGGTCGGGGGCTAACTTCTGGCACCAGTTTCGAGCCCGTCCGTGAAAGTGACCCGCGCAAGTTTTAGGCCGGTTCGGCTACTGTGGCCTAATGGGGCCTAATGGGAAGATCTTCTAATGCTCATAACTTTTTAATTTCCCGACGGAACGCTTTGAAATTTTCACCATTTGTAGACGGCCTCCCGTACTACAAACTGATGCCCGTGTGGGCATGATGAAAATGGTAGTTCGCGAGACGGAAGCGCGTACAGCTTCGGGGCGGCGGACTTCCACACCCCGATAACTCGGTATCGAAACATTGTTGCGGGCGGGTGCGCATGGCAATACCTGCGCCTCTGTGGGCCCTATCCGCGTGCAAAATCTAAAAGCGGTCAGAGCCTTAGAAAGCGCGTACAACCGCTATCCCCATTTGCCTTGGGCCCTATGGGAAAACAGGAAATATCATAATTGCGGTCCGGGGCGCGCGCGCACAATGATAATTTTCACACCCGAGTAAGCTCTTTTATAGGTCAACATTTTGGAAAAAAAATTGGCTTGCTGCCCACAGCAGGAGCTGAGAACCATGCATTCGGAGGTTTTCACACCCCACCCACTAATGCCCTCAAAGTTTGAGAAAACGCGACCTTCGCGAAAAGCCCCGGAACCTATTGCAAAGTGATGAGCAGTGCCCAGGAGCACCTCTCAGTCATTTGCGCAAAATTCCTTCGGCTACAAGTGGCTCAAATAAGGGCGTGAAAATTGTGCCGAAAGCCCTTTCAGGGGCTATTGCTCGGCACTCGGGGGACGGAAAATTTTACGCAATGCCTCACAATGAAGCACTGGTCGGGGGCTAACTTCTGGCACCAGTTTCGAGCCCGTCCGTGAAAGTGACCCGCGCAAGTTTTAGGCCGCTTCGGCTACTGTGGCCTAATGGGGCCTAATGGGAAGATCTTCTAATGCTCATAACTTTTTAATTTCCCGACGGAACGCTTTGAAATTTTCACCATTTGTAGACGGCCTCCCGTACTACAAACTGATGCCCGTGTGGGCATGATGAAAATGGTAGTTCGCGAGACGGAAGCGCGTAAAGCTTCGGGGCGGCGGACTTCCACACCCCGATAACTCGGTATCGAAACATTGTTGCGGGCGGGTGCGCATGGCAATACCTGCGCCTCTGTGGGCCCTATCCGCGTGCAAAATCTAAAAGCGGTCAGAGCCTTAGAAAGCGCGTACAACCGCTATCCCCATTTGCCTTGGGCCCTATGGGAAAACAGGAAATATCATAATTGCGGTCCGGGGCGCGCGCGCACAATGATAATTTTCACACCCGAGTAAGCTCTTTTATAGGTCAACATTTTGGAAAAAAAATTGGCTTGCTGCCCACAGCAGGAGCTGAGAACCATGCATTCGGAGGTTTTCACACCCCACCCACTAATGCCCTCAAAGTTTGAGAAAACGCGACCTTCGCGAAAAGCCCCGGAACCTATTGCAAAGTGATGAGCAGTGCCCAGGAGCACCTCTCAGTCATTTGCGCAAAATTCCTTCGGCTACAAGTGGCTCAAATAAGGGCGTGAAAATTGTGCCGAAAGCCCTTTCAGGGGCTATTGCTCGGCACTCGGGGGACGGAAAATTTTACGCAATGCCTCACAATGAAGCACTGGTCGGGGGCTAACTTCTGGCACCAGTTTCGAGCCCGTCCGTGAAAGTGACCCGCGCAAGTTTTAGGCCGGTTCGGCTACTGTGGCCTAATGGGGCCTAATGGGAAGATCTTCTAATGCTCATAACTTTTTAATTTCCCGACGGAACGCTTTGAAATTTTCACCATTTGTAGACGGCCTCCCGTACTACAAACTGATGCCCGTGTGGGCATGATGAAAATGGTAGTTCGCGAGACGGAAGCGCGTAAAGCTTCGGGGCGGCGGACTTCCACACCCCGATAACTCGGTATCGAAACATTGTTGCGGGCGGGTGCGCATGGCAATACCTGCGCCTCTGTGGGCCCTATCCGCGTGCAAAATCTAAAAGCGGTCAGAGCCTTAGAAAGCGCGTACAACCGCTATCCCCATTTGCCTTGGGCCCTATGGGAAAACAGGAAATATCATAATTGCGGTCCGGGGCGCGCGCGCACAATGATAATTTTCACACCCGAGTAAGCTCTTTTATAGGTCAACATTTTGGAAAAAAAATTGGCTTGCTGCCCACAGCAGGAGCTGAGAACCATGCATTCGGAGGTTTTCACACCCCACCCACTAATGCCCTCAAAGTTTGAGAAAACGCGACCTTCGCGAAAAGCCCCGGAACCTATTGCAAAGTGATGAGCAGTGCCCAGGAGCACCTCTCAGTCATTTGCGCAAAATTCCTTCGGCTACAAGTGGCTCAAATAAGGGCGTGAAAATTGTGCCGAAAGCCCTTTCAGGGGCTATTGCTTGGCACTCGGGGGACGGAAAATTTTACGCAATGCCTCACAATGAAGCACTGGTCGGGGGCTAACTTCTGGCACCAGTTTCGAGCCCGTCCGTGAAAGTGACCCGCGCAAGTTTTAGGCCGGTTCGGCTACTGTGGCCTAATGGGGCCTAATGGGAAGATCTTCTAATGCTCATAACTTTTTAATTTCCCGACGGAACGCTTTGAAATTTTCACCATTTGTAGACGGCCTCCCGTACTACAAACTGATGCCCGTGTGGGCATGATGAAAATGGTAGTTCGCGAGACGGAAGCGCGTAAAGCTTCGGGGCGGCGGACTTCCACACCCCGATAACTCGGTATCGAAACATTGTTGCGGGCGGGTGCGCATGGCAATACCTGCGCCTCTGTAGGCCCTATCCGCGTGCAAAATCTAAAAGCGGTCAGAGCCTTAGAAAGCGCGTACAACCGCTATCCCCATTTGCCTTGGGCCCTATGGGAAAACAGGAAATATCATAATTGCGGTCCGGGGCGCGCGCGCACAATGATAATTTTCACACCCGAGTAAGCTCTTTTATAGGTCAACATTTTGGAAAAAAATTGGCTTGCTGCCCACAGCAGGAGCTGAGAACCATGCATTCGGAGGTTTTCACACCCCACCCACTAATGCCCTCAAAGTTTGAGAAAACGCGACCTTCGCGAAAAGCCCCGGAACCTATTGCAAAGTGATGAGCAGTGCCCAGGAGCACCTCTCAGTCATTTGCGCAAAATTCCTTCGGCTACAAGTGGCTCAAATAAGGGCGTGAAAATTGTGCCGAAAGCCCTTTCAGGGGCTATTGCTCGGCACTCGGGGGACGGAAAATTTTACGCAATGCCTCACAATGAAGCACTGGTCGGGGGCTAACTTCTGGCACCAGTTTCGAGCCCGTCCGTGAAAGTGACCCGCGCAAGTTTTAGGCCGGTTCGGCTACTGTGGCCTAATGGGGCCTAATGGGAAGATCTTCTAATGCTCATAACTTTTTAATTTCCCGACGGAACGCTTTGAAATTTTCACCATTTGTAGACGGCCTCCCGTACTACAAACTGATGCCCGTGTGGGCATGATGAAAATGGTAGTTCGCGAGACGGAGGCGCGTAAAGCTTCGGGGCGGCGGACTTCCACACCCCGATAACTCGGTATCGAAACATTGTTGCGGGCGGGTGCGCATGGCAATACCTGCGCCTCTGTGGGCCCTATCCGCGTGCAAAATCTAAAAGCGGTCAGAGCCTTAGAAAGCGCGTACAACCGCTATCCCCATTTGCCTTGGGCCCTATGGGAAAACAGGAAATATCATAATTGCGGTCCGGGGCGCGCGCGCACAATGATAATTTTCACACCCGAGTAAGCTCTTTTATAGGTCAACATTTTGGAAAAAAAATTGGCTTGCTGCCCACAGCAGGAGCTGAGAACCATGCATTCGGAGGTTTTCACACCCCACCCACTAATGCCCTCAAAGTTTGAGAAAACGCGACCTTCGCGAAAAGCCCCGGAACCTATTGCAAAGTGATGAGCAGTGCCCAGGAGCACCTCTCAGTCATTTGCGCAAAATTCCTTCGGCTACAAGTGGCTCAAATAAGGGCGTGAAAATTGTGCCGAAAGCCCTTTCAGGGGCTATTGCTCGGCACTCGGGGGACGGAAAATTTTACGCAATGCCTCACAATGAAGCACTGGTCGGGGGCTAACTTCTGGCACCAGTTTCGAGCCCGTCCGTGAAAGTGACCCGCGCAAGTTTTAGGCCGGTTCGGCTACTGTGGCCTAATGGGGCCTAATGGGAAGATCTTCTAATGCTCATAACTTTTTAATTTCCCGACGGAACGCTTTGAAATTTTCACCATTTGTAGACGGCCTCCCGTACTACAAACTGATGCCCGTGTGGGCATGATGAAAATGGTAGTTCGCGAGACGGAAGCGCGTAAAGCTTCGGGGCGGCGGACTTCCACACCCCGATAACTCGGTATCGAAACATTGTTGCGGGCGGGTGCGCATGGCAATACCTGCGCCTCTGTGGGCCCTATCCGCGTGCAAAATCTAAAAGCGGTCAGAGCCTTAGAAAGCGCGTACAACCGCTATCCCCATTTGCCTTGGGCCCTATGGGAAAACAGGAAATATCATAATTGCGGTCCGGGGCGCGCGCGCACAATGATAATTTTCACACCCGAGTAAGCTCTTTTATAGGTCAACATTTTGGAAAAAAAATTGGCTTGCTGCCCACAGCAGGAGCTGAGAACCATGCATTCGGAGGTTTTCACACCCCACCCACTAATGCCCTCAAAGTTTGAGAAAACGCGACCTTCGCGAAAAGCCCCGGAACCTATTGCAAAGTGATGAGCAGTGCCCAGGAGCACCTCTCAGTCATTTGCGCAAAATTCCTTCGGCTACAAGTGGCTCAAATAAGGGCGTGAAAATTGTGCCGAAAGCCCTTTCAGGGGCTATTGCTCGGCACTCGGGGGACGGAAAATTTTACGCAATGCCTCACAATGAAGCACTGGTCGGGGGCTAACTTCTGGCACCAGTTTCGAGCCCGTCCGTGAAAGTGACCCGCGCAAGTTTTAGGCCGGTTCGGCTACTGTGGCCTAATGGGGCCTAATGGGAAGATCTTCTAATGCTCATAACTTTTTAATTTCCCGACGGAACGCTTTGAAATTTTCACCATTTGTAGACGGCCTCCCGTACTACAAACTGATGCCCGTGTGGGCATGATGAAAATGGTAGTTCGCCAGACGGAAGCGCGTAAAGCTTCGGGGCGGCGGACTTCCACACCCCGATAACTCGGTATCGAAACATTGTTGCGGGCGGGTGCGCATGGCAATACCTGCGCCTCTGTGGGCCCTATCCGCGTGCAAAATCTAAAAGCGGTCAGAGCCTTAGAAAGTGCGTACAACCGCTATCTCCATTTGCCTTGGGCCCTATGGGAAAACAGGAAATATCATAATTGCGGTCCGGGGCGCGCGCGCACAATGATAATTTTCACACCCGAGTAAGCTCTTTTATAGGTCAACATTTTGGAAGAAAAATTGGCTTGCTGCCCACAGCAGGAGCTGAGAACCATGCATTCGGAGGTTTTCACACCCCACCCACTAATGCCCTCAAAGTTTGAGAAAACGCGACCTTCGCGAAAAGCCCCGGAACCTATTGCAAAGTGATGAGCAGTGCCCAGGAGCACCTCTCAGTCATTTGCGCAAAATTCCTTCGGCTACAAGTGGCTCAAATA
>CAXHUL010000329.1:56366-116953 GCA_964019695.1 Loripinus fragilis | reverse complement strand
GACAACAAAAAGTCAATGCATACATTGCATAGGCCGTGATTTTATTTTGCCTATTTTACAGCTGAAAACAGGCTGCTTCCCAATCCAAAAAGGCCTGTATTTTCCCAATTTTGGAGATTTTTTTCAAAACCTGAGGACTTTATTGGGATTTATTCAAAAGCCACAGGCTGTATCCCCAAAAAACAAGGTTGGCAATCGACCGGTCGATATGCATATTGACCAGACCAGTGGTCATTACTGGTTTTAACCGGTCATTACTGGTCGATTGGTGGTCAATTGGTCGATTGAAAAAAAACATGGTCGATGTGAAGATACTTAGCATTAGTTATCTCATTTTAATGGACTCTATAAACAGACTTAAAATAGTTCCGATATAAAACATTTACAGGCTTAATTGAAAATGTGTTTCATGAGTTGCTATTGCTTAAAAAAATGTTAAATATAGGCTGTAAAACAAACAAAAATGAAATGCCACTGTCAATAGTTTTTTATCTCCAGTCTCAATCAAACTGAATCATTACCACAACTTTCAGTTCAGACTTAAGACTTGAACTTATTTTCTATTAGCCATTAATAAAAAAAAAGTAAAGCAAATGCAAGTAATGAAATCAAATAAATTTTAAAAACTAGCTTTTTCATAGTCATAAAAAAATTTAAATCAGTGACTTATTAAATGAAAGAAAGTACAAAAAATCAATCAATACTTCAAATTGATCATCAAACGAACTAGTCTTTGCTCTTTTAGTTAAAATGCAAATTGAATTGGCTTCTCAACTGAAAAGGCAAGGGTGTGAAAATTGTAAAGAAAACACTAAATGTTGAACAATATATATCAAGGAGTTAATTTTTAGTTTAATTACCCCAGAACAAACAAAACTGTCAAAATACTGGGCATGTCTCTCAGACTGAAGAAGGTGTGTCTGGTTTATAAGACCTATCCAATCACTGAGCTTAAAATGCATTGGCTAATTCACTGGCATGTGTGTTAATATAGAGGTGTGAAAGAGTGGTCATTCTGTTATCTGCTGTTATCAGTTAAGTTAATAATTTAACCAGTGTAATAAATTCATGAAAGTTATTGCCTCAAAATGATGAAAAAGACCCTGTTAGGTTGTATGGTTATTCTACTCTGCCCTTGATAATTAAAAAAGACTAGTGCTAGGTGCCTGGACTCTAATGCAGAAGTCAGTGCTAAGGTGAAAAGTGCCCTTGGCAGGAATGAAACAGTACTTCTTTTTCTTTTTTCAATAAATAGAACATAAAACATGACCTAATATCTCAATCCACCACTAAAACAGCCACTTAAAATTTTCAATCGACCACTCAGATTCATATTGACCAGTATTGACCACTTTTTGGAATATTGACCGGGGCAGTTTTAACCGGTTAAAACAGCTGGTTATAACCGTTGGTGGTTTCGACCGCCCAACCTTGCCAAAAAAGGCAATTAAATCACTGAATGGGATCAATATCTTGGTGGAAGGTCTGTGCCAAACTATTTACTCTCAGCACCATGCCCTTTTTCTAAAACAATATAACATGCCCTACATTTTGGTATAAAAAATGAAAATCTGACAAAACTAAGGATTTGTTTATTTTATTTGATTCTGTACATGTTTGTCCCAGTCAACAATTTTTTCAGTTATGCTGGTACAGGTATTCCTGGGTTGAACCAGTACTAAGCAAGGATTAATGTGTCTTGCTCAATGACACAACACAGTGACGACAGGGAGGCTTGAACCTGCAACCCCTCGGTCTCGAGTCTCAGCACTCTACCACTGCGCTCCAATCTCAAAAGTGCCCTTTTAGTGTGTCATTGCATGCTAAAAACGTGCCCCTTATGTTGCAGCGCATTTGAAAGTGTCCCTTTCTTGGGATCTTTATTGTGCCCTTCATGAGCCTGGGGGAAACACAGATACACTAGCATGGAATGGAAATCTTTGTGAACAACTTTGAAAGGGGACCAAAGCTAAGGATCATTCTTTTGAAGTTAGGTGAAATTCCACTGAGACAATGGTTTAGTAGATGTTTAAAGCAAATTGTTGACAGACAACAGACTGACTGATGATGGACATCCTATGATAGCTCACCTTTAGCCTAAAGCAGAATGTCCGCTCTTGGGAGCGGGAGATCTCCGGTTCGAAAGGTGTAAAAAATGGTACTAGCAGCTCCCTTGCTGATGCTCGCATAAAAGGGTTTGTCAAGCTCTCACTAGGATTTTGAAAACAGGAGTTCAGGACTCACATCTGGCAAAAAGTATGAGTCCCACTTGAAAAAGTGGGAGTCCCACCAATTCATGCATATCGATACATTTGAATAATTCTTAGATTATAGATGGACTGATCTTAACCCTTAAGGCACAAATTAACAAAACAAAAATATTTTGCTAAATTTTTTATAGCAGTTCTCTGTTTTGATTAATCTTATGCAGATGGAAGTCTTTTTAAACGCCCCTCGCTATGGCTAAGGCGCTTGCAATAGCTAGACTGTATTTCATGATTTAGAATGAACGATTTTACTCGCTGAAAGTAATTTATTTGTGGTTATTCATCTCTGTTTGACTTCTCAAGACACTTGGGGAATATTTTTTTCCACTTGTTTGTTCTTGTACCGTCGATGATATATTTCCAGGGGTGATAACAGTCCCCAATTCTCAATCAGAAAAATCAGTCAGGTGAATCCTGAACAGAGCATAAAAAGTTCTTAAATCGCAAAAAAAATGCTTAAAAGAACAAAATATCTATAGAAAGCAATTAGTTTATGCCTATTTTAAGGTAAATATTCATTTAAAGGTGCTGATACCAAATCACAATAATATTAAATATGTTCTTATATGTTCTTATATGCAAAATCAAGAATGCTCAATCAGGAAATCCTGATTAATCCTGAACTTTATCACCCCTGATATTTCATCGTACGGCTTGTTGTTAGGGAATCTTACATTCATTTGGAACTTTTGTCATTCGGACGTTATCGTAAATGGTTACCGAATGGCTCGATGTAACAACTTTTTCAACAATTCTCTTTTGTTTGCTGTAGCACTTTAAGTGTGTCCGAAACTAATTTTATCCAGATGAAACAAGTATCCCATAATCATTGTGTAATTAATCAGGCTGTTCCGTTCATGTATCAGTAGTCCTGTCCTTGTCACACTTTCCTAAACTGCAGATCATTACACATCATTCGATTAATACAATTGGTCAACACAGACCGAAAACGGGTCACACCTCCTGCAGCTGGAAAACCTACCAGAGTCTACAAAACACTCAGATGGCAGACTGTTTGCAGACGACTGCCTCCTCTACAGACAAGTCACATTAAGCCAAGACCAAGCCCTCCTCCAGGAAGACATATCTGTGCTGGAGACTCTCTTCAGCATAGGCGATACATAGACAGGTTCTCTAATGGGGTTGGCACGATTAATCGAAATATCGGTTAATTGGTCGATATACAAAAGAAAAACGATTATCGATATGAAAATTCAAAAATCAGTTACTTATAATGGATATTCTGCCTATTTATTCAATTAAAATCCAAGCGTAATTGTCTCATGTTATTTTTTGTTGCGACCCAAAGTGCCCTAAAGTGCATTGTCGTAAACAGTAAATGTGTATAAATTGCTGTAACGAAGTAGTAAAACGTTGTACTCTGCAGGCTAACTCAACAACTGATTGTTTGAAAAAGTTATACTTGCGTTTCTCTGTTTTAAAGTAGTACAAAATCACCAAATATTCATCAGATGAATAATCTAGCATAAACAATGTTTTCTCGGCGGTTAAATTTGAGTTTAGAAGCTTTCAATTTTACTGACGTTTACAGCGGGTCTTATTTTACACGAAGGTGTTCGTGTCATGCATACTTGCCTTCCTTTTGTATGACGTCACGCAACGTGAAATTAGCAACAACAATGGCCGACTGCGAGTTTAATTACCGACTTTGCCAAGTAGCAAGTCAATTTTCTTCCAACAGAGTGGATGACGACTTGTTTTGAGCAAAGGTGCCACTTTTTATTTAAAACCTATTATCTTTTAAATATATAACACATGTCACTTAGCGAAATGATGGGGAAATCAATGTCATTGACCATGCAAGAGTTGTCAAAACATTCAGAGACCCTCTTTCAAGTTTGAGCGATTACTTATCGGTTATATATTGAAATGCAAGGATCGATTATCATTGTGGCTTCGATTAGCCAGCCCTACTCTCTATGCTCTTCCGTGTTCAGCATTGTCTGGTTGACATCACTACCGACTACATCCAACTAAACGACACCTGTACCAGGTTTCCAACGTCTACATCAGTTAAATGCAACCAAAGATGTCTAAAGTAATCTCTCTACCCTCATACCATCTGTGACTGGAATCAACTACCTACCACTGTTACCGATGTCCAGACTCTACAGGAACTCAGGGAAGGCCCTTCAAGCCTGCCTTCCCAGCTCCTGCGACCCTACTAAGCAACCCAACAACATGTACATAGTTTTAACCTGGGATCTGGGACATTTTATATGTTTATCCAACATCACAGTTTTACACAGGGTAACCTACAATCTGAGAAGATTACTACCCTTACAGTGGAAGAAGAAGAACCAAAGGCCAATGATCTCCCGCATTGTGTATTTGTAGTCAGCTACTGCATTTTGACATGCGGATTACCGAGGACTCCCTTGCTGTAAAATTTATGCATACCCGGACGAAAGTTTGTGTCCCAGTACGCGTAATCCTGCATAACCGACAGCTCTGGTTTGTGCTAGGAAGATAGAGTAAGGCAGGTAAGTATCTGTTAAAGATATTGTTATGTCGAAGAATAGCTTGTGAGCTAATCAGCAGTACAGACAAGCAGCGTATCTGCGTAAATACGCAATTAAAATCACCCAAAAAGCAATTAAAATTAAATGCATGCGTACAAAAAAGCAATTCCTTCGACCCGTATGCAGTTACATGCGATGTCATTGCGTATCGTTTGGTCCATTTCTTCTCCATTTGGGTAGTACATAAATGCCAGTCGGGTATTGGTTTTTTTTACTAGCGTGCTCACAGTAAAAACTCCAGCTTTATGAATAAAATATCCACGACCAGTCAAGTATTTCGCGAAAAAACATGGAAATGAAACTAGCAATGTGTATCTGAGCGATAAAAATCAATAAAGGAGACGAGATTAGCTTCAGAGGTATGATAAAATCTGCTAGCTTGATACTCTAGAAAGGCAAATGATGTGAGTGAATAAATATGCAGGCAAATTCCCAATGGATTCATTCAATAAGAAAAAGATGGCGAACATTATTTGTAACCACAAAAAAGTTTGGGATAAAAAAAATAAATACTAGTGTTGTTTGATTATTGGACTTTTCATAATCAATCATCGAAATTAATCGGTCAGAAGGTTTGGATTGATGATTGATTATAATCGAAAGTTATCAAATGTAAGGGAAACACAGGTTCCATCCCAAAGAATGTCTATCCTTGAACTGCTTTATGAAAATATTATGTGTCAGTTTCATGCTGTTTTATGAACAGTACCTTACCACAATAGCAATCTAAATTGAACAGCCATTGACATTAAAACCCTTTATGCATTAATGAATTATTCCTTCTGGATTGAAACAATAAACTTAGGAAGGTCCATTATATACATCAATGGGTCACAGGTTATTATTTCGAAATAAAATTGCATTTCTTTCTCTGAAGATTGTTTTTGTCTGAGCAAACAATTTAGACCCTGATGAAATGCTGCATTCTAAGGCATTTCATCTGGCTCCTCACTGTTTGTGACTATGTCACAGTACACATTTAGGACAATGTTCAAAAGGTTAAGGTGTTCACTTGCTATACTTTAACCTTGCATTTTCTTGTAGCAAAGTGGCAAATTTAGAATATCAGCTTACAATAGAACCAGGTGTGAATCTTTCTGATTATGACCAAACACAATCCATTAGAAGAATCGAAATTAATTTTTCGATTGATCATCGATTAAAATCTATCATCGACACAACACTAATAAATACGCAATTGATTTTGCAAGTACATGTACGCAATTGAGGATAATCAGGTTGCGTAAATACCCAATTGACACAAAAGCTTATCTGGAGCTCTGGCTAATGTTATCTGTTTTATAATAAGCGACGTTAAACAAAGGCTTCTTTATCAGGGTGTGACGTCTAACTGTTAAAGAGAACGGATGTCAAAAAATGTTATGTCAAATCCCACAAAGAAGTTGAAAATGAAATGATTGCAATTGGTTGTGCAACTGCAACAAGGATTATTTGCTTGAACAGACTGTAGTGCGACTGCAAGGAATGTTGATAAATACTGCATACAGCACACAAAGGTCTGACTCATTTATGTCATTTCTGAAAATCTGCTACAATTTGATTACCAATGTTGTCACAGTAACCATTTTCACAATTCCCACAATATTTGCATGTAGATCCCATAACAGATCAATGGCTGACTCATAGTATTAAGAAATGCGTGTTATGATATGAGTCCTCAAACAGAGGTATGGATGAAGATGTCGAACCGAAAATTATCGAAATGATGTTTTTTTCTGAAATCCTGGCGCTGCCATATTGAAAATGGACTCACCTTCCGTAAAAACCTTCGCTTATTTTGCTCCTTTTAATAGGTCTGCGTAATTTTCCACAATCAGCATTACGAGGTCTCTTCATATTCTTTAAAAAGACACAGATATAGATGACTTTGCAAGACGAGTGTCTCAAAATTCCAAATAAATATATTTTCCGGAAACCTGCAACTGCTCATGTGTAAAACCAAACATGCGCACTTCGATCTTTTTTCCGGTAATCCCCGTTATATTCCGATATTTTCCGTTTATTTCCGCTACAAACTCCCCAGTAGTCTAATAAAAGACTGCATTACGTCCCTTCCTTCCTTTAAGGTCACTACTACGACCTGGGCAATTTTTTTTCCCGAAAAATAAATTTTATTCATATTCTGTAATTTACGGCCTCATTTCATTAATGATTATATAAAACAATAAGCTTTCTTGAAATACTAGGATGGTTTATTGATGTTAATCATTGCATATTTTCTTCTTCTTCCAAATCAAGGGTAGAAAGGGTCTTCTCCATATTGTATTATACCCTGTACAAAACTGCGATGCCCGATAAAAGCAGATAAAAACGCCCAAGTTCCCCATTAAAACTATTTACAGGTAGCTGTGGATCTAGCTGGACATTTGGAGTGCGGGATGGAGGTTTGCAAGGGCATCCCTGAATCCCTGAGGGCTCTGGAGGTCGGTTTTGTGCTTTGGCAACCATGGCCCGAGGATAAAAGGAGAACTTGTATGCGTCGTTTGTGGCAGGTAGATGGCGTAAATGCTTGGATCCTCTGGTTCGATGGTCATTTAGCTGTACTAAGTCTGGACTGATGTCTATGATGCCATGCTGGATCTTGAATAACATAGTTAATCTATTGATGTAGCGTCTGTGTTGAAGGGATTCCCAACCAATGCTCTGAATCATATTGGTCACACATCCTGGTGTACGTTCGGTATAGTTAAGGTTGACGAATCTTGCAGCTCTGCGCTGTACCTGTTCCAGGTTGTGGATATCTCCGTTATGGTGGGGGTCCCAGACAACGAATGAGTATTCAAGTCTTGGGCGTACCATAGTGGTGTAGGCAGCTGATTTCACTGGAGCAGAGCAATCACTCAAATTTCGCTGGACAAATCCAAGGGTCTTGTTGGCCTTGTTCACATTGTCGTCAAAATGTTTTCTCCAGATAAGATCTCCACTGATGGTAACTCAAAGCAGTGACCTTATATAGGTCACTGCTCCAAGATATTTGCTACTGTCCACCACTTCCAGGGTATGGCCGTGTATCTGGTAGCTGGTATTGATTGGTCGCCGTCTGTTTGGGTTGATCCTTATGACAGTACATTTCTGAGGGTGGAACTGCATTTGTCAGGTTGTTTCCCATTGCTCCAAGGCTTATAAGTCCTGTTGAAGGAGGGCCGAGTCTTGTATTGAGGAGATGTGCCGATATAAAAGGCAGTCGTCGGCGAAGAGTCTGGCATCTGAGTGCTTTGTCACACCTGGCAGGTCATTGATGAATGCCAAAAATAGGAGAGGCCCAAGGACTGTACTTTGGGGTACTCCAGAAAGTACGTCTGCTTCTGATGATTTTGTTCAATCAGGGAGGACCGACTGTTTCCTATGGTGGAGAAATGACTCTATCCAGCACAGTGTAGAGTTGCACACCCCATAGTAGTCCAGCTTATGCAAAATGCGTTGATGAGAGACCTTATCAAACGCCTTTGCGAAATCCAGGAGGATGCCATCCACTTGTCCATTTGATGACATTTATCTGGCTATCTTCTGTATGGTTGTGATGAGCTGGGATTCACATGATCTCTTGGCTCTAAAACCGTGTTGATTGTCGGTGAGGATCTTGTGTCTATGGAAATGGTTCATCACTGAGCTATGAACGATATGTTCGAGCACCTTACAGACAATAGACGTTTATCTCCTTTCCTGAAGACTGGGACTATGTGGGCATTCTTCCCATCGGTTGGAACCTCCCCGGTGCCGAGGGAGTACGGGTATAGTCTCGTCCAGATTGGTGCTAATTGACTTGCAGCAGACTTCAAGTTGAAGGCAGGAACCTCATCTGGGCCTGTTGCTTTGTGTATCTTTAGGTCTCGGAGGAGCTTTTTCATTAAAAAGAATAGTCAAAAATTTTGCAATTTTTACGTTAGGCAACTAAGTATTCAAATATTTTAGGTAATTCCGAAAAATAGATTTTTTTGTGAAACTTGTATATCATAAACATCATTACGTGAGGTGAATCAGTGTGAAATTTGAGCAATTTTCACCATCTTAAAAAAAGAGATATTTTTTGGTTTACTATCCCCTACACCCTGTAATGCAATTTCAATTGTTTGACTTTTTAACTGCATAATAAGGAATAAACTTACTTTCAACAGACCAAAATCTTTTTTAGTAATGCATTGGTGCTATATGTATATGTAGAAACTAGTTTTGCGAAGATTGACTAATATTTAGAAATAAATATATATTGTTAACCCACCCACTTTTTTCAGTGATTATCTACTCTGACGCAATGAAAGAGATAAAAAAATTACTCGAATAGTTGCAAACATGCAATTCTGTTGTTGATATATAAAGACAGTTGGAGAAGTCATCGAAATATATAAACACAGTAGGGTTATCCAATGTTTGCTCAATATTTTGAGGCCATTGACGCATACATAAGGTCTATTTTAACGATTTTTCACCTCAAAATGCAAAATCAAGGATATTAACACATGTTTGATGCCAACCTGTATATTATTTAAGTTAACAGATGTAGAGATCTATCAAACCAAATATCTTGTATTTGCTTTTACTAAATCTAATCCCTAGTAAGCAAGCTATAGGACAAAAATTGATGTTCGACCCATTTTCTATGTAAATTTTAACATTAAGGGGCAATAACTCATGATTGAAAAATAAAAATGTGACAGAAACAACTTTTGACAAAATAATCTTTAATAGCAGCTTTCACCCAATTCAGCTAATAAGTTTTTTTTACAATCTATTGAGCTGTTACTCACTTTACTACAGTTTTCCCATACAAAACAATGGCAAAATAATAAACAGTGCAGTACCTCTTACTGATATATCTAGATAGTTTAAAGCATTTTAATTGCGTCTGGAATATCAAGTCCATTTATCTCAGTAAGTTTCGGGTAAATACAGTAACAAATATTGAAGTTATTTGGGAAAATGCGTTTAGTCATGCAAGAGTTATGGTTTTTGGTGTCCGTAGTAGCTCTACGGAGTTCGGTATACAAGTTTAAAATATACATAGAATACAAGGACCGCCAGAAACCATTTTACCAACTCTGTTTTTGGTTTTCACATGTGTTTCTGGCCAACTCGTAACTAAGTCAACTCGTACCCATTTTTTGTCAACTTGTGCCTGTGCTTTGGTCAACTTGTGCCTGAGCTTTGGACAACTCGTTCCTGAGCTTTGGTCAACTCGTATCGAGTAAAAAAACCGGATAGGTTATGGTAGGTTAGACGGACAGGTGAGGTAAGTCGAGATTTGGGTCAGCCTGTTCAAACACACAAAAACATTACAGTTTACAGTTTGCTATGAGGCGAGGTTTGGGCCAGGTTCGACAAGGTTCGGGCGAGCCTGTTCCAAGATTCAAATATGTTCTTAATAGGGTATCCTTTGGAAGCAAAGACTGCACCAAATAACTGAAACTAGAGTGTGCATATTTCCTGGGCCATGCTAGCTAGTTTCTGCCATTTAGGCGTCATCAGTGACCCTCTAATAGTTTTAAAGTTCCACAATGAAACCCATGATCCCAAAGGACAAGAAAATAAAATCTACACTATATTGAAGGGCAGGGAGGCGTTCTACCGCCGCCACACAGTCCCAGTCACCAGCTGTAGTGAAGTCAAATATGTTCTTAAAAGGGTATCCTTTGGAAGCAGCACCAAAGAACTGAAACTAGAGTGTGCATATTTCCTGGGCCAGACTAGCTAGTTTCTGCCATTTAGGCGTCATCAGTGACCCATTAATAGTTTCAAAGTTCCACAATGAAACCCATGATCCCAAAGGACAAGAAAATAAAATCTACACTATATTGAAGGGCAGGGAGGCGTTCTACCGCCGCCACACAGTCCCAGTCACCAGCTGTAGTGAAGTCAAATATGTTCTTAAAAGGGTATCCTTTGGAAGCAAAGACCGTACCAAAGAACTGAAACTAGAGTGTGCATATTTCCTGGGCCAGACTAGCTAGTTTCTGCCATTTAGGCGTCATCAGTGACCCACTAATAGTTTCAAAGTTCCACAATGAAGCCCATGATCCCAAAGGACAAGAAAATAAAATCTACACGATAGTTTTGTTAGTGTTTCGTAGTCCTTTGTCAAATGCTTACACATTATCTCGAAAGATTATACATTATATTGGCTTTGAGACATTATGTTGTTTTTGTGTTTTTCTTTCTATTTTAAGATGAATAAACTAGTTTAGCAAAGACATGCAAAGACGGGACAAAGTCACGCAAAGATATCCACAGTGCGCAAAGACATTTTGAAAATATTCAGAAAGTATTCCAAAAAAGATATTAAGTAGACATTAAAAACCCCTTTAGATAAGTGTGTTCAAACCCGCTGAAATAAAACCGAATGTTTGCTTTAACTATATTCATTATAGTAGAAGCTATGATTTTATGCTGCATAGCAGGTGTCTTGAATTGTACATTAAGTCCTCTATAAAATGTTTACACATTATTTTATTATGTCTTGTAGATTTTACGCTCATTTGACGATAAACTATTTTATTACGTTTTTGCCTTCGTCAGAAAGGCTGTTACTGAAATTAATTCTCACTATATAAGTGGATGCATTTGCTATTGGTGGTGAATTGCGTGCATGCGTTCGTGCGTGTATATGTATGTATGTTGTTGTTGTTGATGATGTTTTGCTTGTTTTCCATTAGAAATAAGAAGGCCTACGGATACATATTCGCATCAGTCTAAAAACTTTCTTCTGAATCCCATTTATATACTGTACATGTATATTATTGTTTGTCTTTATATGTTGTTCTATGTACAAAGTATAAAAATAAAATATGTTTAAACCAAAGCCTATCGAAAAAAAAGCTTGAAGATGAATGTAATGCATTTTTTTTTCTTTTTTTTTCTAAATCTCGTCCAAAGTTTTAGAATAGCACCATTGATCGCGTTGATTATTTAATTTATGTTTTTTACCAGATTCAAGAAGTAATATAAGTTTGATTAGATACTAACAAATGACAAATTGTCGTCGATGAATTCAAATAATGCCTGTTTGTTCTTTATTGGGTAATTTTTGCCCAGCCTAATCTGAGTCTTCGATGGGCGCACATGCGAGCTTGTACCTTTTGCTGTACACTGACCTAGCCACATGTATAATTGAATGCCAATAATTACAGGCATTTACGAAAAAAGTAAGTGAGTTTGATTAGATACTAACAAACGACAAATTGTCAGTTAAATTGTTATATGCGTAGCGGAAGTGGAGCTTTATCAACGAGGGGAACCAATCTACTCGTCAAGACGATTGCAAAACTAGAAAGGACACAAAGTAATGCATAACAATAAGTCTTCTTTAGATGACCATGTACATGTATCCAGCAAGGTTAGAAGTACATGTATAACTGTTAATCTGAGTCTTCATCTACGTTCACATTTTAAGTATGCGAGAAGTGATGGCTCTGGTGAGTATGTGCATTAAAATCTCAAGTGCTGTTTTAAAATTTTGGACATAGCAGTATTTTTTATTTGGGGATCAGGAAAAGTTTATTGTATCGTTCAGTATGGAGACAGTGACAACGACGTCTGGTATGCATATCGATGTCTCTACACTGAAACGAAGTTCTAAATGGCCACATTTCAATTTCATTCTTTCTGACTCAGCGCTAATGTTATTGAAATGAATTTTTGCCCAAATATGTGCATTTCTATGGACTAAACCTAAGTGGTGCTTTAAACGTGTTTTAAGCCCTCCAGTAAAATATTATTACTGACCGTTCCAAGGCCGTACTTCTTTTGTTGATCATTCATGTTATTTCTGTCGTGTGTTTGTTATGCTTTTGTGCGTGTCTGTTTATTGTTGCCTTGTGGTCACCTGCTGGGAAAGGACTGACCTCTTGGCTCTCGTTTTGCATGTCTAATTGTGAGTTTGTTACTTTCACATGAGTATCCTCAGTCTGGTGTGGTACTTGATTGTATCGATTCCTGATCTTTGTCCTCTTTCTTACTTCTATCACTCCACAATTTTTGGGTTCTAAAATGCAAAAATCAATTTTTTGAAGAAAATTAGGGTTTTGAGGGCATTATTTTCAAATTGAAGTACAGGTGATTTCAAACCCTTCTAGTAGCTGACTTGAAAAAACACCAAACCCATGATTTATTTTTACTTATGAACGATTTTTATGATTTTTTTTAAAAAAGCTAATTTTCCAAAATTTTCGAAAATAATCAACTGCAAATACTTATATCATTGTATGCGTTTTATTTTATGTAAACATATGTGACAAAACACAATACAGCTTGAATAGCCCATTTTTTACAGATATTCTTTCAAGACTGGTGTTCACTTGTGGTTTTAACGTGAAATTTTAAAAGTCATTTAAATGGCATATGCCAAATATATTTTTGATTTTTTAAAATAAAACAGTGAAGCCTATTCATAAAAAATAATCGCTGAAAATTTCAATGCCATGCCACAGATAATAAAGCGTACAGAGCAATGCAAAGTTGATATGCAAATTGCATGGATAAAGCTAAAACTCTTTGATTAAGCTGGTGAAAGTGGCTGCCTTCATGTTAACAGAGAGAAGAAACAGAGAGTTCAATTGTCACAAAACTTTTTTTTAATTTTTTTATATTATATCTTAGCTCTTATTAACAGCTTCAAACTAATTAGAATATAAATGGATAACATATCTGAGGAATATTTTATATCACAGTAAAAAGTGTGACTTTTTGAAATGAAGGTACCTTTATCTGACTTCGTCTGTGCAAGATCTACCAGTCATTTTGAAATTGCATCATTTTCAGAGTCTCAAAAGAGCCTTGAATTTTTTTATGGAATTAAAATTTTGTAAGAGCGATGTTTACTTTCTGAACAGGCGCAAAAATGTGTAGGTGGCCACTTATAACTTCGGTTCAGTGTATATGAGGTTTGATGGAGGGTGGCATCAGAACCACTGAAGAAGAAACTACTTTCCACTATCAACTGGGGTAACTGGTCTCGCTCCAGAGGGCAGTCTAACAGCTCATAGGCAATACGGAGTATAACATCCAGGGCAGGTCATCTTACTTGCTCCAATACTGTACAGTCTAAGACGAAGTGCTAAAGGGTCTCCTTGGCCTGATGGCATATCTGGCAGACAGTATCGATCTCATTCTGGTTGAAACATACTTTGTTGACCTGAAGAATGTAGGTCCCTGTAACTAACTTGATCTTAGTGTGACCTCTTGGAACATCGCTCACACAGCCTCAGGGAAAAAGACTAACAGGGGCCAAGTAGCCCAGTGCCCCTAAATTTTGGGCTGGGCCCCTAAAACTAAAAGTTAAGAGGCTCAGCTTGCCCCTGAAAAAAGGGTAGTATGTAAAAGTATGAAGCCTTGTCAAATAGGAAGTTTACAAATCTTCAATTAGCTGATTCCAAATACTGTTGATATGACAAATAATTAGGGGAATACAGATTTTGAGTGTCTCTTAGCTTCAATTATGAGTAAAGCAAATGCTTGGCAATGGTATTGAAATGAGTTTAATTTTCCGCCAAACCCTGGGCCCCTTAGTTTTGGGCTGGGCCCCCAACCATTTTGTTTTAGGGGCCCAGTTTGCTCCTTGTGAAAAAAAGTTAGTCAGTATCCCTGAGTCTATATTCTGTATCACATAGTGCTTCTTCCCTGGCCAATATCTGGATACACACAGAAATTCCAGACTGCTGTAGAAGTAGGCTCTCCACTTAAGATTATCTACCCAGTACACATAGACAGCTTTATGCACTGCGCTTTTCCATTGACCTTAAGAAGGAGGCCAGTCCAGAACTGTGTAGGGGTCCGGTAAATTGTATTTCACACATAGTTTTCTGCTATCAACAAAACAGCTGTTTCCACCATATGCCTTGATACTAAAAGTAAGTAAGGGTGCAAAGATCAGGAATCGATACAATCAAGAACCACATCCAACCCAGGACACCAATGGGAAAGAGACAAACTCACAGTTGTATACCACAAACGAGAGCCAAGAGGTCAGCCCTTTCCCAGCAGGTGAACACAAGGCGCAAATAAACAGACGCGCACAAAGGCATAACAAACACAAACCAGAAAAAACATAAAAGATCCACAAAAGAAGGGCCGCCTTGGAATGGTCAGTAAAATATTTTACTGGAGGGCTTAAACCAGTTTCACCGCGGCAACCTCGCCATTAATTCAAACGTAAGCTGTCTTCTAGCTACACTTTTCTCAACAGACGATATTCTTCCAGACGAGAAACACCGCCAAATAAAACTGAGGGCTCTGGTGTGTATAATTGCTTCCACTGGCAGTACTCAAGCTATGATATATATGGCTATATATGCCACATTCTGGGGTAATGTAAGTATCTGTTTGATAAACTTTTTTATGAACTCTATCCAGCTTGTCCAAGTAGACTCCTGTAGGAAGAACAACCTCCAGACCATAGACAAGTATAGGAATAACATATGTTTGGAGAAGATGGATGGAAGTATCAGGGTCTAGACCATTCTCGCCATGCAGGCCCGCCCCCATCAGGCTATGGACAGTTCTTCTAGCCTTCTTGGTGTTCTCCTGTACTGCTGACTCTTGACTGTTGGCTTAGCGCATAATTCCCATGTGCATGGTTTGTGTCACAACAGGCATGGCCTTGTCAGCGACCATAATTTGGATATCACGGTCTTGTTTTTTTTGCAACTTTGTACGGGACGTGCAACACAACACTTTTGTCAGGCTGTATCATGAATTCCTCCAAAATACTGTAGTCCTCAGCTGTGGACATCTGAGATTGGAGAGGAGGTAACTCTTCACTCATTGGGACTGAGTCATTGGCACAAGTAGGAACATCACAGCACATCTCGCCTATATGGTATCCACCCTCAACAACAACAATCCTGATGATGCTCCACTCCTGGTAGACTTTATATAGGTCTGTACTTACCCCCCCCCCCCTGGCGAACCCCTTGCTTGGTATGAAATATATCTGAAACAGCGCCTTCCCACTTCACTGCCCTAGTACCTCCATCGTGTAGGGACTGGATTAAAAGCCAAGTGGCACCATCAATACCAATGTGATAAAGTTTCCTTAGAAGACTGTCGCGGTTGACTACATCAAATGCAGATTTTGCATCCAAAATTGCAATATAGAGTGGCTTATGCTTGTCACGCTGCTCACGGATAGCTTCTTCCAAGATCAAGGAACAGTTCATAGGTATGAGTTCTTTGTGAATCCTCTCTGTCGTGCACGCTGATGAGCATTGATAACTGGATGGATCTTTCTAAGCACCGCATCTAGAATCTTTTAGACTTGCATTTGTAAATTTCTAATGATATTGTTTCTACCAAAATTTATGATAAACGTGACGAATTTGATTTTGAAATTGTCATTTCCCCATTTTTAGATGGTGAATTTCCTTGCTCTACATCCTATGGAGTCTATATCTCTCAACTGATTCGTGTTGCTAGAGCATCTAGCTATAATACTGACTTCAACTCTTGAAATAAATTGTTAACTCAGAAACTTCTTAAACAAGGCTATCAGTATCATAAACTTCGCAAAACCTTTTCTAAATTTTATAGACGATACAATAATTTGATATCTAATTTCCAAGTTGGACTTAAACCCCGGGGTCCAAACAGCTGAATTACCACCTGGTAAGCCATTAAGAGAATATGAGGAGCTTATCACTCCTGTAGCCTATGTGTATTCTAAAAGTAATTTAATTGGTGTTTACAATCTATGCTGAACTTATCGTCTGCTTGATCTAGGATAAAGAAATCTTACCCAGAATGATTTCAGCAGAATATATCTGCATATTTAGGGTGTGCATTAATTATCACATATTATGCATAAAACAGTCTTAGTTTTTATTATGGGACCCATGCCTGAGAAAACCTCCTTTTGCCCATATTTTCCCTAAGAGTTCAGTTTTTCCCTTCTTGTGATCTCTTCCAATTTCAATTCTGAATGAGGAAGCAGCATGTATGTTTGTCCTTGGTCTAAATAGTTGTGTAAAGACAAGAACTGGAACTTGGGCACTTACATTACAGAAAAGGGTTGGTGATGAACAGGTTCATGAAGACTATGATTATAATGTATATAAAAATGGACCAATTTCTATCACATATACTGTAAATAACAAAACCATACTATCCCACCTATTACATATGATTATATTGTATTATAACTGTTTTCTGTCTTCTCCTGAACAGCTCAAGGAAATGGACTTTCCCTCTTTAAATTAGTTCCCACGGTATGTGGCATAAATATACTGCCCCCTCCAGTCTACTGTATGGCTTTTTACATGCTAATTAAATTGGCCCGTAAATTGGATATTTGTTTGTTTAGCAATTATATACAAGAAGTAAAAACATGGCTTCATGGAAGATAATATTAACATTTGATTTCACTTTAGAAACGGTGGAAACTACATGTATCAATATTTTACTTTATTAGTAACAACAACTGAGATTTTGAGGGAAGTAAAATATCTAATTTACTTTAAAATGCTGTGTCATCAGGGCACAGATGAATCTACACAGACTCAGGATCGTGATTCTCTGATAAACGATGGGTCATGCGATGAAAGTGTACTTTAACTCAATCATACGTTTGACTTAACAAGCTATAAAAGGGAGAGAACCCGTTTTTGCTCGATTACAGCGGCTTACTAACCATCCCTGGTCAGCAGGAGGCGTGGCAGCGCCGTACGCCATTTTGGTGCCAAAGAAACACAGCCTATAGCTGTGTCTACACAGACTCAGGATCGTGATTCTCTGATTAACGATGGGTCAGGCGATGAAAGTGTACTTTAACTCAATCATATGTTTAATTTAACAAGCTTTAAAAGGGAGAGTATCCGTTTTTGCTGATTTTAGCGGCTTACTACCCATTCCCCGGTCAGCCGGAGGCGTGGCAGCGGCGTATGCCGTTTTGGTGCCAAAGAAACACAGCCTATAGCTGTGTTTCTTTGGCACCAAATCAGTGTGCGCCGCTGCCTCGCCTGTGCCTTCAGCTTACGCAGATGATGACCGGGGATGGGTAGTAAGCTGCTGCAATCGAGCAAAACGGTGCAACAGCTCTTATGCTTTGTGGTACGAACCATTTAGAGGCGAATCAGGCCCCTTGATTGAAATTCGGTGAGATGGGCGTACGCCGGTTGTGCCCGCCTTGTGATCCAAATCAAACGAGTGCCCCGCCGGTTATGGACAACAGCCGGCTTAGTCTGGCTTCGTTTTGTTCAGACGTTTAAATTTTGCTTGTTTATTGCTTGTTTTATGCTTCATTTTTATTTATAATTAATATGCTTTGTTTTAACCTGCATGTTTAAATGTAGCTGGTTCTACTAAAACATTTTATGGAAGACAATTCTATCAGTACTTTAGACTTGAAACACTGATTCACAAGTACCGACTTGCGAATCCATTGTTTTAAAATTTAAAATTCTTTAAAACCTGTGATAAAGTAAGTAAAATGTGCTGTTTTAAACATGCTCCTATCTTAACTTATTATATATACTAGGCCAAAAAAGAAACGCCGCTATTTTTGAAAGGTGCTGATGTACCAGTTATGTATTTCATTAAAAAAAACATGCAGTGATTAGAAAAATTAGAGCGAAATGGTGCTAGAGATTTCTCTTTGCCAGTTTCTTCAATTCATTAAGACGTTAGTACTACCACGGGCTCCTTGATTTGACATAAATACTGCACCAAAGTTAAGTTCAGTCAAACGTTGGGAGGTGGGGGTTTTTAACAAATTTCTTGAAACGATTTCTCACAGTTTGAGTCCTGATTTTTGGACTATGAGTTCCTTGGGATGTCCTAGCTGTGACTGACTCCAGATAAAATCGGTGGCACAAATGAGACGTCTGGATGTCTCGATCTTGACGTCACGTCGACACATGTCGACGTTCCGGACGCGGACGTTCTCCCAATTTGTCGGAAACGATTCTCAAGACGTCCAATCGTCCTCACATGGCACCGAAATCGTTTGGCTACTATCAATGGCGTCACGTTAGCTTGTAACATTCCTATTGCACGTTCACGTTCCACATTTGCCAATTTTGTCACCGTAAATTAGAAATGTGTTATCTTAAATTCCAAGGTTTTTAAATGTTTTTAGACGTTTGGGATGTTCGACTAGAGGTTTCAGTAGTTAGTACAGATGTAAATCTGAATGGACTGAGTGTGCACGTGAAAAACAGGAAAATGGAAAATCGGTCAGTACACTGGTTTTGATTGACTGGCCTCAATAAAACAATGGGGAAAAGGTGCGGCAGGCTAAATGGCAAAACATAGACAGGAGATGAAATTTGCCACTTCTTCTTCTTTGTTTCTTAAAGTTCGTCCGCTGATTTGTCGGACCACCACCGTTCGGTGTAAGAGGGTTCCTTAAGATAAGAGCTCAATTTAAAATTAAAGTTAAAACTGGTGTATTTATGTACAGCTGTGCTATTTACATTGTTCATGTTATTACACATAGTTAAAATTTCTAGCTGGTTAAAATATGTTTTAATTTGGCGACTCTTTTTTTGTGAATCTCGTGTATGTACTCTCTGGTGTACAGTTCCACCTGTGTAAGTCCACATTCATCAGCCACTGTAGGTTTAACCATTGCTGAAGGGTCTAATACAAGTCTTGTAAAAGTGTCAGGGTCTTGCTGATCTATGCATGATGCTGTATAGTTGGCCATCCTCTGTTTGAATATATTTCTTTCAATTTCAAACACTGAGCATTCAGCGACAAAGTGCTGTCTAGTCTCTGGCGCCGCAGAACAAAGTTTACACGTTGGGTCCACCTGATATTGGTTAAAAACAGCTCTGTTTGCTTGTAAAATATATGTGCCGGTTAACAGTTTGCATTTCATTTGAGCTCTCCTACTATCATTTACACTGTTCCGTACTGTTGACCAAATAGGGTGACACTTGTTGACCTTAATTACTTCTGGATTAACATATTTCAGTGAAGATTTTTGCTCAATTTCATTCCTCCACTTCTCTTCAATAACAGAGTTTACTGACTTATTTAGAAGGTCTTTCCATTCAGATTTTGAAGGAGGAGCACTGAAGAGCTCAAATACAGAGGGTAAACAATACAGATCCAAAAGATTCTTAATATAGTTGAACCAGCTCTTTTCACATTCTTTTTTCATTACAAGCTGTCTTATGGTAATATCATATTCTATTGTGTCACAGTTCCGGGCTATGCTCATAAATAGATTCAAGGCATTTTTATGAATCACTGTTTCCAGTGGTAAAATACCAAGAAGAGCTAAGGTAATACCATTTGGAGTTTTATCAGGTAACCCTTGTATCTGCCTGAGACTCTGCCTTTGAAATTTCTTGAGGCACTCGAATTCTTTACGGCTTAGTAGCACCGCTTCCAAACCATAAACAATGCGAGGCACTACGAATGTGGACCAAATATGTGCATTCTGACTCGATTTCAGCCCATTGACACTATGGAACCCAGCACCCATCAAGGAGTAAGCAGTCCTACGACTCAAGGAGACCTTTTCTTCCACATTAACTTTCCCCGACACATCCCTCTTAATCCCCAAATGCACAGTGCTATTTTCGGATGTTACTGTCTGATCAGCCAGTGTAAAATTTGTGCACTCCGTGTTTCTGCTACTACAGTACATAAGACTGCTACTCTTCAATGGGTGTATACAATATCTTTCTCTATTGGCATTTTTGCCTGTATCCCAGATCATGACTTGCATGGTGGGTTTTTTCCTTGAGAGAAGTGCCAGGTCGTCAGCAACCGTAATATGTGGGACGTTAGTAGACCCTATCTTAACCTCGGTATATGATTCTTAGAGATGGTGGAGCAGAGGATTATTATACCTTTTATAATGGCCCTTGGAGATAACTCCCCCCTGCCTAACCCCCTGGTCAATGAAAAAAGGGTCAGATAACTGCCCCGCCCACTTAACTCTTGAGGAACAATCTGAGTACAGGTCTTTCAATAACAACCAATCATCCCCGTGCACCCCGTCCAAGTATAGCTTTCTTAGAAGGGAATTTTGATCTCCAACATCAAATGCTTTTTGGGTGTCAAGGGTTTTAAGCAACAGGTCTTGTTTGAGGTTTTTTGATTCAAGGATACATTCTGTGAGTATAAGTGCTGCATTTACAGATGAACAACCCTGAGTAAAACCCCTCTGAAGTCTGGACTGTGTTTCAATGAAGATTTTGTTGTGTCTTTTGCTGAGAATATGCTCAAGTATTTTGAGTAAGACGGGTGTGACAGTTATACCCCTGTAATTCCCAGGGTCCGTGTCATCACCCTTCTTAAATATGGGGGTAACAATACCCTTCTTTAGAAGTGCAGAGACATGTTTGGAACTGACAATGTAATTTAAAAATTCCGTCAGGAATGTAACAAGATCTCTCCCACCAAGCTTAAAATGTTCACTTGTAAGTCCAAGGGAGTCCATGGCTTTGTTGTTCTTCAGTCTTCTTATAGCATCAACCACTTCTTTCTCTGTTATATGCTCAATGGGTTGGCTCTCCATCTCGCAAATAGAAACAATATGGTCTATATCCGCATCAACCTGCGCTTTATAGTCCCTGTCGAAGCTATCATTCTCTGAGGGAGTAGCCAGCTTCTGGAAGTGCGTAGCCCATCCCTTGCAGATATCTGCATCAGTCTCACAGGACTCCCCATTAACAAGGAGGCATTGCGTTTGAGTCGATACACATTTTCTTTGGCTTCTGACCAGACTGAAGAAGGATTTGGAATCATTTTGAGAACTCATGATTTCTTCTACTTTCTGGTTCCTGGATCTGGCCGCTTCCTGTCTTTGCTCCCTTCTTAACAGTTTTCTAGCTTTCGTCATATTGTCGTAGTGTACATTACCAGGTTCATGACCTCCCCCAGCCTTCTGCCATTCCCACCATTTAAGCCTGCAATCTCTCACGGCTTGATAGATTTTCTCTGACCACGGTCGCTGCTTAAGTTCTCTTGCCCTGATCTCTGATCTATGCTTGGGTATGCTGTCAGCAGTAGCCATTTTAAGAACTGTATTTAAATGCCCCAGGGGGTACAAGATGTCTAATTCCGAGCTTGATGAGATCCTGAATGTCGGGAATGGCCGCAGATAATCCTGGACTGACTGCTTATACACAACAGCATCGCACTTGTCCCACTTTGGTTTACACTTGATCTTCCGCTCAGTACTTCCGGTCTGTGTTGTTTCCAGGTTAAGCACGGCCACAACTGGAACATGGTCAGAGGTATTTGCAGCATTGCGGGACTCAACATCCACCGAAGCTACTACATCAGCACCAATACCTGTGTATAACATATAGTCGATTTCCGCCTTGTCTGATTTATTGGGGTGAAAGAATGTACACTCTCCATGCTGCATCGTGGAAAGTCCAAGTCCATCAACAAACTGTTTCAACTGTATATCCTGTTGGTTGCCCTTACGCATTGTTAACGATGCATTCAGGTCACCGATGACTAACACGGCATGGGTTTTGTTGTATGTTAGAATTATTTCACCAACTTGGTCCAGGCAGGCTCGGTACCCGTCTCCCTCTCTATCACCCTTGGTATTCCGGCTAGGCATGTAAACATTACATATGCAAAGTGGAGGTGACGAGGCCACCTCCACCACCACCACCCTACAGTCACCGAGCGGTAGCTTTTTGATCTTATAGGACATGTTTTTCCTGTACAGAATTGACACCCCACCGTATCCTCTGGGTTTCTGTGTTGGTGGCAAGGGATTATCCTCATCAACAGATATACTGAAAGCATTATGTGTTGGGAATTGCCTTTCCATATCAGACAACTGAAAGCTAAACAACCAGTGCTCTTGTATAGCCAATATGTCACAAGACTGTAGCATTTCTTTAACAAACACTCTGTTGGTTTCTATATTCTTGACATTCAAAGTACCAATCTTCAGCTTTACATTTCTGCAGTCTTCTCTGAGGCTCTGCCACTCATCAGTATCAGGTCCTGTGTTGCATCTGTGTGTGTCTTCTGTGAAGCCCTGCCGTTCTCTAAAAAAGAATCCTGTGTAGTGTTTGAGGGACCCTTCACCACCTCATCGGACAAGTTCCCCCCATCTCTCAGTCTTGCGGCTGCAGTGGGACGCCCAGCAGTCACTGTCTTTCATTCCACATGTGGAATTCGTCTGTTTTAGGGGTAGCCTCTGGTTCAATGTGGCAGTAACTGGGCCAAGTGTCTCGCAAACGAATTCCACATCCGGATCCGGACTCTGCGGGGCGTCCCTAGACAGTTCCATGGTGCAGTCGTGACTTCTGTTCCCCTCTATGGAGCTGGGAGTATGTATATCACCTGTAGGTTTCGAAGCCTTTATGGAGTTGTGGTTATGCACATCATCTGTATGTTTCGGAACCGGGTGCACCACAGGAATTCTCTCAAAAACGCGTATCTTGGATTCTACAAATGCTCCAGATTTATCTTTACAGTCATTAAAAGTTACTTTCACACCTGACCCTGGATCATCGTTCAGACACGCATAGTGGTCCCGAAGTGCATCTCTGTACAATTCATACATTCCCGCCGAGAAAGTAAATACAAAATTCCCATGCTTAAACTCAGACTGCACCTTAAGGTCTGTATTACAGGCAGACAATTTCTTCAAAAGGGCTCTTTCATAATTCAGTGTATAATCTCTTTGAGAGTCATTCTCACTACAAGACAGTTCACTATCCAGACTTGCCTGCTGCAAGTTTCTGGTGCTTCTGCGGGTTGTGACGGTCATTATTAGGACCAGGGATGTATACTTGCAGGGATTAGCTTCTTATCTATTTCATCAATATTATTGCCTACGCGTAAATCAGGTATACGCCGAGATAAATACCTTTCTGTCGCCATTTTCAAAGAGGCTGTTCATAGCGATGATTCATAGGAAAGTTTGATGTTAAAACCGTGAATATTCAATATATGTGGAGAAAATTCTTACGGAATTTACGAGAATAAGTTTTTAAGTATATCTCATATGAGTTATGTTGGAATAAAATCCGTGGATAATGGTTAATTTTCGTGTTATTTTGGACAGATTGCGTTGTTTACAAGCCGCCATCTTGAAAATGGTGGATATTAGAATTTTAATGAGCTACTTGTCACTTTAACTGTGGCAATTTGAAGCGCTCAATGAGTGTAATTCTTTAAATTCCTAAACGTTGATATATTTGTCCTAAGTTTGCATTTTGTAGAATATCGTTATATTGCAAACTTTTGTTGCAGAGACGATATGAAAAAGAGGCAAAATGATAACTTTTCGTACTACATCTGTTTATTCTATACCATTGAAATTGTCGGTTGTAGAGCTAATTGATGTGAGTAGATTTAATATACTTAACACTTGATACGTAAATTACACATTTCGGAACTAAAATTTTAAATTTTTTAGCAAAAACAAAATAAAATCATGCAGATAAGATGCTAGCAAAATCGTCTTTCTTTCATTTTTCCGCATAACGTTCAACTCTACGGAGGTGTCCCAACACTGGGAACCTAAACATTGCCTCTAATGTACAATGGGAATTTAGCCACATTTGCAGGGTTAAAAAGCGTGAAAACATACATTTAATTATAAATGATGATTTGTCAACCATAGATACACTTCATTTCATTTAAAAAGCGTTTGTTTAACAATTAACAATGTAGTTAGTAAGACAGCTGTGAGCAGTAATTATTTCCGTGACTGCGTTAAATATCTATTCAACCAAAAACGACTGACAATAATAGCCAATTTAAGAATTAAACAAAAGATACTGAATTTCTATTTAACTCATTTACGCCCTCTCCACTCAATTGGACCAGACGATTTCGTTTTAAGGGGTGTTGGTGTCATTTTCATTTTCTTAAATTTTTATAGAACATTCTGTAAGCAAACGGTGGAGACCCTGATCAGATACCGCGTTCTGCTGGGTCTCATCTGGTTCTGCACTGTTTACCTATGCCCCACAAAAAGGACGTTAGGCATATGTGGGTTAATTGCGTTGTATGAAAAAATGCCTCTTTCCATGTCTGAGAAATGAAGAAAAGCCTGATGCGTTATCTTTTTTCTTGGGTATTTTTTTTCTGACAACACTAGATTGTTTGGTATCATATGGGCCTCGTTGTGAGAAAAACTGTTTTCGGGGGTGGGGGGGGGGAGGGTGTTTCGACAAAGAGTGTTTCAAACCAGTCTCCTCAGCTAAAGAGACTAGCTTGAAAATTGAAAATTCACCTGCAGCAAGTTTACATATGATACATTCCAAAAAGCAAAAAAAAGGCGCTGATCAGACTGCGCGGATGCGCAGGCTGGTCAGCGCCTGTGTTGTTCACAAACCCCCCCCCCCCCCCCCCCCCCCCCCCCCCCCCCCCCCCCCCCCCCCGAAGACAGGGTTTCTCGCGTCGAGGCCCATATTATAGCTGTATTTATGATCCGTGCAATAGTGAATGAACTGCATCCCACGTTTTTTTTTTGTTTTGTTTTTTTAAATTCTCATCGAAAGTTCATTCTCTTTTGTTGAATAGTTTTACATTTCATTTGTTTTACCAAGCGATGTTTGGCTAATTAGCGCTCATAACCACGGACGTATATTGCGGGGGGTGGGGGGGGGGAGTAAATTTAAGATCCGTCAAAGGACACAGATAAGATGGAAATCCTTGGTTCATTTCTTCCGCGGAATTAATTTACTTTTTACCGGAACAACATCGTGTTTGGTATCAAATTGCAGCTTAGAAGCTTCTCCATAAAACGGTGCTATTCTTTCAGACCTATCGCTTCTTACCGAGATGCTAGGGGCGAAGAAACACATGCCCATACACATGCGCATCTCTTTCTCGTTAAGTGATTCGTCACTTTATCGGAAATTGCCTGCCGCCTACCTGGATTTCAGCGCGGCAAAGATCGGATAACGATTATCGGTAAATCTATTGGTGTTTCCAGTCCAGGTAATATAACGTCCATGTTAGGACAAACAGAGGTGTTTGATGTCAAACAGTTTGGACAACACGAGACTCACTCTAACGAAAAGTACAAGGGTTTCAGTTTCAGAATATTAAAAAGCTCTAAAAGCACAGCATATCATAAAATCTTAATTTATAAAAAACATTAGTATTTAATTAAAAACAGTATAATTTTGGTTTTAAAACCGGGCACATATAAAACATTTAGTTAAAAATTCTAGGTCGCCATTTTTCTTCACGTTTCAATAAAGTTTATTAAAAAAAGTTTCACTAAAATCTATGAATTTCTTGCTTCAGCCGTTAATATAACTCAAAAGCATCAGGATGCATAATCTTTGTACTGATGAAACAGCTACAGAAGTACTGGAACAAGTTTTAGACTTTTTCTGTCAGTGAAAATTCAATATGGCTGCTGTTTTCCCGCCGACGATTTCTTGTAGAAACAATTCTCAGAGTCGTAACTTACACCTTCAGCGTTTCAGAAATTTCAACACAGTTTATATTACCATTACCAGCTATTTACAGTTTAATTATTTACACCAGTTGCCATTCAATAACTAAAAAATTAAATGTTTAAAATTAAAAATTCTAGGAGCTCTTAAAGTGATGTCTTCCCTCCACCGTGCCCGTGATCTTGAAATTTGCCACTCTCATTTAACTTACAATATTTTTTAATTATTGTAAGCAGCATTTCTTTTTTGGGCTTGTTTATGTGTTGTGCTTGTATGTATGTATACTTGTCTTAATTTGTAAGTCGGTAAATAGCTATTCATAGCTAATGTCATATCGTTTGTATCTCCGACTATATAAATAAATTTTGTATTGTATTGTATTTTATTGTTCCTTCCCCTAGATCTACCTGTCGAATTAAAGTAAGAGTAAGTAAGACGATAACGGGGCACCAGTTACAACCGGCTTACGCCCGGCGAAGCCAAAGAAACGCACAGGGTCCACTGTCTCGATTATTTTATATCAAGGGACGTAACAAGGGTGTAATGCAGTCTGGGGAGTTTGGATGGTACCTGGAAATAAACAAAAATCCGTAAATTTCCGAAGTTACTAAGGAATTGTGGGAAATAAATAAAAACTAAACATGGCGATGCACGTTCCGAAAGCTCCGGGCTTTGCCCAAATGTTAAAAGAAGGCGCACGGGTTTGTATCTTGTTTAGCCGTTCACTTTTAAAGACCGTCTATGTTTAATTTATAGCAGGGTTCTACATGTATCTGTCTAGTGTGTTTTATTCACTAAAAAGCCTTTCTTGACAGACCATGTGTTTTCTTGTCGGAACATCTCGGCAATCATCGTCACATATTTTCATGGAAATTTCTAGACTTATTTTTTCTTTTCAGCACTTAAGCATCAAACGAATCCGGTCGCTGTTAGTCAATTGTCCATTTAATAATATGAACTTAGGCACTACCTAGATGCGGACATGAGCACTTTTGAAGTTTCTCTCCCTCCTTGACTGTCTATTCATTCAACAATCCATGTACCTCTCTAGCTCCATTTTGAACATGATCATGCCAAATGTATTAAAAAGAAAATGTTTAAATGTGTTTTACTTAGGCCATAGAACAGAATATGTGTGTTACATGAATTTTTGAAATAGGGACATCTAAGGTAGATCTACAAAAATATTTTTATTTTGTTAAGGACAATGTCAAAAAACAATATGGCGTGGTGGCTAAAATCTGCGGGTGCTCTGATTTTTGCGCTGTCACAAGAACAATGTCCAATTTCGCTCTGAATTTCAGAAATATTCATAAGATATATGTAATATAGTTTACAATTTTGATGCTGAATGAAATATACACAAACAGTAAATAAGTCAAATATTACCTTGAACTTGGTCAATTTTTGAACACAGAATTCTCCTATTTTCCTCCATCAGAAATTTAAGTTCTTTGCACAAACATGTAGTGTGATATGTGATCTAGTACAGCCGGAATTTAAAATTTACAAAATTTAATTCAAAATTCACTTTTCTTGCTAATCCGATAGTACATAACACTCATATACATGCAATAGCCGACCAGGCGTAATGTACATGTTTATCTACACCTGTAAACAGGGCTACCAATCCATATCCTGAATAGGAAATTACAAATAATACATACATGTATAATTGTAATACATATTTATGAGCTGGACTTCCTAGTATGAATATAAAGCGGAATCCAATTAGTGCATGTGACATGGTGTTCTTTTTTATTATCACCACCCCTTTTTAAAGGGGGTTTTATAATCGCCTCTGTCCGTTCGTCTGTATGCTATGCTCTATCGACCTTAACCATTGGACGAAATCCAACCAAGTTTGGTGTGCGAGATTTTCATATGAGTGGGGTGTGCGACAGCACTTTTTTGGCCATTCCCCTGGGGCCCCGGGGAGGGTTCAAAGGTCAACAATTATATTTAAAAAGTCAATTTCAAAGATTTTTATACCAAACTTTATGTTTGTTCTCAAAAATAAAAGAAATGGGATTTTCATTATGTCGCCTGGGTCATACTCCAGGGGGTGGGACTTTGGGTTGCATGGGGGTCAATTTTTTTCCCAAACATGGTCGTGTGGCATATCAAATTGAAGGGGATGGTGAGCAGAACGGGACACAAGTTACGTGTTCACCCTATGGTCAAACTTGTGACCTTGAGGTATAGTCAATAGGTCAATTATCATTAAATTTCTTCGAGAACGTGGGGTGCTTGCGATGGCACCCCATCGACTACGCGATTACAAGTACTCTCATTTTCTTAGATGTTTCAAAGTTCGAAGATTGTTGTTCGATTGCTCATTTAGCTTCTCTTTTACACCAATAGATCCTCTGTGACATGATGCCTGCTCACTGGATTCAATGGAAAGGAATGCTTACATAAGAGCGTGCGAGCTTTCACAGCCTTCGATTCAATTTTGACTATTAATGCCAAAGATTATAATCAAATTAAGAAATTGAAGAAAAGCTTAGGCAACAAATAAAATAAACATTTTATATTAGTGCATGATATACATTTCAATACAGGAATTGACATTTAGCGCAAAAATGACACAGCGTTTTATAAAAGTCAATGAACGACAATGAAGTAAAACGTATGTGCAAACCGCCAGACTGATGACCATGATCCTCATTGTGCAACACACTGAAAACGACACATCGTTTAATGCATGAACAATAAATTTACCAGTTAGACTCCATGCACTGAAAAACAAGAGGTGTTTAGTGGAAGCTAAGCAGCTACTGGCAGATTGGCCTCATAGGCTTTAGTCTATAAGTTTGTATTGTTTTGGACAATGAATAGAGCAACACAGAAAGTTTTTTAAAAGAAACGTGCAATGTTTAATAAAAAGAAAAATGTAGCAGCTTAGCCGTCACCTCTTTTGGTACCAGCTCACACATTCCATTCTACAGTAAAGGTGACCAGACTGACTTTGGACTTCGTACAAGCACATTTAGTTAAACACATATCGCATCAGACCCTAAAGCTCATTTGACAGTGATTGTATAAAGGTAAGTATAATATAATGCAGAAACGCAGTAAGCAGCTCTCACAAATGAAAATAAAGTCATGCTCGAATTTTACATGCGAAATCCTGCAGATGTCTCCAGTCTCATAGAGTCTCTGTTGACTGCTTAAGCAAATTAAGGTCCTTAGACACTGAAAAAAAGGCTTTTGTCATAAGTGCACTGACTTAATTAAGTATATACTATTGTAATCATCTGGATGAAGAACAGATAGCTGGTTGCTTTACTGTACTTGCTGTCGTGTGGCTGCAATTACCTTGCGTCTCTTCCACTTGTGGCCATGGGTCGGTCTGTTGTCTGTGAGTGTGGCATATACTGGTCATCCCCACTTGCTTATAGTAGGGCTGTGATGATGCTCAGGCTGATCAGTATCAACTCAGGGAACGCAGACTCACATTAAGCAGGCCCTTGCCAATAGTGTACCATTAAATCTTTATTTTCTTATTTCTCAAGTAAACATATGTTGTGGCTTCTCAAAAGAACCGTTTCACGAAGACGGTTCTTTTAAGCACCCAACACAAATGTTTGGACCGATAGATATGGAGCATTCACAATTATACGCTAAAACCCTGCCAATCTAGAGCTCTGTTTAGTAAGATGACATGGCTTCAAAATTTGCGCTATAAAAGCTCTGTAAAACGCACACACCATAAATGAGCCAGCACACGAGAGTATGACACCTCTCTCTTTATAGAGCAAGAAAAGCTTAGGCGAGCCTGTACAAATACATAGACTTGCCTGCCATTTAGCTTCTCAGTCGAAGACCCACACCAAATTTTAGATCACCGGCTTTGCTGGAAAGGTCTGTCGGCTTTCAAAGGAGGTTCTATATATAAATGCAACAAGTACCAAACACTCAAGTAAGAATTAGAGTAGATTTTGTTCGGAACGCTAATCCTACCACAACCTCTTTGAACATTAACACCTTAAAGGCTGGAAACACCCAAATCAGTAATTTTCAAACAATAAAGACTGCCGAAAGATATGAAATTTTATTTAAAATATGGCCTTAATCTTATCTATTTGTTTACCTATGTTGCTGAGACAAAAGTGATCTTAAGAGAAATATATTCTATATTAATTGGAAATGATAGCCTTCTGAAGCGCCCACAGGTCATTGAAGTCATGTCATTGACCCATCGAATAGCACTCTCCGGGTTTTTATAAAATAACTCTCAGGGGGCAGGATAAATGGTTAGTGACCAGAGAACACGATATTACCTATTATTGGACGTTTGGGGTACTGTAACAGCGGCACCTCATGAATGGGAAATCAGGACTGGTCAACCTTCTAAAGACATATGTAATAGCTGAAAATGAGGCATGGTTTTAATCGAAAGTAACTATCATCTTGCGCCAGAACACCTCAGCGAAGATACAAATCATATGAATTAACCCTTAAAACACCAGCAAAATAACTGCATCCGAAAAATGTCTGTTTATTGGTTAGCATAAATATAGAAGCATACAGTGTATATCCAGACCAGACTGATCCTATAGAAGCTGTCTGATCTGGATCTACGCTGTATATCGAAGGGTCTTTAAATATTTCAACAGACGACAAAGGCATACGATTTTTTGTAATATACGCTTAAAGGGTTAATAAACGTAAGTTCAGCGCATGTATGGTCAGGATTTTCATGAAAATCACGCTTGTTTGCATGGCTAAAACAACTTAATAACTCTTTACTAATAGATAGAACTTGATTTCCCTTATTGAGCAGATGAAATAGCCGAACCACGCCCAGATATGAATATTAAAGTTACCGCCTTTACAGAAACCAAAAAGCTCCATTATACACGAACATCCGCTCATGTTTTTTGTATTCATTGTATTTGCGGAAGAAGGAGATAGATTAGTGGACGTGTATGTAAACTTACTTACCTGTATAACTGACATGTATATTATTGTCAGTGGCTATTATATATGAGTGTTAGGTGTTATCGGATTAGCAAGAAAAGTGACCTTGTGAATAAAATTTTGTAAATTTTAAATTCCGGCTGTACTAGATCACATATCACACTACATGTTTGTGAAAAGAACTTAAATTTCTGATGGAGGAAAATAGGAGAATTCTGTGTTCAAAAATTGACCAAGTTCAAGGTAATATTTGACTTATTTACTGTTTGTGTATATTTCATTCAGCATCAAAATTGTAAACTATATTACATATATCTTATGAATATTTCTGAAATTCAGAGCGAAATTGGACATTGTTCTTGTGACAGCGCAAAATTCAAAGCACCCACAGATTTTAGCCACCACGCCATATTGGCCAGATGAATATCCTTAAAAGTTTTTACATGGGTAGACTGCAGTGGTCTAGATAAGGATTTGGACCAATGGTTTTTTTCACACCCTACTTTTTAATTTAATGAGCATTTTACTCTATATTTAATGTATCAAATTGCAGGAAATGCAAAGCCTTGTAAAAAGACCCAATATTTGCTTAGTATACTTTAAAGAAAAGTTGCTCGTATCAAATACATGTTGCATTTTTAGGAAAACTCCCAAGGTTTATACAATTGGTGTATATTAATTAGTTTTTTCTTACTAAGAATAAAAGATTTCACCACATAAATTGAATATCAGCACTGAAACCTCAAACTGCAAAGGGTATTTTTATCCTTCAATTTAATTTTCAATGCTGAATTCCAAAAAATAAATACTGAAATACTCTTTACCCCCTCTTATCTGGAGCCCTAGGACTGATTGAACTGGGAAATCCCATAAAAAAATTAGGGACAAAAATCAGTGTTTCAATGCTACCATTTGAAAAAAAAGTGAGTAATTTACTTAAATTTTAGAATAATTTTCTTGGTTTATATAAAAAAATATCACACCCGACCTCCTTAAATTTAGGAGGGGGGGGGGGGGGATCTTTCAAAAACTGGGGGAAATTCCCTGCCAAAAATGAACACTAAAAATAGGCAGTCTGGTAAACCTGAAAGTTTTTTTTTTTAAATAATTTAGTGGTTTGGGTAGTGACTGCACACAGCTTTAAGTTTGGTCCTTATGTCACTTCTGTAGCATCAAAAGCTCACATTGTCATTACATGCTTTTCAAGGGAATCCCCCAACCCCTGGGTAGGGACATGTACATAATAGCATTAATAGGGCACTATGTGATGACCTGCTAACCTTTTAGCTGTAAGCAGAATTCAATTACTTGTCAACAGAGAGTCAAAGTCTTTTTGAAGAGAAGACAAGATGATGATCCCTAATGGCCTGACAAGAGATGACCCCTCAAGCATGCCACAGTTTCTACCCCTAGTTAGTAAACCAATATCTAACCAATATCTAACCATCATAAGATGGATATTGTATGAATATCAGTTAGTTATTGGGGGGGGGGGGATATCATTTTGCCCATAGGGTGAAAGTTGGATTGATATCTTGTTGGGCACACATCGGTCAACTATTGGATATCGGTTTAGTCAGCAGGGCAATGCTTTACCATCATTTGGTCAATATAGCATGCATATCCGCAAGATGTTGTAAACAACATTTGACTGAATGATATAATGCCATCGGCATAAAGTCAGACCGATATTGCCACAGAAGTTTTCCATCCAACAAAATGTCTAAATGTTAGGGTACATGTATCTAGTTTCTACTGGTCTAGGACTACCAGGTAGATTTTTTACATGTGTGAAAGTTCCAAACTTTCAATATCCTGAACTTAAGGAATTAAAATCTCAAAACTAGCAATCTACCTGGTCATTAATGAATTGTCTTTTTAAACTGAACTGAAATTGGATAAGCTACTTTAATCTGCTTAATTCCAGGGCTTCAGATTTTTTCAAGATTGGTGGGCTGAAGTGACCCATGGAGCAAATAATGGTGGGTCATTTTCTGAAATGATGGGCCCTGGCATATCAAACTAACCACAGTTGACATTTGGGTTGTATACTTTACCTACACACTGACACTTGTATGCATATATGTATATTGACTGCTGATTAAGTGATTATACAGTAAAACCTGTCTTAAGCGGCCACTCAAAAAAGAAGACCAATTATCGCTTAATGCAGGTCAAAAGTATTACAGAATGCTCCAAGGGGAGTATTCTGCAATATTTTCGACCTTTATTAAGCTATCATTTGTTATTAAGATCTTTGTTTTGTCTTTTTTGAGTGGCTGCTTAAGACATGTTTTACTGTATTGACTACCTACATGTACTTTCTGTTTTGTGGAGTTTGTAGACTCGCTGTAAGATGAATATTTTTATCAAAGTGAGATTTTTTCACAACTAAAAAGGATGGGTCCACTGGGCCCACTGCCTTGGAAAGTGATAGGCCAAATTTTGAAATCATGGAACAATGACCCGGGCCCACCATAAATCTGAAGGCCTGTAATTCAGTGTTTAAGGTTGATGTTCTATTGAAAGTCAGCCTCAAAATCCTGAAAACTCAACCATGTATTTAAGCATCTGCTGATGTATGGCTTATGGCTTTACACATTAACATGGCTAGCACTGATCCCTTTTTCATTTTCAGATCTAACACTAGACAGTTATTACATCTGGACCTATTTCATATCATGAGTTTTAGGGCTCTAGTTTAGTGGCTTTTTGAGATAAAATCGTTATATTTGAAATTATTTTGAGAAAAAAGACTTTTAAGGCCACTTTATACACAGAATCTTACTGTTTTTATAGGGGTACATGTATAAAACCTCTTGCAGTTTGATCAAATCAAAGGTGATCAATTATTTTAACTCTGACTTTTGTTCCTCAGAGATTGACTTTTAATTCTAAACCTTAATTTACAAGGGAGACAACTTTTTATACTTCCTAAATGCTTTTCAAGAGTGAGTATGTTTTCATTCACACCATTGAAGCTAATTTTGTTGTACTGACTAGATTTCTATTAAATTTTGTTAATATAATTGAAGCATCCAAATCAGTTTCCAGCTACCAACTTTACTTCCACCAGGATTTGAACCTGGAACCCTCACTCCAAGAGTGAGTATGTTTTCTATTACACCACAGAAGCTTATTTTGTTGTACTGGCTAGATTTCTATTTTTGTTACCGTAATTGATTCCTCCAAATCAGTTTCCAGCTGCCCAACTTTGTACTTTCACCAAGATTTGAACCTGGAGCCCTCACTCCAAGAGTGAGTATGTTTCCTATTACATCATGAAAGCTAATTGTGTTGAAATGGCTAGATTTCACTAAAGCAGTGTTATCAATCATTTTGACTCTGAATTTTGCTCTCCAGAGATTGGCTTTTAATTCTAAACCTTAACTTACAAGGGAGAAAACTTTTTTCACTTCCTAAATGCTTCTCAAAAATGTTATATTTTGACTGAATTTTTTATCATTTTTATGTTTTTCATATTTGTTAATAAAAACAAAGCATCAGATCAGACTGCTAGTACTGGGGTTCGAACCCAGACATACCTCCAGGTGCTTTCATATGATAACCCGAGGCTGTTCTGCCAATTGAACTATACCAACTTGTCAAAATCTGAGCTTCTTAAGAAAAGTTTGCAACATTTGAAATGAGACACAGCTTGTGTCTTTTTCCCTTCTCAATGGGTTTGCTTTAAAGAAAGGTCCTCCCTTGTATGTTAAAATTGTGATCTTTGCCAATTTCTAAACAATTTTCTATTCCATTGATGTATACAACTGACAACTAAACATAAACAACATATGTTCAATTAAAATAGCATTCCTTAAAAACGGTTGAATATCATAGGTCCAGATTAAGGAACTTTTTATGCATGAAATTGTAACTATTTTCTTATTCATGTTAAAATATGCTTGGGTACTCATAGACCTTAGATTAGGCCTAAGAATGGATTTTTTTGTTCTGTCCCATGATGAAACTTACAAACTAGGCTATGGTCTCAGAACTAGGGTACTCACTACTTAATAAAACCGTCCCATTGAGACGGTTCTTTTGAGTACAACCAACATATGTTTTTCGTTTAGGAAAATATGGTTTACAAAATTTCTCTTTCCTCATCTATCTTTCTCTAATATTTCTGGCATCCTTCCCTATCAATATTTAATTGTTCCTTACTGCCGGGTCCTCCATAAGTCTTCTATAATGTTCCATCCCCCCTAGCGGTATTATTCCTCCTTTTCTCTACAATACTGCCGGTTCCTTGATGGCTTCAGGGTTGCACCCTTCCCTATTAGTATTGTTCCTCCTTTTATGTCTACGCCCATTTATTGACATGCATTTTGACAGGGTATGCTGGTGTTTGTAGCAAAGAAAAGTGACTGTTCAAAATGAGCTAAATAATCTCCAAATACGTGTAAATACCTTTTTGCTGATGAAAGAAGGGACATAGGTACAATAAAATCCCTCATATTCTGCCGGTTACTTACTAATTATCCCTTTTGTTTTCCTTTCCTCATGCTGTAAATGATGCCACGAAATTGTGTGACACACAATAATCTGTTATGTTACACATTTTTAGGAAAAGAACAAACATGCAAACCATTAAATAACAAAACATGGCTTCAAACTTTGAACCTATCACATCTCTGGAATACAATTAAATGCTGCGCAAAACATAAATGGTCAAACAATTAAATTACCTTTTATTCCCTTTGAAACTATCTCCTTTTCCTGACGAAACATTTTTAACAAGGGAGACAACCAAAACAATATCGGACATCTATACGCTTTCCTAAAAATAGGGATGTATGTATCGGGATCGATATTGCCAGTTCCGTCGTGTACAGGTGTACGTTCCCCCCCCCCCCCCCCCCCCCACCCCCCCCATCAACATTTCTGTTCAGCCTGAACTTCAGGTTGCAAGGTCTTTACATTCGTTTAGAAACAAACAGATCCTTAGACCTAGAAAACAGGGCAAAATCCGTTGTGAAAGTTATCCAAAACCCAGCGAAGAAGGTGTAAAGAAGATTTAGTGCCATCTAGCCGACAGAAGTAGAAACGATGTCGTTACGTAAACGGGTCCCCAATTAAAATTGCCCATTTGACGAACGATAGGAGGCTAAGGTAGTGACTTTCATTTCTACGACGAAAGCAGATAACCAGGAAAAAAACTTCCCCCTTTCATCTTCAATGAAATTTCAATCAACCATTACTTCATACTGGGTCCGAGCTTCATATTGCTGATAAGAAATTGTGGACGTATTTAAGGAGCATTCAACACAAGTAATTTTCAGTTTACCTTGTGAGAATCGTTGAGAAAATGGGAAAATTTTGCCTTTTACTGACGATCACAGGTCTGACGATGAACGCTACCGGAAGATAAATAAAAGACCGGTACACTACTGATTTAATTCGCGCAAGCGTACATTTTAGTATGTAATCTGGGTGAATTAAATGTTAACCAGTCAACCGGAAACGACTCAAACGAGATTCAGCTGTCAGGGTTTTTTCTCAGCATTTTGGGAACATGACCCGACCCCTAGAATTGGGAATTTTCGCGTCGTTTTATACAAAATTGGGAAAAAACACACCCTATAATAAAAACAAAAATATCAAGTATTTCGTTTATTCAACTTCTTACTCTTCACTGACTCATACGCAAATTCTGAAATCTGATTTACCATTTGTTGTGGGTGCTCAAAAGAACCCTCTTATTAAGATGGTTCTTTTGAGTACTCACAACATATGTTTTGCTTGAGAAATATAAGAATATTTTTTCTAAACAGCACTCTTATCTAGGGGCTTGGAAAGGTTAAACTTAAAAGTAATATAGGCCTAATAATATAGGCTAATGACAATTAATGATTTAAACAAATAAAAACCACAACTGGCTTATTTTGTACTGTCTGTGCCAATCCACATCAGTCACTTTTTTGTTCATTTCTTCATTGACAGTCACTCATAAGCAAATTTTAAAATCTGCCTTACCATTTGTTGTGGGTGCTCAAAAGAACCGTCTTACCTGGGGGAGGCAATTTCGGCCGATGCTTCTACTTTTTCGGTCTGTTTGGGGGTGATATTTGCAGAATTCTCCGATGCTAATGCTTGCTGACGAAAAAGCACATCTATTTTTTCTTGACTCCGTTTTTTTTAGTTTCTTTCTGTAATATTTCGTATTGTGCGACATCGCGAAAATATGTTACAAGCTTTTTCTTTTTTTGTTATGAGAAAGGTGCCCCGTTTAATCTAAATTAATACGCCAGAGTAGGGTACCAGTAAAATAAACCATGTGTGTTTATTACAAACTCCCCGGCACCTTCTCCAATAAATTCTGCTGAATTGCCGCAAAGGGACGTTACCGTTTGGGAGTTTGCAATATTTGGTTATTTCCCTTGTATCATTCGGACTGTTCGGACCCGCTCTTTCAACCACAAACATAAACATCGTAAAATGGCGATATTTTGTTATTTTTTCTCCCGTTTTTTTTTGTTCCTTGAATTGGGAATTTTCTTATTCAAATTGGGAAAAAAACATACTTTTTGGCATTGGGAACACGACCGAATATCGGTTGTCAAAACGGGCCAAAAAAAACCCTGGCTGTTCTCGCGAGAAACTTTGAGAAAATTGACCCACAAAAACAAAGTTGCATAGGTTGCATACATTCGGAACTCTTCGGCCAATTCCGTAGAAAACAGGCACAACACGTTAATCTATAGGCGGACATAAGCCGATGCCTTCGGCATCGGCTCATGTCCGTAATAATCTACAATAAACAATCAAAGAGAATACAACTTAACTTAAGGCAATACAGGGATATTCAAATTTAGCACTTGCTAAGGCCAAGCTAACACTAGAAATGAAAATCACTACCTTAGCCTCCTATCGTTCACTACCTTAGCCTCCTATCGTTTGTCAAATGGGCAATTTTAATTGTAGACCCGTTTACGTAACGACATCGTTTCTAAGCTAACACCATCCTATTGTTTGCTATAAAGATTATTTTGAAAATCCGTTGTTATAGCTACAGTCGTTACTAAAACAAGGAACGGGACAGGACATCTGATTAGAAAATGGTTTTAAAAAAGTGCTAAAAGATGGAATACATGTCAATAAAAGACAGAACAGGTCACTAAAAGTGCTAAAAGATGGAACAGCTCACTATTCCATCTTTAACAAGGTTGGCGAATTTGCCATGCCAGTGGTATTTACCGGAAAATAATGGAAAATACCAGCAAATATGATTTACAACCTTCCACATTTAGATTGGTAATTTCAATAAAAGAGGTTATTTGACTTCTATTTCATTAGAAACAATGTCGTTACGTAAACGGGTCCCCAATTAAAATTGCCCATTTGACGTAACGATTCGATACATGCCATGTCAGTGTAGCAAACCTATTTTGTATAATCCCGCTGCAACACTTACAGAAAATACTCTAATTATGATTAAAATTCACTTCTGGTTGTTTTTATACAAGAGTTTCCGTCAATGAATAAAATACTTCATGATTTCCCGTCTCAATAAAAATTTCTTTCACCTGGCAGCCATGTTGGGACATCTGTTTGGTACCACGAAGAAGTGTAACGAATACTTTTAAACGTGTCTGATGAGACCCGGTGCACACTAATGACTGGGATGACAGGTCCAGTAAGAATATATGATTGTTTTGTTGTGCGCATTTTGACATCTGCGGTTTTAAAGAGCAGTCAGAATTTTAATTTTAATTTCTTAGAAAAGGAGATCCAAAACTAGTTTTGGTCCATTGTCTGATTGTTTTGTACTTGGAAATGTTCGAGAAGAGTAGGGAAATGCATTTGTGCGTTTGGAATGTATGGCAAAGTAAAAACGTCCACAAGTCAGTGGCGGATCCAGAGGAGGTACGAGGAGTTCGCTCAAACCCCCTTTGAGACAAAATCGTTTTATTTTCATGGAAAATTTACCGAAAAATCAGGAAAGAATAATAAATAATCAGGTAAAATTAACAAATAGACCTCCTTTTAAGAAATCCTGGATCCGCCACTGCAAGTCAAAATGCACACAAGTAAAACCTACCCAAATTGATTAAAACCACCCTATTTATGTTAAAAAAATGTGATCTAAACTTCCAAAATAAATGTCCCCATTTTTACTGGTAAAATATACAGAAACCTGACCATTTGCTTTAAGATACACATTGCCTTTGAATTAAGAAAACGCTCTTTTGACAGTTAAAATACTTGTTTCGGTGAAAATGACAGTAAATTTAAATGAAAATTTGATTATAAGTAAAATATATCATAACGTATGGGCCTACTGTTGTGTGCTGACGAGGGCACTATACACGTGACTCACTAGTCACCTCGACATTATAGGTTTGTATGTACATATATGGAGCAGCATGTGCATTAGGCCGCATCACTTGGTGAAGGATGGTATTTCAATTCTTGAAATACATCTATTCTAATCTAAATATCTTTGAAGAGGTTAGCCTTGCATCTGAGAACCAAATTCCATTTTATGTAATATATCCATTGACTTGTACACGTAAACAGGATTTTGGGATACAGTTCAGAGCTACGAAATTAATTATGTGTCCCTGTACAATTTGCTATTATTGATTAGACATCACTGAGTGATGGAAATATACCTTTTTTGTAATATATTTTACAGTGTGAACTTTAACCATCAAACTTTTATTCTGGGTTTTCAACTTTTCAGGCTTAAAAATTTAAATTTGTGTACATTTTGGCCCAGAGTTATGTACTGCATAACGGTGATGCGCATATGTAAGTGGTTTCATGCATTCGTCCATATGTGGAATAATTATAATGCATATATTCGTCCGACGTACCCAATGTTGAACGCATGCACAAAAAATGTGCATAAGTCCTGCTGTTCAGTTCATTTCATATTTGCTTTCTTGCAGGCGCTGTTCAGCAGGCCACCTATCGGTTTCTTTATGGAGGGTTTCAAAGCTGTAAAGTGTTTCACACGTTTTTATCAAAACAATACAAACACCAAACTATCAGCAATGGCCTATGAAAAATTTTGTTATTGATTTAAAAACATTTCTCTTAATACAAAAACTCGAAGCCTTTCTTTGGAGACAAATATAACGTTTTTCTAGATAGGACATTCATATACATTGTGTATACATTATAAGATTTATCCTTTAATAAGTTATACGCAAAGCCATTATTACTTCTAAAACAGACCCTAAAGTTCATTGTCCTAGTTATCGATAAATCATTTGCTGAACAGTGCCTGATCAGACTGCCAATGCTGTTCATGCTGTGTTCCCACTCAAAATTTGAATTGGGGGTTTTCATACCCCCTCATTTTGAAATTAGAGGGTATAAAGTGAGTTTTGAGGGTATGACTTTTTGAGACGACATAAAACTTATTATTAGGACATTCATGAAAAGTCTATTGTGCTCTTTTGAACATGGGATCTAAATATAATAGAAAAATACATACTATATATGTAGACAATTTTTAATTGAAAAAAGTTACTAATATGCATAAATTTTTATGCCCACATTTAAGAAAGTTCAAGTCCCTAGAGTGTAGAATCAACAACATCCTGTGTAATTTATAAATTGATTTAACCGAATACAAAATATCCTGTACTATGGTTGAGAATGATGTCATAAGAATAAGACAACAATGTACATAAATTCCAAAGTACTGCAACAAGGGAGTTAATTCTTAAAAGTGGTTATTTTTAGCAACTGTCCGGGAGAACTTTTAATGAGATCATTTTTCTGACAAAAGATGTGTTTTTGCAACGTGCTGTCGATTTTAGCGCTGTTAATCATCAGAACTCCCATTTTAATGAAAGGCAATGTATATTACAGCGTAGTTTATGCTGTCAGAGTGTATATATGACCAAAAACTTTAGAGTTAATTTAGTGTCTAATTAGGGCGGGTGGGGTACCGCTGTTGAATCGAGTACGATCTTCCATCACATTGCAATGTTACAGGCATGGATATTGACATTTATGGTGATCAAAACAACATTAAATACCCAAACAAAATAAAGCTTATCAAACTCGCAGTAGAGTGAATGAAAAGTGATGATTTTCTATACATTTTGAGAGAAAAAAACGTGCGTGAATTCACGTTTTGGTCCTAGAAGTGTGCGTGATTTTTACAATTTCCGAGTGAATCACGCGCAATTCTACGTGAATGGGAACACTGGTTCATGTCTGTGTAGTTTTGTTCTGGAACACAACCAACTTGTCAAGGGAACACATCTAGCTCACAGCATGCCCATTCACGTACTGCAGTACGTAATTCACGTACAGAAACGGCCATGCACGCACATATCATTTGGTACCTACGAGCAAAAACGTACAGTAGTTTTCTGCACGCATAACCAGTGATTGCTGTGCGTGAATCTCATTTTTAAGAATTATCGGCTCAGATTTACCGCTGATTGGTATAATGCATTTATAGTAAACTGTTTCAGCACGATATAACGAATCTCGGGCCACAGTCAACCACGCTTCTATTAAAGTCAATATTGATTGGTTGTATATTATTACTGAACCAATCAGCGTTACGCTTACATATATGCGATGTAAATTGGACAGGCAAAATCGAAGTACAGATGTGTGTTAGAGGAAACTTGATAAACTGCTTGACACATTTGTTTTTCACAGTTTTCCTATACCTCATTCTCTTGTGCATTTGATAACCCTTTAGGATTCAGAGCTTTAAATTTAATATCCGAGGAACACAATCTAAGAGGTAAGTGACATTAACTGTATTCTATTTTTCAAAAATGATCTATAATTCTAAAGAAGAGGGCGACCTGGATACGTTTGTTTACATTTTCCATCGACCCCCACTCTCTTCTTCATTCTTTCTTTACCCAAAACTTTCAAAGGCCAGGATGATTGTGGTTAGGGGTGAATGAAACAGGGCTTACGCCCCTAGGGGAACCAATGCCCAAATTGTTCTCAGCTTTGGACTTAGTTTTTTTGTGCAGAGGGTGGGGTTGTTACTTGCATGACTCATTTATTAGCATTATTCACAGCATTGACCTGCGACACATGTCTAAATGATCTGATTTCATGGCCCCTATTCTTTTACAATGAAAAACAGTTCTAAAATATGTGTACCCTCAAAAATGAACATGTACCCCCAAATGGAAACACCCGGGGGAACATGTACCCCCAAACAGAAATATGAGTGGGCATGCTGAGCTCAGTTATTTTCTTTAAAAAGCGATACCATAAACAAACAATTAATCCCCCGACCTAAATTACAATTTGAATAAAATATTATATTGAAGAAGTTTTGAAAATGTTGTGCACTCTTGTGACATGTATACTCACCCCAGATGCTACTTTCACCACCAATACACCCCTTTCCATCCTCTCCCCAGTTCTCTCAACCAGACACAGCTACACTATATTTTCCGGTCATATACAGTGCCGGACCCAAGGGAGGCTAAGGGACACGAGCCCCCCCCCCCCCCCCCCCCCCCCCCAAAAAAAAGCCGTGAGTACAATAAAAAAACACACAAAAAACCTGATTACTGCTGAAAAAATGTGGACGTTGGGGTTGGGGTGGGCACACACAGGGCTGCGAGTGTGACCCGGGCTTGCAATTGATGGGATTTTAAAATCTTTTGTATTCTGGTCGGGGAGGAAAAACACTGCTGTGCCCCCTCCCAGTCCCAAACAAAACTCGGAAATTTGGGGTGGGTGCACTTATCCCCAGTCCCAAGGCTGGGGCAAGTAATAGCTGTGCGCCCACCTTCCCCGACCAGACTCAGAGAAATGCAAAAGAGAGCCCCAGTCCCGAGTATGCTGCCATGCTGGGTCTATGTTATCTGGTTGGGTGAATGAAAAGTAAACAATATGAATACAGTGGAACCTATGCCCAATTTTTTCTTAGCTTTTTTTTTCTTCAAATTTTAAGCCCCCTCCCCCTCCCACTCACAAGGGCTCTGCTGTTTTTCTAAACATTGGGCTGACTCATACTTGATGACTAGGAAATGCAAAACTAATAGCTAAGAACAAAGTGTTTGAGTGTCTAACCTTACTTAAAATTGAGGTTATAGAATATGGAAAAATGGGCTTTAAAATGTCTTGAAATGCATTCTCAGAGACATAGATTTTCATTTTTTTCCGGGGGGAGGTCCAACCCCCGCTCTCATACTCTTCCCCCACTCGTGGCTTGCGCCAATCAGTTCAACACTTCGGCTTTAAGCGCCCCCTTCCCCTAAGGTGGTGATTTTCATTTCTAATATTTCATTTCTACTAGTTTATCAAGCTATCAGTTAAATTATCTTAGTTTAAGATATAAGTCTAATTCTTTAAACATCTAAATTCAATAAAGTGAAATTTAGAAAAGAAAAAAAACCTATTTCGTACCTACCAAAGTACTCATCAGTTGGCTTGTGCATAGCTTCAGATAAGGTTGGCTGAGTAACCCTTAATCATTTAGTTAAATTATATTATTTAAAGCCAATTTCCTAAAGATATCTGCTGCATTTTACAGCTTAAAATCATATTTGCCAGTATTCCGCCCAAAAAAGTTATATTTGCCAGTATTCCGCAGCAAAAAAGTTATATTTGCCAGTATTTGACATTTGAGCCTTATTGGCCATGTCGGGAAATACCGGTAAATTCCACCGGTAAATACCGGGTGGAATTTTCTGCCAAACTTTGGTCTTTTAGCACTTTTACAGTGTTTCTGCAAGATCAGAATTTTGGGGGGTCATTGATGACCCCTTGTTTGAAAATTTGGGGAAAATGAGCAAATTTAGAGGGTCAGAACTTATTTAATGTATAATTACTTTTTGTCTGAGCATGCGTCAATATTAAAGGTATTTGAAGTATGTCCCCTATCGTAAGATAAAAGTTCTAGAAATTCAGTGCATGTTTTACTATCTTACTATTTTAGTCTTGTGATCGACGGCTTTTGTTACATTTTTTGTTTCATGGGAATTATTCAATGTTGTGTTGCTTGTAGTTAAAGCCCTATCCTCCAGAGGACAAGAAATAATAGCGTCTGCTCACCAATTTCATTACGGGGCAGCCATTGTTGTTTAACAGTTGAGCGCTTTACCCATGCACAGATGGTCAGCCTAAAAATAGACGTGATGCATTGGTTTCATTTCTTTTAAAATCGTTGTCTTATATATTTTGGTGTATAGGAGCAAAGAAAACTTTCTTTTCTAGACTACTTTTTTTTTAAATTTATGCTGGCTTATGCCCCAAAAAAGCAGCGAAAGCGAAACAAGCCAAAATTATTTGGAACGAAATGCCATATGTGCGAATTGCAAATGACTTTTGACATGCGCAGTCATCGTTTTTTAAATAAATCAGATACGTCATGGAAATACCCAGCAAAGATATTTGTGCGCAGGTCTATTTTCCACAGGAACACTATTTATAGAAGTGTTATCATTGAGGCAAGTTGAAGTCCTCAGATCTCGGCACATAAAGAAGATGGAGTTTCGTTTTGGCTGCTGTTTTTTTGTGTGTCACGAAAAACGCACAGACAAACTGTCCGTGCGTTAGCAGTCAATTTATTGCGTCAAAAACGCAAGAAACACACTCTGGCGGAAACACTGCTTTTAGTGACCTGTTCCAACGGAACACACATCACTTAAAGTGCTAAATGATGGAACAGGTCACTGTTCCATCTTTTAGCATTTTTGTGACCTGTTCCTTCTTTTAGCATTTTAGTGACCTGTTCCGTCTTTTAGCACATTTGTGACCTGTTCCATCTTTCAGAACTTTTTTCATCATCTGTTCCGTCTTTTAGCAGTTTTAGTCAACATAACTGGAAGATGGAACAGCTAAAATACCGTTAATACTTTATACCATTATTACTTTGTTTATTTTACTTAAAGTGCTAAATGATGGAACAGGTCACTGTTCCGTCTTTTAGCTTTTTTGTAACCTGTTCCGTCTTTGAGCATTTGAGTGACCTGTTCCGTCTTTTAGCACTTTTAGTGACCTGTTCTGTCTTTTAGCATTTGAGTGACGTGTTCCGTCTTTTAGCACTTTTAGTGACCTGTTCCATCTTTCAGAACTCTCTTTTCAAAAAAATCAGATTCCATTGTTTTCTTTGGTAAAAGATTAACTTCTGACTCATAACAAATCTCATCTCTTGTTGGCCTTGTTCTATATCTTGATGACCCCCTTCGCTGCCTTCTTCCTGCTGCTCTGTTCCGTTTACAGTATCCTGCTGGTTACTTTCAAAGTTCTGCTCTTGAGTATAATTCCTGGCTAATCTCACTTGGTGCATTTCTGTAGATCAGAGAAGGAGCAACTTCAGAGTCAGGAATAGCTTTGTTATTAAATGGGTGTATTCCTGTAGGACGAAAGGCAGATATAAGGTTTTCGGCAGACAAAGCTTTCAGGTAAGGTTTATTGGTGAGCTCTGCAATTTGATAACTAGTGAAATTTGCACCAGGAAACTTCTTGATGTATGCTTGACACTCAGAATTATAAATGGCCTTAAATGGGCCAAACACTGCAACGTCCAGAGGTTGGGTCAAGTGACTGGAATGAGGAGGCAAAACAGATAATGTCACATTACATGTTTTCTTGCCCGGTCAGATAAGATTAGTGAGATGTGTGACTTGTGTCCATCGTATAAAAATAAGAGTGTGATTACTTGCTTTGTCATCAGACAATTTTACAAATGTTGCAAAATGTTTGGTGATGTTTTCAAATTTGTGAGGATTCTTGATTATTATTTATTAAACAGTTACATCTATTCATACTTGTTTTAATAGTTGATAACACACAAGAACTGACCTCAAATTCTCACACAATATTTTCATGATACAGATTTCATTGGCGATACTCACCCCTACCTACTGTCTAACCTCAGCACCCTAGATAAGCAGCGTATTTGCGTAAATACGCAATTAAATCCTCAAAAAGCAATTAAAATGAAATGTGTGCATACCGAAAAGCAATTCTAACGATCGGTATGCAATTACATGCGATGTCATTACGTACCATTTGTTCTATTTCGTTTCCATTTGGGTAATAAACAAATGCCAGTCGGGTATTGATTTTTTTTAACCAGCGAGCACTCAATATAACTCCAGTTTTATGAAAATATCGGTGTCCAGTGCAGTATTTCACGGAAAAACACTATGATGAAAGTGAAACTTTTGCAAAGTGTACATGCTCGAATGTCAACAAGGGGATGAGATTTGCTTCAGGTACAATAAAATCCGCTAGTTTGATACTTAAGAAAGGCAGACGATGGGAGTAAATAAATATGCAAGCACATTCCCGATGGCTTCATGCAATAAGAAAACGTGTAATCACAGAAGAAAAAAACGTGGCGTAAATAATATGAAAATACGCAATTGTTTTTGCACGTACGCAATTGAGGATAATCACGTTGCGTAAATACCCAATTGACCCAAAGCTTATATAGGGCGCTGTAACCTACCTAAAACTTTCAGACCTGTTATCAGAAGCACACATTTTTATACCCCCTTTTTTCTTTAGAAAAAAAGTGTATATTAATTTTGTGTCAAAGTCGGTCCGTCCTCTGTCCGTCTGTCCATGCTACAGATATCGACTTAAGGGCCTTTTTAGTCCTCTGGTGATTTACAAGGGGCCATAAAAAATCAAGGGGCCATGGCCCTCTTAGACTTATATCAGTCGTAGATGTTGTTATTACGCCTATGAATCCATACCAACCAATACCATTCCACATCTTATCTTTTGCTGTATTCCAGTCCAGAATTTTAATTTATGCTAGCTCAACATCTACGACTTATGAACTCTACCAAGCTGGTTGGAGGAATTCAGGTTACTACAGACTTCAAAGCATTCACAAATGTGTTCCAGCTCCTTAACAGACATAACTTCATCATGGTGCTTAGTAGAGCAATTAACTTCTCTCAATAGCATCATGTGATTTATTGCTGGCCTCTGACCAGATACAAGATAGGGTCATAAAATTGTATAAGGGCTACATTTATTTCAATCACACTTTTGGCAAAACAGAAGTAACTCCGAGAAATACTCGTTGATTAAGTTCTATTTGGCAATTTAGTCCACACCAGGTCACGACATTTGTGGGGCCTGATCTCGGTCCAAACTGTTTGATACTCTGGTGGTATTTCTGACTTAAAAAAACTGTGTTAGAAAATATCAGCAGATGACAAAAACATGCAAAATTACCCAGTGGGTACACAGATAAGCCAGCTATATCACAGCCAAACCAGCAGTTATGTATGAGTATTCTGTGAAAATTGGTTGAAAGTAGTTCTGAGTTTAAATTCCATCAAAATTATAAAAAATACCGCAAAATATTTTCATGCCAAGCAAAGACTCGGCTCAGTTTGGGCATTAAACTAGCTACTAGTCTGCTAATAAAAGTGTTGTCATAATACAAGCAAAAAATTGTAACTATGTTTTTTTCTTTGCTGAATGGCCATGTTCATAGCTAGTCTATTAATGTATATATTTGCCTTCAGTGGAGTTGTATGACTTAGCACCAGCCTATAGACTAACTACAAAGTAGGAATAATATGTTAAAAATTATGTTTATTTAAAAATAAAAATGAAAGCACTATTTGAATTGTTCTAGGCCTTTGGGCATTAGCACAGTCTTATCAGAGTCTTTGCTGTGTTCTCAAATGGGTAGCTAATGGCAGACAGTGAAGAAATGTAGTATTATATAAATACGCATAAGTTTTCACATCTTCAGTTTACGCTGCAAGGGACACAAACATTTGAAATAGATCATGGTGTTTCAAACTTTTTCACATCCTTTCTAGCTTAACCTATTTCACTATTAAGATGGACTATCCATCCCATACATCATGTATTGATGCAATGATTATGGATTAGTTCTTTTTGTACTTTTTGGCATAGCTGGTCCTAATTGGAATAAAAGGATGCATATCAGTCTCTGGATGCTGCTTTTACCTGTATGCAGAATGAAAAGGGTTTATGAGCAAAGGCTTGATATTTCACTTGAATTCTTTGTCATATTTTCTCCGAAAACTAATATGAAATGCAGTGTGAAAATATTCAAATAAAGTATATCATCACTGTTAAACGGTGTAGATCCAGATCAGGTGGGTTCTAAATAAACCAGCCAGACTTGTTAATTAACCCTTTTTATTTCAGGTACTTAATTGCAGATGATATGCCGAATGCATTTCACAAGGGTCTGCACCATTTGCTACTTTAAGACCCTGTCACACTATGATGTATAGCACCAACGTATGGGCACGTATGTGAAAGTCAGCTAGCATTTAAGTGTACGCTGAATAAGTTAGAAATAAGTTTTACACACGGTACGAACACGCTATAGTACATTGCCATACAGCGAAGAGGTTCAAAACGTTGTGCATCCATAGAAATTTTCAGCATATGCGGACGTGTTGCGTCTATATGACAGAAGTTAGATAAACGCAACAGGTACATTATGCATATGTTATGGCATGTTAGCACCAACGTATGCAGATGCATGAGAAATTCAACAAGTACATTGGTGTACACTGAATATGTTAGAGATCAATATTAAACAGCTACAGTACGTTGGTATACGTTATCACCCAAAATTTTGTGCTTGCATAGGTCTATAAAATCTTCAGCGTATGCAGACCTATTGCTTATACGTTAGGCATAAGTTATAGGTACGCAACAGGTAATAGTAAGGGCCCTTAGGGACAAAAAATAGGTCCCGTGCGATTTGTGTGCCGATTTAAGGTGACCTATATCAAAACCTTAAATGGAGTCTTACCTTTAATTTAAAGGTGGTCACCCATCACAAATCCGCGTCTGAGGCTAGTTATGACGTCATAAATATGGCGACCATAATAAGAAACTGCCCGTTAATAAAAGCTATAGTTTCTGTTGGTATGGTCATATTTATCCAACACGAACGCTTTTTTGAACATAATATCAATTATTTTAGTCATATGATGGTTACATTAATGCTTTACCTGACTTTGACAATGAATTATTTATCGATAACTATTTTTTGCATGCAAAATACCGTAGATTTCCTATAAATACCCAGCTTATCGGGCCACCTTTAGACTGATGGCTGAGAACCCTATTGCTCCCCCTGGGGAATTTTGCAAGCTTATCCTATCTAAAAGAGGATACCAAGCTGCGTCTTTTAATAGATGTTTGCACTATGTTCGCTGGGGCGTTAGTCTCTGACAGCTTGTTACATATGTTACCATATTAAATTTAGAAAAAAAATAAAAGTTTGAGCTACAGAAAGAAGGCTAATTATTTAAATTACTCATATGGTCTGCATATTGACTACTTTAGCTACATATAAATTCTTTTGGAGCAAAATTACAGCTTCCTGTAGTGTTTTGTACGTTACTTTAATTAGATTACCCTTTAATCATGAAAATTGTGACCAATATCATTTACTTTTTAGCTGATATGTGCATTTTCCAAATTGTTTTGATTATTTTGTACTAACAAACTCATTTTGGTTAGAGAAAATCCAAAGCTTGCTTATATACTTTAAATATAGTGTCTTATACGTGCAATTAAACAACCCAAAAAGGCTATACCCAATTTTAAGGAGCCGAATTTGGTAGGCATCATTTAAGTAAACATATATAAAAGCATTTGCTGCTGTTGGATATCTTGCATATTTGGGATTGTCTTGCTCATATTATTAAGAATTATAGGATTTGCAGGTTTGACAACAAGATTGAAGCACTTGTTAAAGGTTGTAACATATATTATATGACATAATAAATGAGCAAGGACATTGACTTGATGCAAGAGATGATATTTCAGGATAAAATGAATATATTTCGCATGTTTTCCTAGCTAAAGTCTCCAGTCTCTGGTGCCTAAATCTTAGGTATTGATGATTATTAAGCCCCTGTACCTTTGTTACAGGTGTTATGAATATTTGTTTTCAATATTTCCTAATATGAATAATTCTAAAATAAAGATACATCCTAGAGGAACATAAAAAATAATCGTTTCACATTTAAACATTACAATTTAGTAAATGTCCCTTTCTAATGCAAATATTCTAAACCAATCCTTAGCCAAGTCATATACAATATCGATTATTATTTCTGCTTCTCTGGTAAAATAATTGTCCTCCTCATTTCATAAAAAACCAGAATAATCATCAAACAAGATTTTGACTGCAAGCTGAGTAATGACCTGCTCCATTCCAAACTCTTTAAGATATACTCTATCGTATGTACCAATTCAAGGTGCATCGAATATGAGATGTTTGCACACTGTAAGCATGGGTGTTAGCCTGTAACAGCTTGTTACATATGTTACTTTATCAATTTGAGAATAATAAAATTGAAAGTTTGAGCTACAGAAAAAGACATTAAAACTAGCTAATCAATGAACATTCTAAAAGTCTGTAAATTGCTGGATGGCTTTACTACATATGACAGCTGTTTACGCCTACATGTTGTATTATGTGCGTTACATGAACTTAATTATAATTTAAAAGTGGTAATTTTGGCTCTCGTCATTTAGTTTAACGACTGCTCTGAGTCGGTTTCAAACCGTTTTAGATTATTATGATAATTTTACTCTTAATTCAATAATTCGGCCAAAGGCAATTATCAAGAAAAACATGCACTTCAATGTCAACTACAAGATGGTGGAACAGAGACTATGTAGTTGACATTGAAGTGTATGGTTTTCTTGATAAAGGCCTTTGGCTGAAATATTGAATTAAGAGTAAAATTATCATATGACTGAGCCGAGGTGAACATTGTTCCCTATGGAATATAAATAAATATCGATTTAGATAAGTTCAACAAACCTAAACTCAATCGACGAATACAAAAACCAAAGTTTGCTTTTCTATCTTAAATATTTTGTCTTATATGAGCTAATGCACAACCCTAACCCATGTTTTGCAGAGGAGCAAATTTTGTTTTCGCCGCTTAAATAAAACACATATAAAACAATTGAAGAGTGTTGATATTTAACATTTTCTTACACAGTCTTGCTCATATATCATCAAGTTTCTAAGATCAGAACACTTATTAAAGATGTCAATGTGCCATTGGTGATGTCACAACCAGGGCTCTGATCGAATTCCATGCACTTTCAGGTGCTGATATTAACTAGTTCAATGTCAGGAAAGAGCAAGAAATCATATTGACAGGCATTCAGCAATGCTGGAGACTCTATCCACGAAGTATTCTTTCACCTCGGCTCAGTGCCCTTAGAAAGCACTATGGCGGATGCACTAGAGTAATATATTTGTAAATTGTCCTGACTTCTGAGCTCTCGTCTGTGATGTCTAACTGTGAGTTTGTTACTTTCCCATTGGTATCCTGGGTCAGGTGTGGTACTGGATTGTATCGATTCCTGATCTTTGCCGTCTTTCTTACTTTGTATTAGCCAGTCACCGATATTGTTCGACTCACTGCGTTGACGTAGTGGATATTTTACGAGAAAAAAACTGAATTGCAAAAACTACCACTTCCAAGAGCTGTGTTTCTCGAAGGTGTCAAACCTGCGCAGTACCAGTGCATCATTTGGAAAACCTCATCTGTCATTAGTCCTGACAAATCAATGCCTGACAATTGTGGTTAGAAGCGGGACTGTGATAAATATTGTCCCGTTATGATGACATTGCCCTAGTGCGGATCCAGAGGGGGATCGGACACCCCCCTGGAAAATAACAAGTACGTATATGGGTTTCTACAGAAACTAGCATTTGGACCCCCCCCCCCCCCCCCCTGGAAAAAGTTTGACACCCCCCGTGGCAAATAATGGACCCCCTATGGATCTTTGGTAAAGTATAAGTAAAGTTTTCTCAGCAATAAAACCATTCCCTCACGATCCTTAATTTCTGAATCAGTCCTGAATTAGTTTGAACCTTTCTGAAGCAAAGCTGGATTCATCTGAATCCATAGAATGCAGTCTGAATCAATATGAATCCAAATAAATGATTTCTAATTCTTTTTGAATCAGTTGGAATCATTCTAAATCATTTCTGAAATCTTATGAATCCAATTCAGTATTGATCCATTGTTGAATCAGGAGAATTCAGACAACTGAATAAGTCTGAATCACTCTACATTACAAAATAAAGTCTGAATCTATCTGAATAACATCTGATTCATTCAGAACTTTATTCTACCAATTTTTCCAACTCTGAATCTATCTGACTTCCATCTGAATCATTCAGAATGAGTGTAACCATTTTTCAAAGTCTGAATCTTTCTGAATTACACATCTGAATGTTTCAGACTTATTGTTTACTAATCCTTAAAGTCAGAATCCATCTGAATCACATCTTAATGATTTAGACTTAGTTTCTACCAATATTTAACATCTGAATCTATCTGAATTATATCTGAATGAGTCAGAATTATTTTCTACCAATATTTAACGTTGGAACTGTATCTGATTAAGTATACAGATTTTAGTTTCTACTAAATTTGGTATGGGTCTATTATCTGAATCATTCAGCAAAATATTTTTTTTTGAGTAATAAATTGATTGATTGATTGATTTGATTCTTTACGTCCCATCAACAATATTTCAGTTATAAAGGGACAGGTCTTCCTAGGTTGAACCAGTAGTAAGCTAGGATAAATGTGTCTTGCTCAAGGACCACAACGCAGTGACGCCGTCGAGGCTCTAACCCGGGGCCCTTCGGTCTTGAGTCAAGCACTCTACCACTGAGCCACTGCGCTCTCTACCTGAGTAATAAACTATCAATATAGACTTATTGGGTGTTTTTTCTATGAGTATTAAATTAAAATGTTGCATGTTATATATTTATTTACTTATATCAATATGAAACTGCATGATTGGTTGAGAAATTGATATCTAACAGTAAAGGGGCAAGATGGGCTACTTCTTTTGGGGGTTATTTTAGGGTCTGATTTTTAAAGTAAATGTACAGAATGAGAATATTTATTTTAGTTGGTAGAGAGAGAGAGAATGAGAGAGAGAGATTGAGGGAGGAAGGGATAGATGGATGGATGGATGGAACAGAGAGAGAGAGAGAAGCAAGAAAGAGAGGGGGGGTGGATGGATAGGTTGATGGAAGGATGGTTATGGAGATTGATGGATGAATGGATGGATAGATCAATATGGAAAGATAGATAGATAGACAGATAGATAGATAGATAGATAGACAGATAGACAGATAGATAGATAGATAGATAGATAGATAGATAGATAGATAGATAGATAGATAGATAGATAGATAGATAGATAGATAGATAGATAGATAGATAGATAGATGGATGGATGGATGGAACAGAGAGAGAGGGGGATGGATGGATAGGTTGATGGATGGATGGATATGGAGATTGATGGATGAATGGATGGATGGATAGATCAATATGGAAAGATGGGTGGACAGACAGACAGACAGACAGACAGACAGACAGACAGACAGACAGACAGACAGACAGACAGACAGACAGACAGACAGACAGACAGACAGACAGACAGACAGACAGACAGACAGACAGACAGATAGATAGATAGATAGATAGATAGATAGATAGATAGATAGATAGATAGATAGATAGATAGATAGATAGATGGATGGATGGATGGATGGAACAGAAAGAGAGAGGGGGATGGATAGATTGATGGATGGATCGATGAATGGATATAGATTGAAGGACGAATGGATGGATGGATAGATAGATCTGGAAAGATAGATAGATAGCTAGATAGACAGACAGACAGACAGACAGACAGACAGACAGATAGATATGTATCAAACTGAAACATGTCTGTCTGAATCTTTCTGAATCATTGCTGAACTTTTCCGAATGATAAAGACCTAAATCGGTCTGAATGTGTCTGAATTATTCAGAAGGAAGTCATGTGATAAAATGGTGCATGCTCAGTGGATACTTCCTTTTTAAATGTAGTCTGCAGCAGAAAGCAAAGTTGACACACAGCAGAAATCAATATTTAGTAAGTTTTTACTTAATTTCAAGAAATATCAGTGAGGAAAGATGAATGAAGCATGTTCAGAAGGCATTAAGTATTAAGTTACTGTTTGTATGTTTACATTTTGTTTATGTTATTCTTGCAACTCATCCCCATAGCTAATTCAGTTACCCCACCCACTCCAAATTACTTATATAGTCCTCTCAGTCTCTTTTGAAAGGCTATATAGACAAGGATCAAACTACAAACTTAAAGATTATATACAGTTTAGATGGTAGAAGTGATAACACATTGGGCATACTAAGTCTTAGGTGGGGCCAGTAGAGGGAGCCCATGAGGGAGGGGGTCGGGTGGTGCTGAAATATTCTGAATTTAAGCTGAATCTTTCTGAATTTAAGCTGAAAATTTCTGAATTCTGACTGAATTGTGCCTGAATATTGCCGAATCATGACTAAATATATCAGAATCATAGCGAAATATTTCTGAATCAAGCTGCACTGTTTCTGAATCATTACTAGATATGTCTGAATACTTCGTAATCATGTCTGAATGCTTCTGAGTATTTCTGATTCATGGCTAAATGCTTCAGAACCTTTTCTGAATTTTTCTGAACTACATCTGAATGCTTCTGAATCATTGCAGATAATATCTGAATCACAATGGATTTTCATAAATTGCTGATCTGAATCAATCTTGACACGGTCTGAATAATGGCTTAAAGGTCCGAAAAGCAGCAAAGATTCAGAAAAGGGGATAATGGAATGATTCAGACCAAATCAGAAATGTTTAAGCGAAATTTCAGAAGGTGATTCATACAGGTTCAGACATGAAATTTCCATGAGGGTTGGACCCCCTCTGTAAACTGTTAAATAAGCTGAGGACTAAATAAAACTGACAAAAATTCCTGGATTCGCGCATGTTGCCTCCTGCCCCCGAAACCCCTCTGCAGCTGATAAAATGTGGTTGCAGCATGTCTGTATGCGAAATATCTCAATGTAAATACAAAGTAAACCATTTATATTGTACGGTTTATACTGTACTGATTTGTGTTGCCGTGGAGCAGAAGATGACTCATGTAAAATATTGCCAGTGGTCAATATGCTTATGACTTTTGAACAACTATTTTCATGTGGATTCAGATATTTCTTTAGCCGTATCAACAAGAATGCCTTAATGTCCGATTTTGACCTTTAAAGACGATTCTACCTATAATTATGCGAAAGTTAAATCAGATTGTAACAGTTTTCTATTGGCCGTGCTATCGAAGTACAATGGATAACTTGTAGAGGGTCTATCCTTGTTTCCATATCATGAACTTACTACTAAGTAGACTCTTCTAACGTTTGATCCTTCAGGGGTCGAAATCGGACTATAATGAGTTTGGTTGATAGTGTATGCAAATCATATTACTACTATCTTTTCTTTGAGTGTATGATAAGCAGCTACAGATAAGCCAAAAAGCTTTGAAGCGTGACTCTATTTAAAATATTGATATGTTGCATTAGAAAAAAAGGGTTTGGGGCCTTTATTTACATTTACTATAAAAGCTTTGACATACACATGTTTTAGCCGGACTGGCTCATTTTACGTATTCTGCACCAATCGTTTGAAATGGAAAGACCTAAAGGTCATTGGTCAGAGGTCGTGGTACTATATTATATTTACACCGTTCATTATCAAAAACACTGTGTGTTTTTCATTCACTCCACTGGCTTTTTATTCGTAAATTGTGACGGCATTTACGTCCTACCCTCGAACTGACTTCACACTATCTGAATATATTTTGTATGTTACGATTTAAAAGAGTTTGTATTTAGTCATGATAAGGCTGCCAGTTTATTAAAGGAATATTTCCATGCGTTGAAAATGGACAAAACGCATATATATGTGGTATTTACATATTAGGCGTCATTTCAATGACGTCATCTTTCTGTTCTGATGCGAAAACACTATGGGCGACATGTTAATTTTAATTATTAACCTCCTAAGATTACATTTGGTGCATTTCGACTGAAATTGGAAAACAAAATGCAAGAAAGTCCTGATCGCCATAGACTACAATGGACATACCGTTTAAATTGCACTGATACAATATACGTTATTTTTATGACGTCATAATGACGTCCAAACGTGAAACCCAGATGAAAGACCAGGTGATTTTCATTAGTTATCCCCTAAAGTTTGATTTGGTATTGGTCACCATAAATCGGCATCAAATTCGCACGGGAGTCCCGATCGCCCCTGACTATAAGTTATGCATACGTTAATACCTTAGCACCAACGTATGCGGACGTATGAGAAATTCAGCAAGTACATTGGTGTACGCTGAATATGTTAGAGATAGGTTTTAAATATGCTACGAACACACTACAGCACGTTGGTATACATAATGTCATTCTGCGAATGGGTCCCAAAATTGTGTACATGCTTATACGTTAGACATAAGTTAGATGTACGCTACATGTACGATATGCATACATTAACATATGTTACATGTACAATTCAAGTAAGACGATCGTTGTGCATAAGTTTCTCATAAGTGAAGAATGCTAGCGATACGCTGGGCATTATGCTGTTATATGCTAGCACACGTTTATGATATGTTATGTCAGGAATAAGTTATGAACATGTTACTTATAAGTTAGACACACGTTCTATGTTCGTTTATCATACGTTTTGTATAAGTTTAGAGAAAGTCTTTCTCGGACTTTTTTCATTCGATTTCAGCGTATGTCAGCGTACTGGATATATTTTTCATATGTCAGCATACGTTGGCTAAAATGTTATGGTGTGACAAGGTCTTAAGATAAACAATCTTCAGGGACAAAACACATAACTTAGGCCAACCCCCTAAGTGTGGAATGGAAATCCCATATGTGTGAACTAATTCACCAATCTGAGAAGTGCTACATGTACCAACATTCAATATGAAAAGTCTAAATTAAAGTTTAATGTTAGCAAATTTAATAAGGTTCTACAGATCCTTCAAACTGGACCGTAGAGCTATCCATGTTGAACACGTTGCAGATGTTTTGTCACTTCTGCTGTAATTTCAGTAAATGACTTTTTTCATCATCAGCAGCATCAGCATCAGCAAATCAGCATAAATTTGAGTTTCAAACGATTCAGATCAAGCCCAAAATTTCGTCGGACCTGACTTATGTTCAAACTCTTTGAAAAGGTTGTCCGCAGTATTACAGCAGGCAATGAAATTCGCCACGAGCAGCCACAACCTCAAAATGGAAAATTAAGTGAAGCATTAAACTCGCTTTTCTAAATTTGCAAATTTTGGCACATGTTGATAACTTTTGCAAACATCAGGTTATACAAAATGTCCCATCTGATCAGGATCGAAAATGTTTAAAATTTTAATGCTAATTTCTGAAAAATAGCAGCAGACGACAAAAAAAAACCCTGTAAAATTATCCATAGTAAAATGGAGTAACCAAAACCCATGCTAAGTATTTTCCAATTAACTCACATTATAACTTTTATCAGCAGAAATTTACAAGTACAATGGAAAACAGAATGATCTAAATCTACACTGTTTTCAAATCAGGACACTGTCATGTATATCCAGGTTCAGCATACTAAAAGTTAAAAACCTAAACATGTAAAGTGAAGTGGAAGTCTCACAATCAATATTTTATCATTCACCTTTCTGAAGTAGGGAGGAAACTTTTACTGGGGTCATTAATCTTGTCTTGTGGTCACTAGTTGGATTCCTGCTATTAGTAGAAATTTATTGTACCGTTAACAAAATGGGGCATAAACAGATTTCTTACATAAGCAATGGTGGAGTCCATAAGTCTGATGAGATAGCAGAAGAAGAAAAAGTATTTGAGAGGAAGGATAGATTTAGTTTAAAGAACATCAATATTAATACTATAAAAAACATCAATATGAATAAAATCATATCTCATCAGACTTTATAAGTCTATGGCCCTCTGTAAGATTCTGTAAGTTGCCTCATATGATTCAGGGGACCTTAGGGGAGGTAATAAATTAAACCTCTGAAAAAGTGCCATTTTATGTCTATGGTGATGGACGTCTAAACTGGAAATGGCCCTCAGTAATTTGTCAGTCTGATGTTAATGGGCTAATTGGGAGCTAAACTGGCCCGTTAGTTTGGACACTTGGCTCCTAATAAATGGCCCTGTATAAACTGGCCCCATATTCAATATTGGGCGTACATCAGTCCATCACATTTCTTGTAAATGTATCTCCTCCTAAACCGTTAGAGGTAACCTTAAACTTTGTAGTTGAATAGGTCACATGATGTAGAGGGTACTGGGCAACATTTTGTGTGACCTTGACCCCAAGGTCAAGGTCACATAATGTATTTTCTTGTAAATGTCAGGGACCAAGCTGGCCCAGAATTTTAGGGAGAAGTGACTTCTCCCTGCAGGGAAATTAGGGAGACTGGACAGTCAGATAGGGAGAAGTTATAGCGCAAAATTACAGCATTTTCTGTCAATTTAGAAGCAAATTAGCCATAACACATATTATTGCCACTTAATTGGAAGGAGAAACACGATGCAGTGGTAGTAGATTGTCTGATAATGTCACCACAGCTTGCATTTGTGTGGTGACAGAATGAAAATGAGTTTTTTAGGGAGACTCCCACTTCTCCCTGGGTCCCATTTAGGGCGAAATTTCGGCCCCTAGGGCGACTATTTCGCCCTAGTCACCCCCTAGCTTGGTCCCTGAATGTATCTCCTCCTAAAGGGTAAGACGTAGCAACTTCAAACTTTGTAGCTGGATAGGTCACATGATGTAGAGGGTACTGGGCAACCTATCGTGTGACCTTGACCCCAAGGTCAAAGGTCAAATATTGATTTTTTTTGTAAATGCATCTCCTCCTAAACCTTTTGACGTAGCAACTTCAAACTTTGTAGCCGATTAGGTCACATGATGTAGAGGGTACTGGGCAACATTACTTGTGACCTTGAGGTCAAGGTCAAAGATCAATTAATGTATTTTCTTGTAAATGTATCTCCTCCTAAACGGTTAGACGTAGCAACTTAAAACTTTGTACATGTAGCTGGATAGGTCACATGATGTAGAGGGTACTAGGCATCATTTCATGTGACCTTGACCCCAAGGTCCAGGTCAAAGGTCAAATATTGAATTTTCTTGTAAATGCTTCTCTCCTAAAGCTTTTTATGTAGTAACTTCAAACTCTGTAGGTGCATAGGTCACATAATGTAGAGGGCAATGGGCAAAATTTTGTGTGACCTTGACCTTCAGATAATGTATTTTCTTGAAAATGCATCTTAACCGTGGGATGTAGCAATATCAAACTTTGCTGGTGCATAGGTCACATGATGTCGAGTGTACTGGGCAACATTTTGTGTGACCTTGGTCAAGGTCAAATAATGTATTTTCTTATAAATGCACCTTCTCCTTAACCATGGCATGTAGCAACATCAAACTTTGCTGGTGCATAGGTCACATGAAGTCGAGGGTACTGGGCAACATTTTGTTTGTCCTTGACCCCTTGACTTTAGGGTCAAGGTGAAATAATGTATTTTCTTGGTAATTCATCTCCTTAACCATTGGCCGTAGCAATTTCAAACTTTGCAGGTACATAGGTCACATGATGTAGAGGGCAATGTTTCATGTGACCTTGACCACAAAAATTTCTTTTAAATGCATTTCCTCCTAAACCGTTGGACATAGCAGCTTCAAACTTTGCAGGTGCATAGGTCATACGATGTAGAGGATACTGGGCAACGTTTCGCGTTTGTCCTTGGCCTAAGGTCAAGGTCAAAAATGAAATAATGTACTTTATTGTAAATGCATCTCCTCCTAAACGGTTGGACGTAGCAACTTCAAACTTTGCAGATGCTTTGGTTAGCTCAAAAGCGGGTATTTGCGATGGTGTACCATCGACTGAAGTCTAGTTTTATTTGGCCTTATTTAAAGCAGGTCTTATAGAATTAAATGCTTTGTATTCCTTTTTTCAGCACTATTCAGGATTAGATGAAGCAGTGTATAGAAATATTGATGCCTGCAAAGAGCTGTCAAAGACCACCAGGTCGGCTTTTGGACCACATGGTAAGTTTGCATAGGTCCAGATATAAACAAATATTTTGGGCGAAAATTTTTTAATATTTTCTTATCCATCAGTTTAAACATTTGTTTTGGGTGCTCTAAAGAAACGTCTCTGTGAGACAGATGGTTCTTTGAGTGCCCACAACATATGCTTTGGGTGAGAATAAGAAAAGTAATTTTTAATTATGCACTCTAGTCTCTATCCAGAGGCTAGGTTTATCCTCAAAGCATAGCCCTGTAATAAATAAAAAAAAAATTTCAGCGTAAAATTGTAAATATTTTCTTACCCATCAATTTTTACATATATTTTGGGTGCTCAAAAGAACCGTCTCATTGAGACCGTTCTTTTGAGTACCCACAACATATGTTTTGGTTGAGAAATAAGAAAATTAAATTTCGTTATGCACTCTTAACTAAAGTACAGCAGACTTTTTAACTATTATGCAGATGGATTCTTCTATCTGGTTTGATATGGTTCACTGTACATATTAAGGGGTCAAATATTAAACCTGGGATGATCCACTCTACATATTAAAGGGTTAAGACACAGTTTCGAATTATAAATTAAAATG